>PYAF01005636.1:273702-307920 GCA_007407185.1 Glycine tomentella
TTTGCTTGAATGGGTGGTCTGACTATGCTTGATGCAGGCCGAATGAACATAGGAGCAAGGATGTCCTCCATGAGTTCATCCTCAGGCCTTGGCTGCTCCCTATTCCTCTCAGCCATATCTAGTTCTTCTTCTGATTCTTCTTCTTGTTGTGGTCTAGAACTAGATACTTCTGCTTCCTTCCTTTGTCTCGCTAACTTCCAGTTCTTCCTAATAGTTTTCTCAATCTCTGGATCAAACTAAAGATTCACAGGGTCAGCGGTACCTCGCATAAACTCTGGAAGCAGATCAGTAACAAAATAAATCCAACCATAAAGATAAAAAGTTATAATAAAATTGGCTAAAACAATCCCCGGCAATGGCGCCAAAAACTTGTTGCGCATTCAGCAAGTGCACCGATCGTACAAGTAATAAAGTGGTAAGAAAGATATCATCCCCATGAAGATTGTTAACCAATTAAATTATAATTAATATCGATAGGTTGGATGACAAATATTTACGAGAAATTGGTGTTGGGAATTAAATTAAAACCTAATTATGAACATGAATATTATGGATAGACTATGGAGGGTTGTAATGATATATGTGGTGAAGTAGCTAGGGTAATTCACACTAAATGCTTCCTACCTTCTTACATGTATTGTCTGCTACATTCATTTATCCCAAGTCACTCAAACATGCATCTTCATACAATAATAGCTAAGCCCTACTCCCGTAGTGATCTTAACCATTTAACCCAAGTAATTACCCTAATCCTTAGTGGTAGCTGTTAGGTTAAGCATTAAATGATGCAATAAATGGTTGCAAGCATACACTTCTATCCCTAGTCAATGTAAAGCTTGTCACTTTACCCAAGTCCAAGCACAGAATCCCAATATTCCTATTGTAAACCCTAGCTTTCAGTACCCAACCAGAGTGATCAGTTCCAGAGAGATAGAAACATGCATTCAATAAGATAAAGTGAAATAACTTGATATAAATGAAAGATAGCATCCAATACAATCTAAAAGAGGTTACATTCAGTGCTTAGCCCTAACTACAATATGAAACTAGCCAAACCTCATTGTGGGTGGCTGTGTTACAAAAAATGGCATACCTAGCTGAAGTAAAGGAAGAAGAAGATGGAGAACACCTCCACTTGAGCCTTCAATCTTCCCAAAACCCTAGCTAAGGACCCAAGCTTTCTAAAACCCTATTTTGTGTTGTTTCCCTCCAAGAAGTCGTGCATTGAATGCTGAGGTTCAAGTATTTATAAGGTAACTTGTGAAATCTTCATTTTACCCCTACGGCTTTAATTACAGAGCTTCTGTCGACCTGTGGCGCTGATGGCACGGATTTGGCGCTGATGGCGCCAGATTACAGAACATACGGCGCTCATGGCGCCCACTTGGCGCTCTTGGCGCCAACTTGCAGAGATCATAGCGCTCATGGCGTGGATGGCGCCAACTTCCAGTGCTTTTGGCGCTGATGGCGCCGTTCATGGCGCTGGTCGCGCCAAGGTCTTCTTCCAAGCTTGGTTTTTCTTCTGATTTGCTGCTTTTGATTGATTTCCTGGGCTTCACAAATTTAGCTCAAATCATAACACAAAATAGGCAATTATCAATGCTTAATGCTCAATTCTTGCTTCTAAAAGCTTAGGAAACCTTATATGCTAGGCGCATATCAATAACCGGGATGAGGGGCAACTATTACGGATGATAATATTGGCCAAAGGCCAAGAAGCCCAATACACTCAGTATTCCAGGATTTCAGGCAAACTTCAGGGAAATCAGGTCCTAAATAATCACTCGAATCAAGAGAAATAATGAGGGAATATTTGCATGGAAAATATTGAAGATATCTGCTCATCTTATTGAAGATTGAGATCGAGAATTGGCGGGAGTTTCCTTTATTATGCACAGGTCAGTAAGAATAAATAAGAGGTATCACCAAAGGTGCAAGGTACACAAATTTTGACTCTCTCTTTTCCATTCACACAGCACACACTGCACACCATTCGTGTTGTGTAAACTTGCTATGATCTTCATCTTCCTTGGGGTGCTTTAGACACCATAAGCATCCTTAGAGAGAGAGAGTTTTATCATAAATCAACCATCCAATGTTATTGCTGGACATCTGTTCTTGAAGGACAAAACAATATATATATTAGAAAAAATTATCTCACAAGAGAGTGTTTTTAGGGATTTATTCAATTTCTTATTTTCTTTAATATATTATTTTCATTTTTCTTTGTTAATCTCTTTTTAAATATATTTTTAAATAAGTCATCAATAGTTAAACTAATTTATCTTATAATATTTTTTATCTCAAACATTCATTATATTATAATTTTATAACAAAAATATTTATGTATTATAATATTAATTATAAAAATAGATTATTATTATTATTATTATTATTATTATGTGCAAGTACACGTGATAAAATACTACTTAAAATTAATTTATTCTTATTTATATTCTCTAATTTTATTATTTCAATTAAATTCCTTTATTTTTATAAAAAAAATCCAATTAAGAATTCTGGTTGGGTGGACTCGAATTCTTAACTGGGTTTTGAATTTTTTTAAAAAAATACTGTGTAAATATATACCTTTTGATAAATAAAAGTGGACATGTATGTTTTGGTATATATATAATTTTTTTTGTATGTTTTGATGAAAAACTTGGGATTTGGTTCCACCTTTTTATTAAAGATGCTTTCTATAGGGATAGGATTAGTCTCCCTAGTTATAGATTTAGTTTATGTTTTTAGTTATTTGTAATCTGTTTTATTCTTTATCAATAACATAGAGCATGTAGCAGAGGATCTTTAAGAGTTATGAGATCAACCTAGTTGGAAACATAGCTCTTATTTTGAAGTGGATGCATGACTCGTTTTTTTAAAAGAAATTATTGTTGAATATATTTGATATATATATATATATATTATACATATTAATATGTTCACATACAAGCCCAATAAGTTATTGTATGTTTGTATGAGCCCATATGGGCTCAAGCCCAATAGCTTGCTATATTACTAGGGTTTTCCCTAAGTTAGAGGTAACACTATTGAGCATTCCACATCTTATGCATTTTGGTGTAATACTTCAAGCATCCAACACTAAACTCTTCTCTCTCTCAAACCCCTTACCTCCAACAATCTTGAAGTATGAGCTTCGTGTATCGGATTTGAGTGAGTAAGGTGTTGTTCCAAAGATCTCATCGAGAGGAACTCAAGGGTGTGATCACTTTCGTGTTTTGACAGAAGGATTGACCGGGAGTTTGAAAACTCTGCAGCTGCAACCTTTGAGTCCAAATCCTGTAAATTTTAGCCGATTTCACAAGTTAAAACCTTATGGGTTTTGTTCTACTCATCGAGACGATCATGTTGACTGGTCACTTGCGTAAACTGGAGGTCATATGAAGGAGATATAGCCGTTGAAAGTTTTCTGGCAACTAGTTCGTCTTCTCTGACAAACTTTTCAGCGACTAATTCGTCTTCTCCGAAGAACTTTCCAGCGATTGGTTCGTCTTCTCCGACGAACGTTTTCAGCGACCGATAACTTTTCGGTGAGTTTTCAGCAAGTCTCCAGTGACCAAAAATAATTTTTCCTAAGATTTTTGGGCGTTCCAGATCCATTTTTGAGGTCAAAATTGACAAATTTCACCTCTACAGTGCTGTTTTGACAAGTTAGAAGGTTTGGTATACTTTTGAGGATTTTAAGGTGCACTCTTTCTAACTCCTTTTTTTTTATTAAAATGGCAAAACATAACTCCCATGATATCATAAAGCTGAAATCTTTTGATGTCACTAAATTTCATGGTTAGAAATTTCATGTTCAATTTGACATAAAGGAACGTGACATATTTTATACTGTATTAAGTCATTTTGCATCTACTGTTGAAAATATGGATGAATATCAATGGATTAAAGATGAAGATTTTTGTAGAGATTACTTATTAAACTCTTTAAATCCTCGTTTAACTATGCCTTATAGTGAGTATAAGACTGCAAGGAGATTTGGGATCACTTGAACAATCAATTTCAAAAACAAGAGAGGCTTTCTAAGACTCTTCTAGCGGAGAAGTTCTTTGACTTTAAGTTGAATATGAACTCAAGCATCATTCTCAATTAATTGAACTTAAGAATATGAGGAACAAGCTAAAAGAGAACAATTTTGATTTGTTTGATAATCTCTTTGTTGGTCTTGTTTGAGTAAGCTACCTAATGAATGGAATTCTTTTAAGACTGACATGCATAGACTAAAGAACAGATGGGGCTGGATGAATTAAAAAGGTATATTCATATTGAAGATCAAAACATTTTTAGGAAGAGTTTGGAACAAGTAGGACAACAAAATTCAGTTGCCAACTTAGTTTCACATTCCTATAAATATCATTAAAAAAATCCAAGTCACCAAAAGGTTTCACAGTTAGATGCCAAAAAGACCATCTTCAAAAAGAAGAAGAAGGGCAAGTGCCATAACTGTGGAAAGTGGGGTCACTGGGTAGCAAAGTGTAAGCTACCAAAGATGTTAAAGAACAACATACCACAAAATGAGGCTAATATGCTAATTAGTGAGTCTGAGCCTCAACCTTCATTGGAATGATGAATAATGGAAAGGTTAGTGTCTCTTCTGAGTGGTGGTTGGATAGTGGTGCTACATGTCATGCGACAAATGATGGGAATTTACTCACTGAGATCATAGAAGTTAAAGACATTGTGGAAAATTGTAATGGTGGTGAGGCAGAGGTGACTCATGCTAGAACTGCTAATTTGGTGCTTTCTTTAGGTAAGTTACTAACTTTGAAACATGTTAAAGTAGTACCTTTACTTAAAAAGAATTTAATATCTATACGTTTACTTGATAAAGTTGGTATGTCTTTTTCAACTATGAATGGTAGAGTAACTTTATCTGTTAACTCATGTTACTTCCGTTGTGCATTTATGATTAATGGCATGTATAGATTGAGTTTAGATACTGATAGCATAAACCATGTTAGTTCTACTTTGATTGATCCAAAATTATTACATAATAGACTTGGACATGTGAACTATAGGAAAATGCAACATTTATCTAAAACTCACAACATTCCATTAGATACTTCTATTCAATTTGACAAATGTGAAGTGTGTGCATAGACTAAGATCACTAGAAAACCTTTTATGTCAGTTTCTAAAAGCACAACACTTCTTGAGCTGATACATTTTGATCTTTGTGACTTTAAAAACTATGTTACTGGAGGAGGTCGTAAGTACCTAATCACTTTCATAGATGATTTCTCTAGATATTGTCATGTTTATTTGTTGAAATAGAAAGATAAGGCTTTTGAAAAGTTTAAGATTTTTAAATCTACAGTTGAAAATCAACTTAATTTGGAAATTAAGAGGTTTAGGAGTGATAGAGGAGGAGAATATACAATGACCGAGTTCAAGGCATTTTGTGCTTTGGAGGGCATAATACTTGAAACTACTGCTTCTTACTCACCCCAATCAAATGAGCGTAAGAATAGAAATTTAATTGAAATGCTAAATTCTATGTTACTTACAGCTGGCATGCCTTCCTCCTATTGGGGAGAAGCTGTTTTAACTGCTAATCACATCTTAAACAGGTTACTGCACTCTAAATTGTCTAAGACACCTTATGAGATATGGCACAAACATCCTTGTAGATATGATACCCTAAAAACTTGGGGTTGTGTTGCCTATGTAAGGATACAAGATCCTAAAAGGCCTAAGGTGGGACCTAGAACCACTACTTGTGTATATCTAAGTAGTGCAGTAGATAGTGCTGCAAATAAATTTTCGGATCTATCTACTAACACAGTGATAGAATCTAGAGATGCATAATTCTTTGAGTACAAGTTTGTTAGCAATCTTGACTTGAAGGTTTTTGGATCTACAAATATGATTTCAAAATCTCCTGTAGAATTTGTAGCTTGTCCTTCTAACACTAATCTCACATGACTGGCTATTGAACCAATCCCAGTTAGAAAATCTACAAGAGATAAAGTTTCTAAAAGTTTTGGTGAGGACTTTGCCACTTACCATATAGAGGATGATCCATTCTCTTATCAAGAAGCAATGAGATATAGGGAATCCTTACTGTGGGCAGAAGCCATAGATGATGAAATTAGTTCTTTGTTACAGAATCATACTTGGCAGCTAGTCAATTTGCCAAAAAAGGCTAAGGCTATAGGCTGTAAGTGCGTATTAAAGAAGAAACTAAATAGTGACAGATCAATAGCCAGATATAAAACATGTTTAGTAGCTAAAAAACTTTAAACAACAGACTGGAATAGACTTTTTTGACATTTATTCAATTGTATGTCATTTGTCAACTATAAGAATTTTTCTTGCTTTGGCATCTATTGAACACTTTGTAGTGCATCAAATGGATGTAAAGACAACTTTCTTAAATGGAAAGTTAAATGAAGAAATCTACATGGAATAACCTTAAGGGTGTGTCATGAAAGGCCTTGAGAAAGAATTTGTAAATTTAACAAATCTTTGTATGGTCTTAAGCAAGCACCTAAGATGTGACATCTTAAGTTTGACAAGGTGGTAAAGAGCTATGGCTTTCAGTCCAATTATTCAGATAAATGCCTTTACTATTGTTTCAAGTCAAATAAGATAGTCATCATATGTTTGTATGTTAATGACATGTTAATTATTGGCTCCGATCATTCTATAGTGAGTGATGTGAAAACCACTTTAGCTAAAGAATTTGACATGAAAGATCTTGGTATAGCCAATACCATTCTTGGTATGAAAGTAAGCTTTGAAAGGCAAGTTATCTCCCTTAGTCAAACTCATTATATTGAGCAACTACTTTCTACCTGTGGATACAGTGAGTGTAAACCGAGTGAGACACCGTATGGTTATAACAAAAGATTGAGTCCTAATGAAGGGACCAATGTCGATCAGTTAAAATACTTACCTGGGGATACAGTGAGTGTAAACTGAGTGAGACACCGTATGGTTATAACAAAATATTGAGTCCTATTGAAGGGACCAGTGTCGATCAGTTAAATACTCAAAACTGATAGGTAGTCTCATGTATGCTAAGAGTTGCACTAGACCTGACATAGCCTTTGCAGTTGGCATGTTGAGCCGTTTCACTAGTAATCCTAGTAAAGAGCATTGATATGCCCTCAGTAGGCTGATGAGATACCTTAAAAGTACTAAAGATTATGCTCTATGTTATTCTGGTTATCCTCCAACTATGGATGGATATTTTGATGCCTTATGTTGTTCAGAAATTGGAAATAGTAAATCCACTAGTGGATATGTATTCACTCTGGGTGGAGCTGCTGTTACTTGGAAATCCAAAAGACAAACTTGTATTGCATTGTCATCAATGGAATCAGAACTTTTTGCTTTAGTCTCAGCTGGTGAAGAGGCGAAGTGGATAAAGAATCTGATTATGGATATTCCTTTGACTCAACTAAAGATTAATTCTTTAAGTTTATTTTGTCATAAGTAAGTAGCAATCCAAGTCGTAAAGAATGCTCTCTTTAATTCAAAAGAAGACATGTAAGACTGAGACATTCGTTGTTGAATTATCTGAGAGAACAAGGAGTTATCACTTTGGTTGATGTGAAATCGAAGGATAACATGGCCGATGCTCTCACAAAAGGTTTGCCTAAAGATCGATTATTCAAAATAGTGGGGGAAATGGGGTTAAAGACTACGTAGACAAGTCTTAATTATCATTTACTTACCTTAAATTGTGTGTTTTGAATTATCGAATCTTCTTTTGTTGGCCAAATGATAAGCACAATTTATATGTTTCATCGATGATCATGGCTGCTAACTATTTTGAAAAGGGTGAGTTATCTCATTCCAAACTTGATGAGATGATTTTTAATCCAATTCAAAGTTCTATTTGGGAAGCTTGTGTCATTCCAAACTTGATGATACAATCCTACCAGGATGGCCTATCCTTTTGGTTAAATGATCTCATTCCAAACTTGATGTTAAATTATTTGACTTTAAGGAATTAGTAACTGTGACATTCCAAATTGAAACATAGAAATAGTTGATTATATAAGAAGCTTATTGGTCTTGTTCTTAATTGAAACTTGACATTACAAGACTAGGTTATTGTAAGTGACGTGACTATTAGTCTTATTCTGTGAAACGAGACAATCATTACTCTTTTACAAATAAACTTAGGTTGATGGCTCTTTATAACTTAAACTATTTAGGCCTTGTTCATAATTTATGAATCTAGCTTGATGCTTATGAACATTATATTATGATGCTTTATGACATTGATATATGTTCTTCTTTGCTTGATGATATGATGCTAAGTTCTTTTAGTAAAACTAGACATTTTTAGTAGTTTATTCAAATGATTGAATTCATGATAATATGAAATTTATATTTGACATTCTACAGGGGATGACAAAGATGGAGGAGAGCTTACTAAGTGGGATCCTGAAGAGGACGACCAGCTTGATATATGAATCTATCATTTAGAGTTGTAGGGAACTTGACGGTTCACCTGCTATTGTCCATTATGTTGGAGTTCATTTACTTGAGACTTACATTTTGTTATTTCTATTTTGTCAACATTATGATTATTATGCTTATATCTTATATTTGTAAGGCATTAGATTATTTTGATTGGCCTACTTCTACTTGACTATTATGCATATGTTGGTTGTGAACTGATTTTGAGATGTTGGGATTTGGATGAGTATAAATTTAATCTAAAAATCTTGGTATTTATATTGTTATATTGATCTCAGAACAGATTCATGAGAATGTTGATTCACTTAGTTTGATTGCAAATGTTGTCTGAGTTTAATATTTTATTATTGAAACTCTTTAACTGATCCGAGTTGATTGTCTTGGATTGAATGTTGATGATTAATGTTTGTTTGAACATTACACTGACTATCTTATTGGATTGTGCTGTATGGTGAACATAGGAAGAGATTATTGAATATATTTGATATATATATATATATATATTAAATATAAATATGTTCACATACAAGTCCAATAAATTATTGTATGATTATATGACCCATATGAGTTGGAGCTCAATAGCTTGTTATATTACTAGAGTTTTCCCTAAGTTGGAGGTAACCCTGTTAAGCATTTCACATCTGATACCTCTTGATGTAATATTTCAAACATCCAATACTAAATCTTTCTCTCTCTCAAATTCCTTACCTCCAACAATTATAACTATGATAGAGGTGGTTTAGTGGTAGAATGAATACCATAATATTACCCGAATCCTTTTTAATTGTTTTTTCGTTAGTATGGAAGATAAGGAAACTACAAACGCGAGGAATAGAAATTCCTAAGGCATCAGCCAAAACATAGTAACATCTACTGGACAAACATCCCAAGTATCTAAATGTTGCTGAGATTTTTACTCCATTTTGCCAAACAATCATAGCAAAGGTTGCCTGCGCAGGGCATGTTGAAACTTGACTCTTAGTGTATATTAGTTGTGATGATTGATTTATGATGATATATATTTTTTTTTTTATAATTGATGTACTATGATGATTATTGATGATTGAGCTATGATGTGATGATTGATTGAAATTATGGGATTCTCTATGAATTAAAAATATTTATGGTTATTTCCATTAAAATAGAAAAATATGAGTATTTTCTTTTAATTACTTTTAAGTTGTGTTTTACATAATTACATAATTATGTTTTTATTTAAAATTAAATTATATTGTTAAATTTGATTATTTTGTAAACTTACTCTTACATTTATGTGACATATATAATTGTGACTATGATAATCTCAAACATCACGTTCAATGGAACAAATAGTCAGGAGGCTGACTCTCTTCTTACATACAATGCAATAGGACTTACAAGGACACAAAGATGCTTCCTCTTCCCTTTTTCTTTTGTTTAGTCTTTTGTATAGTGTCGGCCAACTTAAGCATATAGTTTTATTCTATTGTATGGTAGGAGTTTGTTTCACGAACTAAATTATACTCCTAAAAATAGATCGTTACAATCGTCGGCTTTATCAGACAATCTAACTAGTTATTTTCAGTGAGATTTTTTTTAACACATTTTTTCAATTTCCAAGATTCAAATTAAGATTTCAGGGAATTCAATTCAACTTCACTCTAACGAATAACTTGTTAATAATTATTTTTTATTTTAAAATAAAATACTTGTTTAACAAAAATAATTTTTGAAAACGGTTTAATATCTCTTTTTTAATTTCTATAACAAAAAATCAAAACCTTGGTTTAACTTTTTACTTTCATTTTTCTATTACTCGCGCAATTTCAGATCTTTCTTTCCCGTTTTAAAAACTGCTACTATAAAATAATTAAAAAAAAAACAAAATAAAAAAATCAAGAACACAATCATCCAAATATTTCTCTCTTCCCGCCATGCTTTCCATATCTCTCTCTCTTTTCATTCTCGTTCTGCGCACCCAAACGCACCAACCACGCAATGTTTTCTGCTTACTAAGGTAAATCCAATCCCTAATTTAGAGCTAAACCCTCCAATTCTTTACCATTTTCCCAAATTGCTTATTTTGTTTTTGTTTTCGATTTTTCAGTCCTCAGAAACCCTAACCGTGGTTCTCAGCACACTTTCCCAAAGTCAGAATCTTCATCAGGGTTTTTGTGAGAGAACCATGTCCAGCGCATTAAACTGGAGACACCATGTCGTGATTCAATCTCTGTTGTCGCGGGGCTCACTCAGCGAGAAGGACTTGCACGCCATGTTTCAAGATCTCACCAAGCGAAACCCAGGTTTTTCTTTTCCCTTTTTATTTACTTGTTGAAACTTTGTTTTTATTTTTATTGTTTTTGGTTCAAAATTTTAATTTTGTCTGGAGTTAGGTTCCGAGTTCTGATTGATTAAAGAGTCAACATTGTGGCATGATGAGCATTGAGGGTGAAATGTCAATGGTTTGAATTTGAATGTTGGCAGGTAATAAAAATGTTGGCAGGTAATAAATGTTTTAACTTTAAAATTAGAAATTGGGTGTTTAACTGTTTGCGTTTCATGTGTCCTTGATGGGTTTTTATTGTGACCTTGACTTGACTGTGCTTGTTTTTTCGTAGGCACTGAGCAGCAACTGTTTGATAGTTTTGTTCTGAAAATAAACAAGGCGCTTGCTTGCGCTAATTTTGAGTTGCGCGCTTGCATAGATCAATATGATGGCCAAGTTTACTATGGAGTGGTGAATACTGTTTCGGACCAACATTCCAAGTTGGGGACGAAGTATACCGTTCCACAAATTGCCTTTTATACGGCCATTGTAAGTCTTGCTTAACTTGCTTGTGTTTTTCTGTCCGTCCGTTTACACAATCGGATTATGGAGTATGACCATATATACTAGGCTTTACAAATTGGTTTGTGTGACTGTGATGCATTTATAGTGGGATTTCTTTGAAATGTCAAATGAGAGATATTTGTTTGGATGCCTGGTATTTTGACATCTGAAACAAGTAATCTTATGTTTTTGAATGGCACACAACAGATTGAAGTAATAGTACAAGATGCCTCTGCAAACGGTGCTATCTTCAGCATTCACGCTCTCAATCTTAGTTTGGATAGTCAGGTTATATATTTTCACCTACCCACATAAATCTGCTCAGTATGCTGGTATCCAGAACCTGAGAAGTACAATCAAACATATCAAAGTGAAATAATTAAAATTTATAAATTAGACCAGTGAGAATATTTTGTTTTTGATAGATGATCAGGGCTAAGTATCCAAGATTAGTAAGAATATATAACTGTATAGATGCAACCAATTAATTGTAAATTTGAATGTGCTATGACTTATGAGTTATGACATGATCCCCAATTTTCTTTAAACATTGCTAATTTTCGTTTTCCATACTTGAATTTCCTAACCTCCATCTTTTTCCTACTAAATCAAAGATGGCAGTAGAACACCAATTTGAAGCAGATGGAAATAGGATTAAATCACACCAGATTACAGAAATTACACCAATTTCTTGCTGTGCCGGAGTTCAGAAACTCCTACGGAGATTATCTCTGTCCAGAAAAACTATCAAACACATGATATAACTGCCCCCAAACACTCACCAATAAATTGCAAATTAAGTTGTTTCTTAATCTCTAGCTAATAAATAATATAGAGATGGATGTACTTATTCTAAGAGTAATTCTGTTTTTTTTTGAGATCTAATAATTAAGATTAGTTACTTATTATAATTATTAGATCTTAAGAAAATGAATTATTAAGGATGAGGAATAATTATAAAAAATTTACTCTTGAAATAAGTGGATCCCCTCCTTAATAATCATTACATAAAAATGTTGTAAAAGAACTTGAATTTTATTGTGATAATCAATTAAGGCTTTTCAACTTTAAATTTGATCAATTGTAGACATGAATTTATTTATTATATGTCAAAAAAATGACATGAACATTTTTTTAATTATTAATTAAGAACCTTAACCTTTTTTACGAGAATTAAGAACCTCAACCTTAATGAAAAACATAGTATTATTTTTAATTAAAAAATTTCATTCCATTCATTTTATTAATTATTTTCATTTATAAAATTAAAAAATTTATTGCTTTTTTATCAATTAAATCCTGATTTAATAGAGTCGATGTTCTTTTCTTAATAAAACAAAACCAACTAGTCTTCCACAGGAGATTAATTACTTAAAATGTATTCCGCACAATCACTCTCTAGTCTAGGTTAATTTCCTTTTTATTGATTTATTACAAAGTAACTTATATGCTTACGAAGATTTTATCTATCAATAACAAAAAGTAAAAAAAAAAAATAACAGGTTATTCGGATTTTAATTATCTTTTACCATTTTGTTAGGGCGATAAATTTGTCATTTATTCTGTCTTTGACTTATGGGTGTGGTTGGTAGAACTAGATTGTAAGTTAACTAAAGAACTAGATTGTAAGTTAACTAAAGCTAATGAACTGGGTAATATTTACAAGTTAATTGAAAAGCTGAAAACTTATAATTCAATTGATTGAATAAAAATGTGAATATGAGAAATGCGTGAAAGATAAATAGCTATAAACTGTAGGGTAGTATAAATTGGTTTAGTTGAAAAAGTGTCTATAATTTTTTTGTATAAAATATAAAATATTACATGTAAAGGAGAAACAAAGGTTATACTTGTGCATGACTGGCTGGCATCCCCCTTTATGTGACGTTGGCTTTTCACTATTAATCTAATTAAAACACCAACCTAACAACACCTTACTTTGTAAGTAAGAACATTTAATTAGTAGCTCTAGAAACTGGTGGTGGCAAAGCTGCTTTCCAGAGAGAAAAAAAGCAGAGTATCGTAGCAAAGGTACCTTTAGTATATATATGCATTTATTTAGTGAAATACAAAACTTGACTACATAAGACTATAATAACTAGTCAAATTCAATATGACACAAGTACCATGTTGTATTTTTTTTAGAGTTTAATTGTAATATAATTTCAGAAGAATTTTTTATATTATTAATTAAAAATCATTTTATATATAATTTTTAAAATAATTATTAAAAATAAATAATCTTATATATAATAATTCATGATTAACATGATCTTGTAAAAAGAAATTATATTTTGATGTTAATATATTTTAATTACTTAGATTGGTGCATAATTCAATGGTCTATTAATCTGGAGACTTGGCTCGAGCTAGAATCTTAAAAGGCTTAGAATCTGTTTGGATAAATTTATCGACATACATTTTTAAGATAAAAAAAATAAAATAAAATTTTTCATAAACTAAAATTAGTTTATGCATAAATTTAAAATCATGAAAAATTATATAAGAGAATTTATGTAAATTAATTAATGTAAAAGTTAATTTGAACTTATATTGAAATACATTTCATTTTTTCCCCTAAAACTACCACTACTAAAAAACACTCGTTCCATGACGCTCCATCAAAGTCGGTTCCGATAAAACCATCGTAAACGAAGATGTGATGGTGATTTTTTAAATAGGTGGCAAGTGGCGATATCTGTTTCGTCAAAACTATCGTGGTATATCGATCTACAAAGTCGGTTATTTATAAAACCGTCGTGGATGAGGAATAAACCGTCATTTAGCGAGAAAATTGTCGTGGAATGCTTTCTAATTTTTGACCTGTATATGGCGCGCTTATGTTCCCTCTCACTCACACCGTCATTACTTTCAACTTAAGCTAGCTAGTGCTCTCCCTCGTCGTCGCTCTCGCGGTCTCCCTCATTGACGCTCTCATGGTCTCCCTCGTCGTCGCTCTCGCGCTCACTGTCGTTGTTGTACTCTACTTCGACGTTGATGGTGAGTGAGGGCGTTGACTCCTTCGTGCGCCGCCTTGGCCAACCATATTTGGGTTTTGAGGTTTTGTTGAGGTCATCTCGGTTGCGCACCGCCACTGCTAGAGAAGTGAGGCTTCCTTCTCTGATAGCGATGGTTGCGGAGCCAGAGCTAGAGAGAGAAATAGGAGAAAGGAGACAAGGAAGGGACATACTAACAGCCATAGATCACGGGCCTAATAGCAAACATGCTTTTGATTGGGCTCTCATCCCCCTTTACACACTCACTGATATTATCCATCTCCTTCACGTTGTTTCTGGTTCCTTACTTCACATTTTTTTTTTCTCTTCTCTTATTGTGGAAATTTATTGAATAATTTTTTCCAGACTTGAAGAACCAAGTTGCTTACTACATAACCCAGAGGCATATGGAGAAATTAGCTAAGGCCTTTCGAGTACTAATGGTTACCATCTCCTTTTTCTATTTCATGCTAGATTTTTTTATTTTATTTTTTAGTGACAAGGTTCTTCTTTGCAGGCACCGATGGACAGGAAGATATGAAGCACATCTATGGGACAATAGTTGCAGAAGGGATGGTCAAGCCAGAAAAGGGCGTTAAGATCTATTTCTCTCTCTATATTTTCCTTTTTTGTGAAGTAAATAAAAATGGGCACTACTACAGGCGAGGTCTACGACGACAGTTATTTACCCCATACGACGACGGTTGTCGAGCGGTCGTTGTTGCGCGTGTCGTTGGAAACGACAACTTTTGACGACGATTCTAAAAACCATCTTTGTATTTTTTTTTTGAAACAGTTACGAAGACGGTTTTTAAGGAATAACCATCTTTGTATGTCAACATACAAAGACGGTTTTCCCTTAAAAATCATCTTTGTTTCAATTTCAATTTTTTTTTAATGAAACACTTACGAAGACGATTTTTTAGGAATAATCATCTTCGTATGTCAGCATACACAGACGCTTTTTCCTAAAAAATCGAAAACCGTCTTTGTTTCAATTTCAATCTTTTTGAACTTTTTTTATGAAACACTTACGAAGACGGTTTTTTAGGAATAACCGTCTTCGTATGTCAGCATACAAAGACGGTTTTTCCTAAAAAACCGTCTTTGTTTCAATTTCAATTTTTTTTTAATTTTTTATATGAAACACTTACGAAGACCGTTTTTAGGAATAACCATCTTTGTATGCTGACATACAAAGAAACTGTCTTCGTATGCTGACATACAAAGAAATCGTCTTCGTATGCTGACATAAAAGATGGTTTTATCTAAAAACCGCCTTTGTTTCTTTTTTACAATTTTTTCTTTAAATTAACATCTACGAAGACGATTTTTAATAGATAACCGTCTTTGTATGTCAACATACAAAGATGATTATCCCTTAAAACTCGTCTTTGTTTCTTTTTTATTTTTATTTTTTTAATTAGCACTTGCGAAGATGGTTTTTAATAGATAATCGTCTTTGTATGTCAACATACAAAGACGGTTATTCCTTAAAAATTGTCTTTGTTTCTTTTTTATTTTTTTTAATTAAACACCGACAAAGGCATTACATAAAACCATTAAAACCATTTAACACTTTTTATTGAAATCACAGCTTAACATAACATTAAACCATTACACATTCCAGTTTATTGTGAAAGCAATACAAGCAAAATACAATACAAAACACTCTTAACCACTTTATTGGATGACTAAATGTGTATTTATAACATTGTATCTTACAACATTGTTTGGAATTAGGGTAGTAGGAGAAAACCAGCTCCCAAGCGAATGAGGTAAAAGGGAAAAAAGTAACAGAAGCATAAAGCAAATAATAGAGCATCAGCTTGCCCTCGGAATGTAACAACTCCCAATCTCCTCATTTTCCTCCTGTAGGGTTCTACATTTAGCCATCAGTATCTTCCCCATCTTATAATATGAATCAAAGCTAGCTGAATAGTACAATTCAAATCATGAATTGTAAGAATCTAATAACTACATGAAACTCAAGGAAGGAATCAAATGAACGGTTGGGAGAGTAAGGGAAGAAATATACAACAATGTGATACACTAGTTTAATTTAATCACCCTTCCTGAGAGCATATCTGTATTAATAAAATCTAGTGCAGTGAAGGTGAAGACAAATTAAGTAGCTTAACTCATATACCTGTAATGGAAACATAAGAACTAGCATCAAAGCACCATGAAGGGAAGCAACACCAAGTTGTTGGTAAAGAAGAACCATAGCAACAACAATTCGTAATGGAGCTGACCAGAGAGTGTGAAGTGATTGGCATATTTGTTGTTCAAGAGATAAAAAAAAATATAATTGTGGAATGGCATAGTGTGAAATTGATTGCAAGGAAGCAGTATTACAACATCAAACATATTCCTAAGACAATGCAAGAAAGTAGTGTTTTCACAATGAATAAAATGATTATTTGACCAAGTAGTCTTCAGTTTGACCCTTGCCATCTTTAGTCATAATTTAAAATTTATGTTTGAAGTTCCATTAACATAAAGTGTATTTTAGACAAGCGAACACGATATCCAATATCAAACATCCAGTTGTAGTTAGTTTAAAAAGAAAAACACAACCATTTATCTAAATTGAAGAGCACACAATACCTGGCCAACGACCTCACTGATGTATAAGTATAGCATAGAGCTGCAAAGAAAACCAAAATGTCAGTTCGAGAAAAACCAAAGGGAAGCAAAACATATGGTTTGGAACATGAAGCAGATGAAAAATATGCATTGATCCATTTCCATTTTTTATAATGCCTCATTACAAAATAACAATCTACACATGCACACATAAAGACACATATAATTACATGGTCCCTTGCTCCCTTGGTTTAAAATGTCAACTAAAAAAGTGGAACCATAGACAATTGCAGGTGATGCGTGTGATTCACAACATAGGGTTATTTCCAATTCAATACTTAAAGAAAGATATGCTAATTTCCTTTTTCCTTGCATTTCACCATATTAACTAAATGGGCAGATTATCGTTGATCCAACAATTACTCATCATTGTACAACCACATGAGCTGCTCCACGCAGTCCATGTGCTACAATTGAACAATGCAAGAACCAAAAACACATCCATAATATTGATTTTTATAAAACCATAAGCAACAGTTCACATGCTACTTCAACTGCAATAAGAGGAGTATCTCAGCAAGCATCAATAATATGAAATTACAGAACTATAAAAACCTGATTGAAGAATTTCAAATTGATGAGTGGAAAATCTACTCAGATCACCTACATTTCATGAAACAGTTAAATAAGCAAGAAGACATTTTCAAATAGCAGGAAAGCAACAAAGAAAAGTAGAAAATCAAAGATCAATCAGTTCTCATTGACCACCTCTTCAAGCATGAGTGATAGCAAGTAACACAGATTAAATTACACTAAGGTAAACAGTAGAGAATCCCATCAATGTTGTTCTTGATCTGTGTACAAATTGTTGTTTTTAGAAGTTACTACTCCACCCAAAACTACATTAAGCTTGCAGTGGAAACCAAAAAGTAAGATAGGATTAAGACCACTCAAAGGGAAAGGTAGACAGAATAAAAAGCAACAAGCCAATAAGCAAACATAAAGTCACTCACATTTGAAAGTCTCTTCATATGAGTGAGATCCACTTGTCCCTTTTGACCAGAGGCAGAGCTTTTGAGCCACCCTCAATGAACAAGAACATCCCAACCTTCAGAACCAACTGTACTTCTAACTGCTTTTAGAAGGAGATTACATAGTTTTGAAACCTGAAAAAGGACACTAAAAATGTACAGTAGAAAAGTTACATTGATGTTGCCCAAACCAAGTTCCTCAACTGCAAATGACAGATTAGAGGTATAACATTAATTTTAGTTAACTCATTGATCATGGCACACTCTGAATTTCTAGAAGGTAATAGTAGGATAATTTAATTCTGTTATATGCAAGCATTCGGGTTTCCACCAAAGACAAGATAACACAGTGCAGCAAATAAAACTTATCACATCATCTAAAATGATTCAATGTAATTAAATACCATACTAACATACTTGGAAATGAAGTATTGTTGATTTCATAGATCGATTGTTTTGCCAGAAATCATAATACTTTCCTCCTCTCTGTGTTGGTGGTCATTCCTGTAGACAAGAGATAGAGCAGATGAGAAAATAAAATCCCCTAAAAATCATTACTCAAAAGCTACAAACATAATACCTTTTCTGACTTTTCGCCTGATTGTGGTATGTTTTCATAGTTCTTGTACTGCTCTAGTCTAGTTTGTCTATACTTCTCACGACTAATGCTAAGTCTATCCCAAGGAAGACCTTGGATATCCTTTCCTTTCCTAGCTTCTACAGCAGAGATATCTCTCATTTGATTTTCCTGCCCAATATAAATGCGTAATTAACATCCTTAAGAGTTAAGAGTATAATAAAGCATGGACATTTTGCTTATGAGGAGAAACAAACGAACGAACCATAGAGTATTCATCATCGTCATCCGATTCGGACTCGGAATCACCAAACACTCTACCACAAAAATACATGTCATCTTCTACTTCCACCATTTCATTATCATCAACAACATACTCCATTTTGTCCCCCTGTTGTTGAGCCATGTTGCTGCTCCATAAAAAAGAGGAACAAACATATCAATCAATATCAACTCATAAGAAAATATATAAACAACCTTGAAACTGCAAAAGAAGCATAACTGAAGTTTCAATTTCAATTCGGTCTAGAAAGAAAAAAAGAATAACAAGCTGGTAACCTAACCCTAAAAAAAGGATACTTAAAGATTAGAAAAAACATATATATTAGTGTGAAGCTAACCAACAATGGAGTTATTGAGAAATGGAAAATCTGGAGAGAAATAAGGCATCAATTTGGGGCAATTCC
The DNA here is from genome assembly GCA_007407185.1 of Glycine tomentella. Classification (NCBI taxonomy): domain Eukaryota; kingdom Viridiplantae; phylum Streptophyta; class Magnoliopsida; order Fabales; family Fabaceae; genus Glycine; species Glycine tomentella. The sequence goes on from PYAF01005636.1 coordinate 292,851, forward strand.
CATCATTTCAGGCATGCAGTTAATCACGAACAAAGTGATGAATTCACGTCAACATAAATATAACCAATTCATCCATATATTCTGGAAATGACTTCCAAAACTGATTCCATATCAAAAACCCCTAAGCTAGCAATTTTAAAACCCAAAACCATGTCAAATAGGAAAAAAACACAAAACCCCTTTTCAGAAGAGCACAAATATGAAGTAATTGAAACCCAATACCCTAAAAATATCTCCAATGGAAACCAGGTTCCAAGCAAATCAGTGACATACATACCTGTTGAAGGTCGCAGCTTTCACAAAGGGCATGAGAGTCAGGGATGGCTGGGTAGAGAGACACGAATTGAAGGAAGGAGACTGAGGCTCGGGCACACAAGTGAGTGAGACTAGGGCACGCAGAGTGAGGTTGGGTATCTACACAATAACATGATTGTTTCCTCATTTAATTTTAATTTACTATTACAAACAACGACGGTTTGAAGAATAAACGACTTCGTTTAGTTAAAAAAAATCACAAAAATGCCACCGGTTATGAATTCAAGCTTTTCGTAGACGGTTTCTGTAATACCCATCTTTGTTTTTAACCTCATATTTACGATAATGCCACCGTGTAACATACTAAGACGGCTTCTAAAAAATCGTCGTCGTATGTGCGTCGTGAAAGGCTATATTTCTAGTAGTGAGGGAAAAATATATAAAATGAAGGAGTAGAATAGGCTATGATGTTAGAAGACTGAAAAGTGGCTTGCATGGATTGAAGGTGCAATTAATGGTTGGGATGTGGTGGGACACTTGGGTTTCTTTGTGAACAGTCTTTTTTATGATTGACTGATGATTAGGGTATATGCACATACTATGCTGCTAGTGCTTATTACTACTTCACTATTTTTGCAATTTTCTTTCAATTGATTTTATCCTATGTGCCACCATTTTGCCCCTTATGAGTCGGGTGTGTTTATTCTTTTATTTATGGCTTGAGGATAACACATAAACGATTGAAATTTTTTATTTGGTGATGTTTATTTTTCTGTGGGTGTAAACCTTGACCTGGTTTTTAGAGCAACAAAGACATTGTTGCACAAATAATATCTGCTAGCATTGTTGGCGATATTGTTGTTGTTGCAGCATATGCATATGAGCTGCCACAATATGTTCTTGAAGTAGGGCTTATAAATTATGCTGCATGTACTTTGTTCATGAGGAATTCCTTTTCTCACTCAGGTTTTGTATGTTTATCTTTTGTCTCATGTTTTAATATTGTGTCCAACCTATTGCACTTGGCCCGAAGAGTCCTCAAAACACTTGAAATGGATGAGGTGTATGAAGGAAATGTTGAGGTATTTATGAATTTGCTATGGTGTGTGTGCAATTGCGTGTACCAACGTTACACCAAAATGGTGGGATCATTTACGTTATTATTATTAAGTTTATTTATGTTACTATAATACCTTTCGTTATATGATCATGATTAATAGCATACTGATTTCTCCTGAAATCCTAAGCTAATAGGTGAATGATTTAATATTAGATATTGTGTCTTCTTTTTTACTTGTTATTCTATTTTTAATAATAGATAAAGTTCTATTCATTATTTTTGGTAGGTCAAAAGTAACGTTGAGTCTCTTTGCATGTCAAATATATACATATATTTTTAAAATGTCTGACATATTATTGTTGACATCTATGTTAATTTTTCTCTTTGCAATGTTGGGCATGGTCAGCAATTCCAGTTCTCTCGATGTAAGTTCCTTTTATCTTCTTAATGTTATTAGTTCATGGCATTTGATACTTGTGAAGCTTTATGTGCGCACTTGCTTGAATGCATTTTGAAAGTGATACTATTTATAGATTATTAGACGTGTATATGATAATGATACTAATTGTGAAAGGTATAGCACTTTGGAAGCTTTAACTACTCCAAAAAATATTAAATTTAAATTATTATTATTATTATTATCGATAAGAAATAATTTTAATTCATTATTATTGAGGCCACCATTGATAATTCATTATGTTTTTAAAAACAATTGATACATTCAAAGACGATTCTATGAAAAACCGCTTAGAAACACCATTTTTTTTTTTTTTGAAAAACAACTTCTAAGACGGTTCCTTGGAAAAACCGTCTTAGAAAATAGACCTTCTAAGACGGTTTTTTATAAGAACCGTCTTAGAAGCACCATTAGTTTTTTCTTAAAAAAAATAACCTCTAAGACGGTTCTTAGTAAAAACCGTCTTAGAAAGTGGAGATTCTAAGATAGTTTCTGATACAAACCGATTAGAAATGTCTATTGTTTTTAATTTTTTAAAACAAATTGAGAATTCTAAGACGGTTTTTTAATCCTAATTTTTTTTAAAAAAATAAACAACTTCTAAGACGACATTGAAAAAATCGTCTTAGAAGCTTCACTTTCTAAGACTTTCTCTCAGGAACCGTCTTAGAAGCACCAAATTTTTTTTATAAAAAAAACAACTTCTAAGATGGTTCTAGGATATAATCGTCTTAGAAAGTATACCCTTCAAAGACGATTTAAAAATCGCGTTGAAAATATTGACTTTTAACTACACCAACAGTTGTAAAATCGTAAATAAAAACCATAAATAATTGTCGTAAAAAACATCTTTTTTAGTAGTGTACTTATAGAAAAGTTTGTCTAAACATATCCCCTTATCTAAAACAAGGCTTAATCTAAGTAAAATAAAACAAATTAAATTAACTTACTTTTACATATGTCTAAACATTCTTGAGATGTTTACAAGAGATGGTGTTAAGTTTTCCTTTTAATTTTGTTAGATCTTAGAGGTAATTTGAGGTTATTTTCCATCCACAGACTTTTAGATTGAAAAATGTCAATAGAAATTATAAAACAAATCATTAAATTACAAAACAATACAATACAAAATCATCCAATACTCAATAATCGCCATGCTATGGTATCATTTGATTAAAAAGAAAAATGGGTAAAACCACCTTAAATAATTGTCAAAGATTATGAACACATATAAGGTGAGTATTTCCTTCCTAACATGATTTACTTCATATTCAAAGTCAGGATTTGAATCCTGAATCATTTGATTAAAACACTAGTTGCTACTTCTTCTATCAATCATTGTTGGATGACAGCAAAGAACATACTATTTCCTTTCTTTCATGGATTCATCCAACTCATCTTCAATTTGTGTTCTTTACAACCAATTTCAGCAAAAGAATAACAAAAGGCAAATAACATTTACATAAAATTAAAAATAGTTTATTAAAGTTATTATAAGTTTCTACTTAATCACAAAACTGTTAACATTATTATATATATATATATATATATTACAAGGATTGTTATTTTTTAGATAACAAGGAGTATTTAAATATTAGGCTAAAATATGTTTGTGATCCTTGATATATATTTGATTTTTGTTTTTAATCTTTGATAATTTTTTTTCTTTGTTTTTGCTCCCTCATATTTGAAAACATTTATTTTTTTTATTCTTGTCATTAGGATTTCTTCTTGGCTAGTGACACAGTGGTTAACTTTTTAAAATATGATTTTTTGGCAGGCTTTAAATTACAGTTTATGGTGGTTAAAAACTGCATAATCAATTAAAGGAGGAAAAAAAGATCTGATATCTAAATTGATTTTTTTCGGGGACTGCATAGACCACAACGAAGGCGCAATCACTACCACCATCAGGCCCTCTATCTCCTGGTGCTTAAAGCTTGGGTTTTGCTTTGGTATGAACTTGTAGTGGGGTTTAGACTTGTGGTGGTGTTGCTAGAGGTTAGGAGGGTTTCAGATCTGTGATAATGTTGCTAACTTTCGATATGGTGGTGCCATGGAGGTGCGGTGGGTTTGTGGTTACACGATAGTGCAGGTGCAATGTAGTAAAGCTGTTGTGGAATGGATCCAAGGTTAGCAGGGTTTGTCTCCACGACGGTGTTGTGGCGATGTTGCCACTAATGCTATCACTGGGCAGAGGAGGCAACAATGAAAGGGAGGTAGAGACAGATGACGATGCTACCTTTTCGATCACATGTAGCCCAACCACAAGGTTTTCGGGGAGGAGGTCATAGTCCCCACCTGCAATGCGCTTCTCTTGTTTGTGTTCGAGCACATGATCGTGGTGACAAAGGGATATCTACCACAATGTTTGGGTTTGTTAGGACTAGAAAACCACTATTATGATATCTTGAATTTTAATGAATAACAATTAGTATAAATTATTGATGTTCTAATGAGTTTTTGACAAGTGGACAAGATCAATGTGTTAAAGGATTTAACTATATCCTGCATGTATCATCCTCACTCCAAGAGAAAATGATCTGTTAATTATTTAACTAGCATCCAATGCGCTAAAACCAAAGAGTGTCCGCTCATTATGGTAATCATTGTTATACATTGTGTTTTTGTCAACTTTTGGGTCTAGCTAATAAGAGACTAATACATTCTTTTGAAATGATCAACATTGGTCAATAAGTCTGTGATAGCTGGAAAGGGAAGTACACATGTTCTATTTTATACAAATTCATTTTGCCTCTCTTTATTTTGAATTACTAACATTTGAATTTAAGGAAATGACATGATAAAAGAGAATAAAAGGTATTTACAAAATATTCCTCTGAGTTTGCTTTTGTTGAGGATAATGAGCACATGTTGCTCATTTCCTTGCAAATTAGAGCATGACACGTAGCCTTATCTCCTAGTGTGAGACAACGATCTTTTCAAGAAATCAACACTAATCTCATAACAGATCTTTCACTGAAGTCTATAAAACTCTAATAAAATAGAGAGCATGAAAAATCATTACGAGAAAACGAGAATATATCTGAAGCAAAACTCTGTTGAAATCACTAGACGACTGATTTAAAGTTTTCATTTATTTTTCCTTTGCAAAGCAAAGTTATCTTGTATTTGAGCTTTATTGTTTATTCACTCATTGAGTGTTATGCTTGTATGCATTCAAACTACTATTTGTGAAAGTCAAAAGTGACTTAGTATTAAACAATACTTGGATTTCTTAAATTTATGGGGTGTCTAAGACAGTGCTAGAAGTGATATTAAGAATACTTGTATAGCTAGGCGTGACATGTCATAATACTTGTTTTATAATCAAGTTTTGATTAGTGGAACCCTTAACTACTATGTAAAGGAGAACTGGACGTAGCATATGTTGAGTGAACCAGTGTAAACCAAGTGTTTCTGCTTCTATCTTTAACGATTTATTAAGTGTTCTATTAGCACTCTTTGTCACTTCTTTAATACCAAGTATTTATTTGAAAAATGTTTTAAAGACTCTCTCTTATTAAGTCACTAAATGATCAAAATTGTCATTATTAAAACTTGTTTTCTTTTCAGTGGACGACTTACCATATGTATACATTTATGTCTATATTTGTTCCAAAAGTTACAAAAAGTTATTATCTTTGATATACACACTATTCAACCCCCATTTCTAGAATGATTGTTGTTATTTCAGGATTGGGTTTATCTATCGAATAATGTCAAGTGTCTCGATGGTTTAGGTTTCATATCTGATTATTGAGATGCACTAGTGGTTATGGAGGTGTTGGGAGATGAGGGTTGCATGTGCAAAGAAGGGAGATAGAAACAATGAAGTTAGTTTTTTTTTTTCTTTAATTAATTTTGTGGTTTTTAGCCACTAGAAAGTATAATTTGAAATTAAAACTAATACATAATAGTCATGTCATCATTAAATTGAAGGTAGAATAAAAAATAAAAAACTTTTTCAAATATTAGAGATCAAAAATGAAGAAAAAAATTATCAGGATTTGAAACAAAAGTTGAATATATATCAGAGATCATAAATATATTTGAGCTTAAAATTTTTATACTGCTTGTCCGGTTGGGTGTATATATACAAATATATATATATATATATATATATTAACCAATTTGATTCGTAACTTATTAATCAAACTTATAACCTCATGATCCGAGTTCCATTCTTGAAATAGTTTTTAATTAAATTTTACTTATCTTTTAATTGAATTCTAAATTAATTATGATTTTTTCTCCTGAAGAATCAAAGGATTAAGAGGAAAACAAAACTTATCACCTTATATAGTATTCAATCAAGTAACGACCGAACCCAATTCAATAGCGGTGGACCCTAACAATTATGAAAGTATAAAATGGTTGAAAAACGAAAATTACATGTTTCAACAAGAAAGCGCCTTTCTTTCCTTTTTTTTTATTGAGAGGTTCAACTTTTATGAATTTTTTATAGTTTAATTGTCATAAACAATAAAATATTTTGTACTATTAATTATCAAGAAACCATTCTTCAAAGATTTAGTTTTACTTTTAGTCCTACAAGTTTAATTGCGTTAACTGGGTTCCAAGTTTTACAAACGTGCAATTTTAATTTCTCAAATTTTAATTGTGTTAATTAAGTTCCTAAATTATTAAAAGTATGTAATTTTAGTGTTTTTTTTTCTTTCAAGTTGGTTACATTTTTATCTCTTTTTTTTTTTGTAATTTTACTTATATTTTTAACTAGTTTGTTTTTATTTAAGAACACTGATTAAGAAAATATAAATACTAACAAATATTTTTAAGACACTAGCTAAGAAAATAAAATAGATTTTTTATATTAAAAATACATAAAAATACATTCTCATATATAAATGTGTTTTTATATTATTTTCAATAAAATATTTTCTCTTTTAATTACTCAAAAGAAAATTTGTATCTCTCTCATACACTCATATAGCCTTGACAAAACGGGTCTGGTCCGACGGGCCGGTCCGTTTAACCCACAAAAAAATGTGGGTTGGGTTGCCACTTCCAGCCCACATTAGGAAAACGGGTCGGATCAACCCAACCCACTAAAACGTGGGTCAAAATGTGGGCCGGACCGGGCCAGGCCACCGGGCCACGGCCCATAAAAAAAATAAAATAAAAAATATATTATTTTTGCATTTTAAATTTAATGTATGGAATTATGGATGTTGCTTTGTAAACTTTAATTTCATTTATTAATCTAGTGTTAGACTCTAATAACATATAATTTTTCATGGATTTTAGGTTGATTTTTACATATATATTTCACATTCTAATTTTGTTTAATTGTTCTTAGAAGTTCAATGAATGTTGCAGGACTTGTTTGATTATGTTGTTTTTGGTTTCTTAAGTTCTCATCATCTCATGTGAGGTAAGGTATTAAAATGATTGCAGACATGAATTTAACATTTATTTTTAGTATAACTTAAATATTTTTTTTTAAAAAAATATTATTAAACAGTATTTTTTTAAAAAAATATTTCACATTCTAATTTTGTTTAATTGTTCTTGGAAGTTCAATGAATGTTGCAAGACTTGTTTGATTTTGTTGTTTTTGGTTTCTTAAGTTCTCATCATCTCATGTGAGGTAAGGTATTAAAATGATTGTAGACATGAATTTAACATTAATTTTTAGTATAACTTAAATAATTTTTATTTTTTTAAAAAAATATTTTTATTTTTTATTAAATATTTTTTAAAAATATTTTTAAGGTGATTTAGTGGGTCAACCCACTAACCCACCTTAAAGTGGGGTGGGTTGACATTTTCAGCACACTTTACAAAAGTGGGTCAGTCCAATCCGCCCCACATTTTTAGTGGAGTGGCCCAGCTTGACCCATTTTTGATGGGCTGATCCACTTTACCAACCTTACAATCATATCCCATAACTTGGGATAATGTATATTAATTAAATACTAAGTTCAAATCTTAGTATGATTATTATAAAAAAATCACTTAAGCTCACTTTGTACTTTTTATGTTTTTCCTAAATTAAACATATATTATTTATTTATTTATTTCAATTTCCAGGAAAAAGAGAAATGTTGATTCTTTCGACACAAATTGGTCGAATTATTCTCCTACCCATTTACATTTTGACATTTGTCATCTGATTTGATTTTCTTCAAGTGAATAGTTATTTTCGTTCCTAAATGTGTAGTGCGCTGACAAATTCGTCCCTCAAAGATGAAAATTCAAATTTTAATCCCTAAAAGTGAAAATAGTGCGACAAATTTATCCATTCGTTAACTTTCGTCCGTTACCATTAATGAAAGAGCTTACCTGACACATTCAAAAATGAATTGTCAACATTCTACACATTTATGGACAAAAATGACTATTTATCCAAAATATAATTTAATTTTCATCTTCTTCCTTTTTTAATTTTTGAAAGCATAACATCATAATCAGTTTAAGTTAGAACAAATATAATATTAATTAATAAACATAATTTTTTTTTGAAATTTCTATTGTGACAATATAAGATAATAAAATTAAGTTGAGTCATTTTTTTATTAGTATTAACTTAATAGATGTGTGTAATTTTGTTTGAGTCTCATATTTTAGATAATGTAATTTTATATTAGAAAAATAAGAGCAACAAATATATTATATTTAATAATCAATATTATTTTTATTATTAGAAAAATGCCAAATTCATTTATGAAAGATAAACATTTACCACCGAAAAGAGATGTTTTTTCATCTCTTTCTAAAACTTACTATTGAAGGATTCTCTCTCACCAGTGAATCCCACTGGCGGTTTTGCTCTGAAGTTCTGAACAAGAAATTTACTCACCAGAGCTAAGCCATACACCTCTGTTAAGAGAATAAGAAACATAAGGGAAAAAAAAGCAAACAATATCACAGCATAACTCTAAACTACCTCCTGCTATCATTGACTCCATATACACTAAAAAACAACTTGATAGTTTTGCCCACCAACCAAGAAAAGTTTCGGGCTTCCTTGCAATGTGGGAAAACCAGACAATGGAGATTGCTGGAGATATTAATATGTTAATTGATAAATCAATTGGGTTGATGGCAGAAGCAGAACATGACAAACTGAATTACTGCATCCCCTGTACAATCCGAAATTTGTACGTTCAGAACAAGTGTTTGCATCACCAAAGTTACTTGAATCAACAAAACTGATATAGCTGTTCAAAACGCTGATGCGACATATCCCTCATGCGAGTTAAATGCTTAACACGCTCCCCCAAAGCAAAATCTAAGCTCGTGCCAAAAGTTTAGAACATTGAAACGTAAATCCCCAAAGAGAGAAAGGGAATAACTGTCGGAGACGAGATACAGAAAGAGAGTTTTTTCTTTATATCATCTAGACACAACGGTGGCCGTCCCGGCGGACGATGCCAACAGCGAGCTATCTCAGTCCTACAGTGCACTGTGTTTCGATATGGGTCTTGCGTAGGAATTGAAAGGGTAATTTTGGAAAGAGATGAAATTTTAAATTGCATTAACATTTCACTGTTAATGTTGACAGGTGTCAAGTTTTCATGGTTTCGGAAGAAGTCTTGGCTATTTCATTCTGAGGAAATAACTTTTCTCAATTAAAAACGGTCAATCTTTGTACAATATGACTGGGCCCCAGAGTTCAAACTCCAAACTCAGATGGTCTGTCCTTTTTTATGCCTTTTGCATGGAAACATCTATGGGCTGATCGAGATTCGTCCTTCACTTTCACTTTCTCTCTCTACATCTCGCTCTAGAAAAAAAAAAAGTTCCCTTCTCTTTAACGATTCTCTCTGTAATCCAAGTTCTTGCCCTGCACAACTGATTCACGGTACCCCAAATTTCTCAACCTTATCGAATTCTATTTACTGTATTTATTTATTTATTTTTGTTTTTTTTATATTCACTGTGCCATTCAGGTTTTGATTGATTTGTTTTGTGTTTTTGAGAATTACCCTTTTTTGTTTTCCTGCTTTGCTGGTGGATTTACTCTTACTTCCCTGAAAGTTGTGTCCTTTGTGTTAAAGTTTTTTGCTTTGTGCATCTCCAAGCACTGTGTTTAGTGTTGGGTTGTGAAGTTTACGTTCTGTTGTTGCTATTTTGGTTTACTGTATTGGTTTGTCTTCTTTTTAATTATTTCAATAGTTTGGATTGATGGTTTGATGTTTATGCACAGTTTATGTGGAATTGGTGGCTAAATTGGGAAACTTTGGCTTTTTTTTTTTTTAATGATGTCAATATAGTATCGTCTGTTTTAGAGTGAATTGTGCAAAGGCAGTGTTGTTTGAATATGTAATTTGTTTTCTTTGCTCTTTTTCATATGCGAACATAGTTGGCTGGAAAATTTGTTTCTTGGGTTAGTTGGTATTCTTTTCTCTTTGATTAATCCAGTTTTCCTTTGGCAGTTGCTGAGGCCGTTATTGCATTAGTGGTTTTGTTACCTTTTTGTTTTTAATTTTAATTTTTTGTCTGTGTGTTGGTCGGAGTTATTTCGGTTGTCACGATGTATGACGATGATGGAGATATTTGGTATTTATAACTTTAAACATATTTACCGCTTGTTTAGGCTTGAATGCTAGTTAGTTACATTTATAATGTTTCATAATCTTGTTATGTTGATATATAGTTTCTTTCGAGCTGTAATTTGTCGTGTTATTGCTGCTGTGTTTGTTGCCGTTACTACTTGTATATAATTATTGTTTCTCTAATATATTTGATACTGAATTAATCTGTAGATTGAAGTTATACACCAAAATTTGCACAAGAGGAAAACTAAGGTTAGGTTTGGGCTAATGGGGGCCTCAAGCTCCAAAATGGATGATGATAAGGCACTCCAGCTGTGCCGTGAAAGGAAGAAATTTGTTAAGCAAGCACTTGATGGGCGATGCTCTTTAGCAGCTTCTCATTTTTCATATGTCCAGTCACTGAAAAGTACAGGAACAGCTTTGAGAAGATTCATGGAACCTGAAGCCCCAATGGAATCTTCCTTAGACACTTCCACCAATGCCACACCAGAGCCACTTGACAAAACCCTGTCCCAGTTCTCACTATCTTCACCATCTGTGTCACGACACACTGATGCTGCCAAAACTTTTTCTCCAACTCCGTCTCCTCCTAGCTCTAGTAAGTTCCAAGCAAATCACATGAAATTTAGCAGTAGTTCTTCTAAAAAGGTTGAAGAAAAACCACCTGTACCAGTTATAGGAACAGTAACAGCATCAGGTACTCCACATAATGCAGCTTCTCATCCCACTGAAAAGTCTGAAAAATCATCATTTGAAGTTTCTTCTCTTCCAGTTGAAACTCCACCATGGGATTTTTTTGGTCTCTTTCATCCTATTGATCATCAATTTTCTTTTCAAGAAGGGAAGGCCATGCACCAAGATATGGCGGGGAATGCTGATGATATATCACGACTTAGGGAGGAGGAAGGAATTCCTGACTTAGATGATGATGACAAGGTTTCTTCTCATGGAAGGGAGGACTCTACGGACTCTGAAGATGAATTTGATGATGAGCCTGCCACAGATACTCTAGTTCAAAGATTTGAAAATTTTAATAGAGTTAATGATCATATTAAAGCCAGTGACTTACCTGCCACAGATAAACCTTCAAAGGGCGATTCTGCTTCTGAAGTTGAACTTGTGAATGGGGAGAAGGGGAACTCTCCTGTTGTATCACCATTAAAGACAGCTTCTACAGAAGTTTCGCTTCTAACTGTAACAGATAAAACGAAGGAGAAAGAAGATCACAGTGAAAAAGTTGTTCCTACGGATTTCTTTTCAAGCATGAAAGATATTGAATTCCTCTTTGTTAAAGCCTCTGAATCTGGTAAAGAGGTTCCAAGAATGCTTGAAGCAAATAAGTTGCACTTTTGTCCTCTATTTCCGGCAAAAGAAAGTAATTTTTCTAGCTCTCTAATCTCCATAGGTCTCTCCTTGTTAATATAATTTGGAGACTATTAAATTTTAGCAGTTATTATGAGGATTTGGATCTCTCATGAGCTATTGACTTGACAAGATCATGTAGATAGAATTAGTGACAAGGATTCCGGACATGTGACAATTGACAGGCCTTGCTCTGTCTATCACTCTCTTAGTCATTTGAAAAAGTCACATGAGGGCATTCAAATCCATTTATAGAAGTGTACAAATAAAATAAAAATGATGATGTTTTTATGGCATGCTGTATTTTTCCTTATAGTATCTAGAGTATGTCACATAGAATGATGATGTTTCTATGTGGATGACGACAACAACAATGCCCTAGCTAAAAAACTATAGGCTAGGCTGTTCCTCTGTAAATGCCTATAACCTAGATCATGATACTTTTTTCTTTTATGTAAAAAAAAAGTATCATAATCTAGGTTATAGACTTTTACACAGGAATTGCCTAGCCTATTTTGATCATGATACTTTTTGTGAACTATATATCTTGCTGTTTTTCTTTGGGTTTAGAATAAAATATCATTTTCAAAGAGGTCTTTGGAAGTTCCTTTACATTATTCACTTCGAGACTAAATGCTTTTAAGTTTAAACATGAGAGTTCTTATTATAACAGATTGTTCACTGGCACCCTCATTTTTGAAGGCATGTTTCTCATGCGGGGAAGACCCTAGTAAACTTCCTGAAGGTACTTTTTATAGTCTTTTGCTGTTGATCTCTCGAATTACCAGGACCTTGCATATCTTGTGTTGAGCAGTCTGATTTTTGGTTCATGCTTGTTCCTTTGGGTTACATATTTGTGCCTGTAGGAAAGATAATATCCTCTTATTAAATGTTTGTATCGTGCATGAGATTATTGGTAATTTATATTGAATTTCAATAGCAGTAGGTTTGGTCTGCTTAAATTGTTAATATGTTTCATATTCCTAACCTTTTTTGTGCTTATTGTGTATAACGACTCTCCAAAGTGCTGAGATTATAAGCCTTTAAAATTGTCTCTATCTATAGTGATTGCTGTTTGTTGAAAGCTGTTTCTGTGATCCTATATCTAATTTTTTTCACTACATCTTAGAACCTGCTCAAAACTCGGTTAAGTACTTAACTTGGCATAGGACAATGTCATCTCGATCCTATTCATCCACAAACCCTCCGACAGCAAACTCAAAAGCTGATGTAGAGGACTTTACAAATAATCTCTTTGATAATTTCTGCATGATCTCTGGAAGTCATGCATCAACCTTGGATAGATTATATGCATGGGAAAGAAAACTCTATGATGAAGTCAAGGTACTGTATACTGTGTATTTCTTAGCAACATTTTAGACTTTTCTTTATGTTGGCTATGTTATGTTTTGATAGTAGGATGTTGCAGAAGTCTTGGTTTGGATATCAGACTAAGCTCTGAAGTTATTTTGTTAACAAGTATTTTTAAGCAATAAGGTGCATGCCATAGTAGAATAAAGGATATCAACCGTTTCTCGGTGAAACAGTTCATTGGTTTGATACAGCTCCTTTTAATTTTACATACAAGGTACAGGCAATTATTATCATGATTGGTAGCATTTCATTCTTTATGGCCTATTTGGTACCCTAGATAGTAGATGGAATTGTTTGGCACAATAGAAACAATATGCTATCCTATATAGCTATATACAACATCTTGTGCACACATCATTTATAAAAGCTCATCCAAATAGTAACTTTTGTTGAGCATTTTCCATCTATATAAGGCTCAATAAGAAAACTAGTATGCCACTATTTCCACTTTTCTCTGCACCATATTGCCACTAGCACCCTCTAAATTACCACCACCATCAATATGACCACTAGTATCAGTCTATCACATCATGCCATCACTGCATCCCCTTGTTAGCCTCACTACCTCCTACTGGCATTGCCTTTGCTTTGAACTGTAGAAGAAGGGGATTTTTTATTTAAATATTTGTTGTTGCTTTAAAGATGTTTATATTGTTGTGGATGGTGGACCAATAAATAGATGGTATATAATTTTACCGGGCCAGGTTATATCCTCTTTTACTTTTCTATCCTTTCCTTTTCTCATACTCCTATCTATCCTTGTTAAACATGCTTACAGTGTTAGACTAAGCAGTTATTTGACACGGAACGATTTTAGTGTCTAGCTGGCCAAATTCTTTACATCAGTTCTTGACATCCTTGGTATTATCAATAAAAAATTTCCCTTTGAAGAATGTTTATCCATCACTTCATGTAGATCTAGGATGTTTAAGAGATCAAAATTTGAAGAGGGTGTTGATATGGTCAAATTTGGGCCATGAGTAGTGTTCCAAGAACTATATATGTCCATCATACTTACATAATAAATGTCATTTGAAGTTTGAACTTGTTAAAAACCCTTGACTTGGTTTGATGGACAGTAACTAGGCAAGGCTATATTTCTAAAATTCGTGGTAATTGTGAATTAAAACCTAATGGACGGGATGGATGAGAGCAGTAGTGGTGGCTTAGCTTGTGGGAGGCAGAGTGTGATTTGGAGGAAGAGATGCTGGAAAGAAGTGGCAAATAGTTGGCCGAGTGTAAGGAGATAAAAAATATTAAATTTATGAACTTCTTCCTCTTTCATATTGTGGAACCTTCACCGATGCATGATTTGTTATTAATCCTTTTATACATCATGATTTTTATCCTTTGTGCATCTGATATTAATTGTTTAGGCCTTAGGTTAGGGTATAAGAATCTGAATCTCAATCATGTGGAGTCTTATAAAAGATGTGTCTCTATCAAGATTACTTCTAATTCCTTTTATATTGTTCTTAATCAGTTTCAATAGATTCTCAACCTATTTGTGCTAATTGCAGGCTAGTGATATTATCAGAAAGGAATATGACATGAAGTGTAAATTCTTAAGGAATCTGGAATCAAAAGGAGAAAAGACTTCTAGAATTGATAAAACGCGTGCAGTAGTCAAGGATCTGCATTCAAGAATTAGAATTGCAATTCTTAGGATAGACTCTATATCAAAGAGGATTGAGGAATTGCGGGACAAAGAGCTCCAGCCTCAACTTGAGGAGTTGATTGACGGGTATGATTCTATAGATTCATCTTGTTTTACTAAGGCTATTTTTCATGCTGTCATTTGTTAGCTTTATATTACATTATATTTTGATGTTGGGATGAAAAGAGCACCATCTGTGAAAGCAAGTGTCTTTAATAAACAAAAACTTTTTGAAGAAAAAGTTTATGAGAGACTGAGTTTCTATTTATTGTGACTGTCATTCTAGGTCTGGCCACACAACTGAAATACAGTTTCAGATTCCTGTTTTTTTTTTTTTTTTTTTTTTTTTTTTTTTTTTTTTTTTTTTTTTTTTTTTTTTTTTT
>PYAF01005636.1:323039-353244 GCA_007407185.1 Glycine tomentella
ATGGATAAGTTCGTTCCACTGAGGGAGGGTGGGGTTATCTGACTGTGGCCACAATTATTGAGACGTTGAACCTGAGATCTCAGTTATGCATCATAAGATAATCATGCATTTTCTTACATTTCATAACAAGTGTGTGTGAAGAAAAGATGATATATGTGTTGAGTAAATGGGGATAATTAAATTTTAGTAAACGTTTTCTTTGTATTATATAACCAATTACGTATAGTTATTATGTTTGTTTATATTTAAATTTTGTTTATCATGACTTACCCTATTTTGTGTCTGGTGGTTGACACCTGTGGTGACCCCAAATTATTTGGGCGATCAGAGAAACAGTGATATGGACGTGGTACAAGAAGATTTGATGAAGATTTTGTGATGATTCTCTGCTTGTTGATGATCTCTACTTCTTTGATCTGTATTATGGTCTGTTATGTATTGGACTGTGAACTTGTAATCATGGACTATATGGTATGAATATGTGAACGTCATGAACTACGTCATTTAAAGAACGCGTAAACTTTTATGATTTCTAAAATCGTTTTCAAAATCAAACGAAAATTCATTTGGACCTTTACTCTTGCTATTTGTCGAAAAAAAAAACCCCCGTAATTTTATAAAATAAATACGAAATAAAAGCAAAGTAGAAGCGGTTGTTTCATGTTTCAATTTCTCTTATGGCACCTATAACCATAATCAGGAAATGAACAACACCAGTATACTCTATGTCATTATGCTTGATACTAAAGTAGATTTTTTCATTAAATTTTCTTATTCATTAACACTTTTGTTCCCATGATAGCTCTATTCAACATGGTCCTGACGAAGGATAATGAAATATAAAGAACAAAAGTGATCTCAAAAGCAATAAAAATGAGATTATTTTTATTAATAGAGTAGATAATATATAGATGAAATGATCTCCAAAACAATAAAAATTATGTAGCAGTCATAATAAGAGAATTTGTGTAAAATGAAGTCAAAAAACCTGCCATGTACGTTATAATTAGTTGAAAACTAATTTGGTATATATATATAACTTACGTAGGTGGTTGAATTTGTTGGTAGCATAACTATGACTAAAAAAAGGTAGGACTTCAAAATGACATCATTTGTTGTTAGATAGAATATTTTCAGTTATGAACTTAAATTAAAGAAAACAATGAAAAAATTTATGCAAAATTAATGTTATGCTAGTAAACTTCCCACTTGTTTAACTCTTCTCTTTCAATTTACCCAAGTAATATCTTCATTTCTCTCTATAAGATAATAGGAAACCGACAGAATCAACTGAAAAGTTCTCATATGAAAATTAGTCTCAAAAGTGTCATAAATTTAAAAGTAAAATGAAAAATAAGGAAACATACCCAAAAATGTCATTTTGACATTTGATCAAACGCATAATTTGCAACCCAAAAATCAGTCTAGAACAATCAAATAAATATTTAAAATATTCTTCAATGCTCATCTATTCTTATAAAGACCCGTTTAATATATTTTTCCACAAAATACTTTAATCGATAGGTCATATCAAATAAATTTTTTTATCAAATTTAGTCCATATTCACAATATTAGAGAAATTTTGATGAAGGAGAAAAAAACAAAGAAATTAATTAGGCCAAAACCAAATCAACCAAGAAAATAGAAACTAAGAAAATTGTTAACCTTTGTTGCTACATATCACCATAAATCATGAAAAAAATTATGAAGAAGTTGTAGTCATAGTGGCTGGCAAATGCATCTTCAGCGAGGGTTGCGATGTTGAATAGTTAACGGAGAAATAAAAAGATATTTCACTGATTTATTTTTAGAAGAGAGAAAATAAATTGAGTGAATGAAGAAGGTAAGAGAAAAGAGAAAAATGGTGAGAAGACAAAGAACATCAAAGAAGAAGAACGTTTCAAAGTTAAGAAAAGAGAAAAGATGATAAGAAAGATATTTGAACACACATAATTCTTAAAAAGGTAGTTAAGACAACATATCATGTAGACTGGAAAGATATTTGAAAAACTACAAGATTAGCATTGTTTATTAATGACAAAATGGATGTGCAACAAAAATAAAAAAAGAAAGAAAGAAGTGAAGTTCAATAATATTTTTTTCTTCTTGTGATAATATACCTCTATTGAAATCAGGCCATAAGCAATTGATCCACTTAAGGTTTTATCTTTTGTCATGCTTGTGGAAACCTGCCAATAATTAGACTCAGCCAATTGAGGTGAGAACCACCAACATTGAGAAATATGAAGGGCTCAAAAGAGAAAATTGTGAAAATCATAACATAAAATGAAAGGAGACAAATGCACTCTAGACAATTGTCAAGTAAATTAGTAAGAGAAAGAAAGAAGTGGAGTTCAATAATAATTTCTTCTTGTTGTGATAATACACCTTTGTTGAAATCAAACATTAAATAATGGATCCACTTAAGACTTCACCTCTTGTTATGCCTATGCAAACATGTTAATAATTAGACTAAGTCAATTGAGATGAGAACCAACAACATTGAAAAATATGAAGGACTCAAAGTAAGAGATTGTGAAAATCATAACATAAAATGAAAGGAAATTACTGTAGTTTTCTAGATAGTTGTTAATTAAATAAGAGATGATTTCTATATCACCAGTGGTTTAAAATCTTTTGGGAAGAGAAAATTAAAATAATATTGAGATTTTGTATTTTTGTAACTGGCTAATAAGATACCGTGCGTAAACAGGTAATACCACTGCGTATGCGTTAAAGAGATAGTGTGTGAGAGGGATGAAATAAATGATATAATGAGTGAAATCAATGCACTTAGCAAGTTTTTAGACAATTGTTAAGTAAACAAGGGAGAAATTACTATATCACTAGTGATTTCGAGTCTTTTTTGGAAGGAAAAATTAAAATAATATTGACATTTTGTATTTGTGTAATTGCTAATACGATACCCTGCCTATACAAATAATACCACTGCATACGCGTTAAAGAGATAATGTGTGAAAGAGATGAAAGAAATATATATTTTCTTATAAAAAAGGGGGTGCAATTAGCAAGTTTTAATTTGAAAATATTAAAGTGCACTTATAAAAAGGTGTGTAATTAGTAAGTTTTAATTTGGAAATATTAGGGCACACTTAACATATTTATGTCCAATTACCATTTTGCCCCTATTTTATCAACAATATAAGCTGTCTCCTTTTGTAATTTTGCTAGCAGTTTGCTTTTAACTGGCCGTTTTGATCCTTTGGAACAACTTGATGAATTTAGTAGATCTTTTTAGGAGGCTCCAATGACCATAGATAGGACCTATCCAATTTTTAATAGACGTTGATTTAAATGCCCAAAAGGAGAAGTTTCTTCGTGTTTATCTTTTCTTTTCTATTTTTAGCTGTTTTATAGTTGTCCAAATGTTTAATACCTATTAAATGCATGGTTAAATAAATTATAATAGTTTTTAATGGTCAAGAAAAAAGTTGCCACAAAAAGTAGACGTTGATTTAAATGCCCAAAAGGAGAAGTTTCTTCGTGTTTATCTTTTCTTTTCTATTTTTAGCTGTTTTATAGTTGTCCAAATGTTTAATACCTATTAAATGCATGGTTAAATAAATTATAATAGTTTTTAATGGCCAAGAAAACAGTTGCCACAAAAAGTAACTGCCACATCATTGTTAACGAAAAGACTTGAAATGGGTACTAAAAACCAAATGGAATAATAGTTTAAAAAATAATACCAATTAAATAAAAATTTAGAGACTAAAAATTAAAATTGATGAAAGTTCAAGACTAAAACCATAACTTGTCCAAAATAATAATAATATATATATAATTGGGTTGGTTTAAATTTGAAAAATGTGAATGAGACCCGAATCAATCAATTTGAATAAGAAAAAAATTCAAACTAATTTAATTGATTCGATTCAAATAATTAGATTTGTCATATTAATTCAAATAGATGAACATCCTTAATTTTTTGAAGTAAAGTAATTTATAACTATTATAAAGGAAATAAAGTCAAATTTTTATGAACACTTTCATCCCCAATTATTATTTTAACTTGTACGTGCAGTTATATTATTTAAAACAAGTCACACCCCATTACATTTAGGGGGTATTTGTTCTGTGGATTAAATTATATACGAAAGAATGATATTCCTGAAAATATTATTACCATCAATATTATTCTCATCAAAGATATTTTGTAAATATTCATCATTTTTTGAATAATTTTAAATTTATTTAAATTCAAAAATATTTATTTAAAAAGAAGATGAAATATGATAAAAGTGAAAAGTTATTTTACATTCCGGTCCCATTCAAATATAGGATTCCCATCCTTTTACGTGAAAAAAAGAAAGAAGAGAGAACATATCTAATTTAAATTCTTAAAAACAAATGATGCCTAGAATAATTTTTCTATATCCGGTACCAAACATGGGAATACTACATTCCCAACTCACATGGGAATAATTGTTTAATAGTTGAAACAACCATATAATTAACTTCCAAGTCCAGCACAAAGAATTTGTACTTTGGCATATTTTTTTTCTTTCTAAATAAATCTGTTGAAATCTAAAAATAGATTTTAACTCTTTAAGCCTTTTGAAAGTCATTTGATCAGTGTAATTGTTGTGTTTTGGTACTCCTTTTCCCCCCATTCGTATCTCTTTTTAGGCATGCGTGTTTGAGGAATTTTATATTATTTTGACGTGGCATTATAATAGTAGCTTGTTTTTAGAGTTTTTATCGCAAACTAGTAAGTAACCTTGCACACACGCACGGTTAGTTTCGTTATATTTTTTAAAATTAATTTAAATTTTTGTATATATCATAACTAAAATATTTATATTTATAATATTATTAATAAAGTAATTTAAAAGCCTTAATTTTGATAAAAGTTATTACAAAAAATCAAATTATTATTTTCTAATAAATATATTCATTAATTGTTATTAAGTTGGTTATCGTAATAATTGAATTAAATAAAAAAAGATCAATTTTTTTAATATTGATTAAATTCAGCCATAGACTTCATCATGCACATTATGGCATTGTGTAAAATTGGAGCTGAAAAAATAATATAAGATTGACTAATGTGAAATATAATATGCAAACGTTGTAACATAAGTTGATAATGTTAGTTACAAAACATATGAACATGAAATAGATGTAGTTAAGGAACACAAAAACATGTGTACCAAAGCATTATGTTGTTGGTAGGATTTCGAAACTCCATAATAAACTCAAAGTTGGCTTTCAATTGATTCTCCGTCGCAAAAGTTTTTCACCCACTTTTGATTTTGGCGCTTTTCCGCCAATGATTGAACACTAATTTACATTGTGTTTTTCATCGGTCATATTTTTCGACCGACGTAACCTAGTATTTTCACCCATGTGCATAAGCACGAGTAAGCCTAACGTTCAAATGCATGTTTAGAATATAAGTAGTATATTGTGTAAGCAAAGTAAATAATTTTTTTTGTAATGTCTTAATGTTGAACGGTAACATAACAGTTGAAAAAAAAATCTTTGAGGGATAGACAAAAATTGGTGATCAATACAGACCATTTAGACCATTAAACTTTAAAATTAATTTGTATTTGTTAACTTTGGTTGTCCTATTACAAAGAATTCAACTATTATTTTCTAATAAATATATTAACTAAATGTAATTATACTACTTATCGTAACAATTGAATTAAATAAAAAGATTTTAAAAATCTCAAATCTTGATTAAATTTAAATAATATAAATATAAATATTTATATTTCTTTAAAATGTCAGCAATTTATTTTTCTAGTATTTACCTATTATTTTATATGATGAAAATTTGAAAACAAATAATATATTTAATAAAATAAATATTTTTCATTGTTTGATATATAACTATATTAAATACTTTATAAAAAAAAAAAATTTCCCGTAACGGTTCATCCATGATGGCCTAGATAACAATTATTTCCCGTAAATGATAATTGTTGTTTCTATCATAAAAATTAAATTAAAACTAATTTACATTATGATATAGTGAATAAATATTTTAAATTTTTATTGTAACAAAAACCATTTTTATTAATTAATTATATTTTTTATCTCTATCATAATTACAAATATTTTATTTATGATATTATTGATAGATTAATTTAAATTAATTAACTTTGGTTGTCCTATAACAAAGAATCAAACTATTATTTTCTACTAAATATATTAACTAAATGTTAACACGCAGTTATCGTAAGAATTAAATTAAATAGAAAGAGTTTAAAAACTCCAAATATTGATTAAATTTAAATAATAAAATTATAAATATTTTTATTTCTTTAAAATGTCACCACTGTATTTTTATTCCCTCATAAACAATGCATGACTTCCCATTATAGGATAGCTCTAAGCAAAAATGATTATGATAAACTCAAAGCAATAAAATAAAAATGAAAAATTGGCAATGTTACCGGTATTCATTTTACAGAGTGTCGACTCTTTGCAGTAAAATGAGACATTTTTATGGAAGCTGTTTTTCCAGTCATATTGAAAAAATATGTCAAATATTAGATTGTAAAAGGAAGTCCATGAGGCACAAATTTGGGAAAAAAAAGTAAATATTCATTTCATTAGACATTATATTCTTATCCATGAAAAACACAATGTTTATTGCCCAAAATATGCATTGTATTATCAACCCTCAACCTGAAACTCAAGGTAGAGTGGTCATAAACAAAGATTAAGAAATTTTTCACTCCAAATTTTCAGTCAAAGAGTTTGTGAGGCTCATTTCACATGACTCAAGTGATACCTTTTCTTATACACTCTCTTTATATCTTCCCGTCACCTTTTTTTATAATACTCAAGTAATACCAAAAGGGAATGTAGTTCACTACTTCACTATCACTCAGATCTCTGGGAATGAAAGTTCCAATTTGATTAATGATCCCATAATACAATGAAAGTGACTAATATACACATTGTGCACATAGTAGATAGATCATAAAACCCAAAACTTTACATAAGTGTCATCGCCTGAAATGGGAAGAATCCTGGGGTGTAAAAAAGGTGTCCTAGGGAAATAAACTTCAAAAGACTAATATGTGCAGCAGTGATTGCTAGGTAAGAAATAAAATTGATGTTACAAAGAGTAGAGAATAAGGTTTCCTTCTAGAAGAAACTAAAAACCAAAATTAACAGGAAAACAAAATCCAGTAAGAATACCCTTATGGGCACAAAAATAGTATAACTATAATGAACAAAAACAAACGTACAACAATTAGAAATTCCATTTTCGAGATAAGACATTTCGAATGGTAGGGGTAATCTAAAATGAATCAATTGAAATATAAAAACCATTGTATAAAACAACTTTTTTACATACATACCGCCAAATTCAATATCATTTGTTTTCCAAAAGCATCATCTGGGTGGATCTGTTAGCATAGAAACATATAGTGTGAACATCCTACTTTCTTCACATAAAAGAAGTAGAAAAAGAATCTTTCTTCACATCCAACTTTAGGTCATGAAGTTTTTTGCAAGAGGACTAACACACAGAGCAATACAGTACCTGAGTAAGTAATAACACACAAAGTAACCCAAGTATATCTGGACCCGGTAGGTTTGGAAAGGAACTTTGTCGGGTTCTCCTCATGTAACGCCCCGTATGCATCCGGTTCATTAATATTCAATTATGGTTGTTAAGCGCAATGATTAATTAAGTTAATTAATTAGGAAGCAGCTAATAAAATGACATCATGATACATCAACAAAGATACCAACCCGACATTATGTATGGTAAACGTTCACGTGAAATAATATAACAAATATACATCAAATGTGTATCTTTCCCCTCGGAAGTACAAAATACAAAAGTATAACAAAATGATGAGTCAACATGCTTTCAAAATAAAAAGCCTAAGGTTCACACAGAACCATATCCCTACTCGAGCCTCTTGTCTTGGGATCCATCATCCTCTCACTGAGCATCGCCTGCAAAATTAAATCCCCAAACGGGGTAAGATACAATCTCAGTAAACTCAGGATTCTTGGAGGCCTCTCCTCTCCCTGGTTCACTTACATGACATAAAGAATCAATATTGGCATCACATAATCTAGCCACCATGGCTCTCATAAAATAACATCACATGTATATCAAAACACAGGTGTCATTCCGTTGGGCGCTACCAACTTCGGGAATGCAACATCGATATAGCAGATATATAACATTGCCTGAGAAAGATCATCCACTTAAGGGCATATTCTCTCAGGACTCTGTGCACATTGAAAATAATAGGAATACCCACAATAACCAAGAGGGGAGGTGAATTGGTTTAAACTTGGTCTTTTAAAAATTATTTATAAAATCAGAGTTAAAAGATCTTCATCACTTTTAAACAAAGAATGCTTTTAATCAATCAAATTGCTCAGCACAAGAAATCAATAGCTCAAAACAGTACTTGTTGAGTAATGATAAAAACACCAAGACAAATGAACAAGATTACTTGAAGAGATAGAGATAAGAAAATCAACACAAGTAATTTATACTGGTTCACTTCTCAAGAGAAGCTACATCCAGTTTCTTCTAGTCAACACTAGATTAGAGTTCAATTATTATAAAATTATGTTCTTACAAGTTTGTAACAATCTCTCTTTATCAACCCTAGATAAAGAATAGAAATCTAAAACCCTATTAGACTCCTAAAGATTAAGAACAAGAGAACACTACTCTAGAACAAGCTTATCAAATAACAGAATTTACAAAAATGAAATTACACTCAAAGATTAAGGAGAGAAACAACCTGATGATCCAATGAATATGAATGCATATGAGTTACCAATCAAGGTTGAATGCAGAAACAGATTTTCAGAACATGCTCTCCATTATTCTTTTGAAATATCTTGCCCAAGAAATCATACAATACCCATTAGGATTAAAGAGTTGGACAATAAGTAAGTAAACCCAGAAAGTCACTTTAGAACTTTGTGAAGGCTTGTGTGTATTCAGAAATTTCGTAGTATTCAAGTTAAGTTTAAAGCCAAGCCTTCTTTCTATTTATAATAGAGTTTTGTAACAACCTGTAATCGATTATACGCACCCAATAATCGATTAAAACTAGTCATGTAATCGATTAAATTACCACTTAATCGATTAAAGTGTTTAAGGCTGAATTCTAGGTTTCACAACGAACAAGATAATCGATTAAACCGAGCTGTAATCGATTAAAGCAGTAAAGCTTTGTATTTAAGCCTCTTGTGTAATTGATTACAATATTTGGTAATCGATTAAGGCAGTGAAGTAAGCTTTTCTCTAGCCTATATAATCAATTACGAATGATGGTAATCGATTAAATTAGTGAAAACATGATTTTCAAGATAGCTTGTGTAATCGATTACTGTAAATTGTAATCGATTAAAGCAACAATGTATTACTTTTGAATTATACGATGTAATCAATTACAAAAAATGCGTAATCGATTAATATGTACATTAAAAATTTTCCAGTTTTAAACACGAACCAAATAATCGATTAATCTGTGATGTAATCGATTAAACTGTTCATCAAAGCTTTTCCAGTTTTAAACATGAACTAAATAATCGATTAATCTTCTGGGTAATCGATTAAAACAATGAAATTACATTTTTCCAAAAACATTACCCATTTAGATCTTTTTTGAAATAGCTTTGATTCTTTGATGAAAACACTTAAGCATGTAAATGATTATATGCACGCAAATGCAAGGATCAACAGACTTGTTTCTCATACACTTCAATTTGGATTTCAATCTTCAAGGCATGTGAAAAGCTCAAAACATTCTTCTAACTTAAAAGCTTCATTCTTCTTGTTGCTCCCCCTAAATCCAACACACATTGTCTGAGGAAGATCATCCACTTAAGGGCACATTCCCTCAAGACTTTACTCAGACGTATATGGCTCTTCCAAGAGAAGATCATCCACTTAAGGACACATTTCCAAAGGAATTCCATAATTAGTCTATTCTACTGGCCAGAGAATCTCATCAATCATATAACATATTATCACAGTGTACATTATATACATGTTCTCAATTAAAAGGCGGTAACACACAATTTCGATACCACATGAATCATGACATACAATAACCATCACTCCCTTGAAGTATGGTGTAACACAATCAAGGAAAAGCTCCCAAGAACAGAGAGCTTTCCTGCTCGAAGTGCTACACTGGTTCTCCCGTCCTCGCGGTCACAACCACCAATATCCTTTATATCACGCTCTACATAAATTGCATGCAAGCAATCAATAACGGTTATCAACCGTTGCATGAAAAGAAACACTATTCTTTTCTAACAGACCCAAGCCTAGTTCCAGATCTAACTCGAATGGTTTACTATTCATCTCAAAAACAAATTCTCAAATAATCGGTAAAAGCTTGTGTGCCTTACCTCTACCAACGTCCAGGAAGTCTAGAAGATGGCTTCTCCAAGCTTGAACGTCCTTAAAAATGCTTTCTTCCCTAAAAATTGAAACTCTGTGAGGTCCTTGAAGAAAACGATCTCTTCGTCTGAGGGTTTTAAGAAAGCACTGAGGTTGGAATCTAGCGATTGGATGGCTCCTTTCAATTTTCCAGTTGCATACAAAGGGTTTTGGTTAAAGGTGAGTGGTTATGAAGTTTTTCTCGCTTTGAAATGAAGAAAATGGAGAGAGGAAGAAGATGATGGTGTTTTCGCGTAGAAACGTTGAGAAATGGGTTATTTAAATGACCCTGGCGCGTGTCACGCGCCTATGGCACTGTGAGTCAGAGTTGGTTTGGTCATTATATCAATATAAAGCCCAAGAGCTTCTTTTTGTCATAAATCCAAGGTTCGACCTTGTCCGGGGTACGACCTCAGCACTTTACAAAATCCAAGGTTCCCCGTTGGTCTGAGGTCCATCCTCGGCACTTTAAAAAATCCAAGGTCCCCTGTTGGTCGGGGTCCGACCTCGGCACCTTACAAATCTAAGGTCCAACTTGTCCAAGGTCCGACCTTAATAACTTACAATTTCAAGGTTCGACTTGTCCGGGGTCTGACTTCGGCACCTTATAATTCTAAGGTCCGACTTGTCCAGGGTACAACCTCGACTCCTTACAAATCTAAGGTCCGACTTTTCCGAGGTCCGACTTCGGCACCTTATAATTCTAAGGTCCGACTTGTCCAGGGTACGACCTCGGCACCTTACAAATCCAAGGTCCGACTTGTCTGGAGTACAACCTCAGAACCTTACAAATCCAAGGTCCGACTTGTTCGGGGTCCGACTTTGGTACCTTATAATTCTAAGGTTCGACTTGTCCGGGGTACGACCTCGGCACCTTACAAATCCATAAAAGTTATATTTCAAGGTTAAACCTTCATCACAACAACCTTCTAAGCATATTTTTCCAGAGTGTCAACCTGGATATTACACCTCAGGTATGGTGTGAAGAATGAAACAACAAAGAACCATGATGTTATATTACAATGAAGACATTGAAATGAAAAATAATAAAAAAGTGGGGTTTGACATGGATCAAATTTTATGAAAAATATAACCAAAGATGCAATGAATGAGCATAAGTTTTTGGCTTCTATATAAATTAAATAAATAAATATTGAAGAAAAAAAAGAATAGAAAGAGAGAGAGAAGAAACACAGCGTGCTTTAAAAGGTTCTTTTTCAATATCCAACCATAAAAACTAACCCACTGCCAAGTTTCCCGCATAACACAACTCACATAACCTTATTATCCTCTAAATCATACCAAGAAAATATCACCAACAATTCACACGTCTTCATTTTAACTTCTAACTGCAAGACATTACTGTTTTATTCGAAAGTCCTTAACCAATCAAGAGAGGTAATTTAACTCACTCAATCAAATTGGCCTTTCTGATAGCCTAGGTGCCTATTAGAGTTAGAAGTACAAAGAGAAATAAACTAATAGCCAGTACAAATTATTATAGTCTATTTGACCACATGTGTGAACAAAAAATACATTTTAATTTTTCCTTGGTTTGAGACAATAATTCATGGAAATGCATTAGACACAACCCCAATTTGCAATGGCATACAAATTATCCTTGAAGGCCCTAGGAAATAGATCTAACCATAAAAACCAACCCACTGCCAAGTTTCCCTCATAACACAACTCACATAACCTTATTATCCTCTAAATCATACCAAGAGAATATCACCAGCAATTGACATGCACAACATGCATATCTCACCACAATAGAACAACCTTAGAAGAAATAACCATGTGATTTGGAAGTTTCTCAATCACATGAGACATCAATTATCAATTATTAGGTACACTAACAACACCAAGGAGAAAAAAAGGATATGATCATACTAAAGTTGCAAAAAATAAATAAATAAATAGAAATTTTAACCAATGTATAGTCCAAAGACTATTTATAGCATAGTCCTTTTTCCATTCCAAGGAATACAACAAAAGCCCCAAAACTTTAGTCCCTTGGTAATAACAATGTGATCATCACCATACTCCACAACATGGTGAAAAATTTACAATGTCAGAACGCACACATCTCACTAAACCCATTCCATTTCCAATAACAAAACTCACATGCAGCAACAAACACGAAAAGGTCGTCTCAACGACAGCAAAAACAGTTAGTTTAAAGTAGAAAATGGGAAAAAATTGTCCCAGTTGAAAACAACACACAACACAAACTCAAACCAAAAACAACACACGACCATGGCTGAAAAGCGAAAACCCAGATGAAGAATCTTTAGAAAGATCAAAACTTTGAACGAATCAAAAACATCCATCAGAGAAAAAATGATCAAACATGTGTTTTCACCTCGTGGTCTCTTCTTCAGCCATGAATCTCCTCGGTAGCACCTTGTGGTAGTGCTCTCCCTCACCATCACCCTCAATTCCATCTGAAGAAAAAAAAAATCCACATAACAAAAGCGCAATGAAATGCAAAGAAAGAGAAGAAAGAAAGGAAATAGGGCCTTGAACGCCGATGACGCATCGGTGAAGCTTTCAGGGATTTGAAAAAAAAAATGAAGGAAAAAGATTGAAAAAGAAGGAGAAGGGAAAAGATCCAGAACATAGAAAATGAGAGAGGGAGACGAAAGAGAGAGAGCAGCAACCACAAAAGTGAAAGTTTAATTTTCAAATTCAAATTTTGAAAGAAAGAGTATGTGAAAGAAGAGGAGAATGTGAGTTTTGTTCTGGAGCTGACACGAGAAAAAAGATGAGAAGACTTGTGGAACTGACACATAAGTAAAATGAGCTGAGAAGGCTTATGGAGGTGACATCTGTCCAAAAAAATGTTGTTTTATTATAGTAGATAGGCATATAATTTTTTAAAAAAAATTACACAACTAGTACATGTCATAAAATATTTACCAAATAAATACAAATTACTATTCCAAGAGAGAAATCGATGCTTCTTGATTTCTCAATGTGCACTCATACATTTTTTGCTTTCAATGTTGAGAAATTGGGTTCTCATTTCTCAACATGTTTTTTTTTTTTTTCATTTCATTTTATGTAATTTTATACTTTAAAATTTAGCTTTTCATTTTTTTCTTTCACATTAGTTTTTCAACGTACCATTTATTTATTTTTGATTTTATTAACTTTATATTTTTTTTCTTATTATTTTCTAGAGTGAATTTTCATTTTCTTTTCATTTCCATTTTTTTAATCTTTCTATTAAAAAAAATTCAAATTATTTTCTAAAGAAAAATTGTATTTTGTTCAAAACTTGAATTCAAACTAAAAAAGAGACTAAGTTAACATGAAATATCTTTTTAAAAAAAACATACAAACAATATAACATAATATTAAAATTAACGTTACTTTGACTAAGAATTAAAATTACAAACAATTAAACATAAGATTAAAATTAAAATTTTTGGCTTGAGCTTGCATTTTTAACATGATGAAGACATTTGTTTTTAGAATGACCTAAGTTGTAACACGAGACATTTTTTTGATTGAACTGGATCCCTCATATCCATTTCGATGAGAATAAGGATGGATCTTGGAAGACTTTTAGTTTTTTTCCCCGCATTTTTGGACACAATTTTGAATCATTATTATATCAACTCAATATGTGAAACATGTACCATCGAATTCGTGTACATGAAATTTATAGTACTAAACTATTATTTGACTGATAAAACACCATAAACATGAAAAAAATGACGCAAAATGTCACCTCCATCCAAAGTTTAAAGGAATTAACTAATTCCTATAACTAATATTTTTCGAAGAGAATTAAATCATAAAATTGTAAATTAAAAGGAAATAAAAAGCACTCTAGAAAAAGAAAAATATATTTTCAAAAACAAATTAAATAAATATACAATTAAAAAAAAGAAAAATTAATCGATTAATGGGAAGCCGATTTCCCAATGTTGTGCAAAAAAAAAAAAAATTAAAGGTGGGACAATGAGAAATCAGATTGGGCTGCATCGAATTTTCAAAGGCATTAGTCAGTGATTTGCATCACTTTAGTAAATAATTTGATATGGTTATTATTTGTATAATTTTTTAATTGTTTTTTTTTTTTTGCATTTTTAGAATAAAAAACTCTTGTTTTTATAGGTGCAACTGTTAAGACTCTTGGCAAGCATACCAATTTGTCGTTGTAAGTAACAAAATTTATAAAAGTTCGTCTCCACAGGGACTTGAGTTTACTTAAGTTAATTCAAATAAAATTCAACAGTTTAGTAGTTTATGTACAAAAAGTATAAGCGAAGATTCATTTGTTTGTGCGATAACTACACATACGAATAAAGAGAATAAAAATCTAACAGAGGTGGAAACTACGGAAAATAAATTTAGTTAAATTCAAGAAAAGTGTAGGATTGGATTTCGTTGTTCTTGCCCTTAATATTCAATTAGCTTTACCATGCATAAATCATTTTCTATCCTTATTGATGCACACATTAAATTACCCCATATCGATTCCTCGCATTTGAGAATCCTAAGAATATTTACTAAATATCGATCCCTCGCATATCGAATAAATATCCCAACATTAAAATCATAATCGCGTGCTTTATGCAATCAGAACATTATGCCCTATTCCTAGCAACGTAATGTAACGAGTAAAATCATTCGATTCAAACCCTAAGATTACTTTCCAGTCTCACTTAAGGTTAAATTCATGAAACTAGTGATCAAGTAGAATCAAGCATTTAAGGATAGAATGAAATTATCAATAAGGAATAGAAACGATTCATGCATAATTAAATATTAAAAGAGATGCATAGGGGTAAGAAGATTACATCCAATCCTTAGAGAAGTCAGGCAACCATTGCATAGAGCACCTCCTTAAGAGAAGAATCGATGAAGAGAATCATCACCGCTTCTTTCCGACAGAGTCTCCACACTTAATAATTACTTCTCTCACTTTCCCTGACACCTAACCTAAGCTAATTCACTCACAAAGCTTAGAAAACTTGCTAAAGGAAGAAGAATTTGGAAAATGGATCCTTGCCTTCAAACTTTGCAAGCCTATTTATAGATTTGCTTCCTGTTTGCTTCCACTTGCCCAGGCAAGTGGTTTGGCCTAAGTTTACTCGCCTGGGTGAGCTAATGTCTATCCTCTTGGAACTTGCAGCTCGCCTGGGCAAGTTATTTGGCCTGTGAAGGCTCACCTGGGCGAGTTAAATGCTTAGTGGTGAAGAAAAAGGTCTTGGCCCTGGGCTTTGTTACTTCTGACACCCCCAGTTTTTGATCCATATGCCCTTTTTGCTTGCTTTGATACTTCAGAAGCTTCGGATGTCACCGAAACCTATCAACATACAAGATGTGTTTGAAAAAATCTCTTCAAAATATGAAAAACAATATTTACAGAAGTACTATATTCAAATTGACTAGATTTAGGGTAAGTTTATAAGAAATTTTACTAAGATCAAAAGATAAGTGCCGCTTTGTAGGTTTAAATTATTCTAAAATAGGGCACTTATCAGCAACAAACTTCGTAAAACATTTGAGGGACTATTCCCTCTTCCTGTGCTTCAAGCTAGAGCTTTGAGATGCTCTTTGAGCTACTATTGAGCCTGGTCTAACTTTAGCACAAGCAATTGTGAATAGTGTTGCCTATTTTTGATAGGGAGGAGCTAACATATTTATAGCTATTATATTTTGACGTAGCAGACTATTTTGATGACTATTAAGTCACAAGTATCACCATTTTATTATTTATCCTACTCATTTTTCTCAAAATGTTTTTATTTTTATTTTTATGTTATATTATTTTTTTTGTATTTTTTCTATTCTACATTTTATTTTATTCTCTAACATTTATAATATTAAATAATTTATGTTTATCAAAATAATAACATTTAGTTAATATATTTATTACAAAATAATAGTTTAATTCTTTGCTATAGAGCAACCAAAGTTAATTAATTTAAATTACTTTATCAATAATATCATATATTAAAATACTTTTAGTTATGATGGAGACACCAAATATGATTGATGATAGTTAAACTTGCTCTAAATATAGATGACACAATTCTTTCTCCTAGTATTTAAAACAATTGCATACAAAAAATGCAACACTATTTTTTTTCTACTTTGGAATCCTATAAAATTGTTTTACTTAGAATTTTTTTTATATATAAATATATAGTTAATATATTAAAATGATTTTATTACAAAAAAAAGTTTTAAATTGCTTACTAAATCATAAATTAAATTAGTTTTAATTTTTTTTATGATAGAGACCACAATTATCATTCATAGGAAATAATTATTCTATGTGCCATCGTTCATGAACCATTAAGGGGGAAAAACTCTTTTTGTAAGTATTTATCATAGTTACATACCAAACAATCAATAGTATTTATTTTCAATTTGAAATCATATAAAATAGATTTAAATCTTTTCATAAATGAATATTTTGTTAATTAATATTTATATTTTAAGGTTTAAATTTTTCTACTAAAATAAACTTAAATATATTTTTTACAAAATTATTTATCATTACTAAATAATTTTAAAATACTTAATAATGTCCTAAATTAAATTAATTTTAGTTTTTAAGATGGATACCACAAATATTATGTACGAGAAATAATCCTACTTGACATCATAATGGACAAACTATTTATGGATGACAAAATTCTTCCAATATTTAACACAAATTCATATGAAAGACTCAACATTTTTATTTTTAATTTGAAATCGTATAAAATTATTTTTATTTAGAAATTTATAAAATAATGACATAAGTGAAAATTTTGTTGAATAATATTTATACTATGTGGTTGAAAACTTTATACTAAAAATTAATTTAAATCTAATCAGTTAATATATTTATTAGAAATTTATATTTTATCTCTAAGTTAATAGCATTATATATTAAAATTTTGTTAATTATTATTAATATATAAATATATTAAATTTAATTTATCAAATTATTATTACTACAAAATATTACATGCACAATAACATAATAAATTAAATTAATTTTAATTTTTATTCTAGGAACTATAAGTATCATTCACTAGAATGGGGATGAGAATTTAATTACCTATCATATATTTATTGTATAATATTTTATTTAAATGCATGTATTGTTAGCTATTATATTTACTACAAAATAATATTTTACTATATTTTTAATAATTTCATACAAAATAATCTTATTGGTTAATATTTATAGATTCATGTTGATTTTTTTACATAAATGACAAACTATGTTTTAAATTCTTTATTTATTACATAAATAATCTTTAACTAGACATGACAAAAATATCCATTTTAACTGGTCACTAATATCTTTCTTGTAACCATGTTATTGCTATGAAGTTGTTTCCATCGAAAGCAATTACAAATCTTCATGGGGGATCTTGAGTGCACACATGATGAATATTGACTTAACACGATTTATTTCATACTCAAAGGTCAATCAAGATCCTAACCCTAGATTACTGGTTAAGGGACATAAGTCGCTACCACTTGTGTCAATTGTTGTTGGTAACAAGAATGAGTATCTAACTATCTGTCTCAAGCCTATTATATAATACTTTTTTTACATACATATATTGAAATATAATGGTGTTGAATTATTTTACATAAATAACATAATAAATATATTGAAGTAAATTTTATTAAATATATATTTACTGGAAAATAAATTTAATTTATTTTCAATATTATTGTATATAAATTATTTTTAAACTTATTGCATAAATATTATTTGTACTGTCCAAGGTCCACAAAATGGATGTGGCGCCCCAGTACACATGTCAGTCCTCCATGTCAGTCCAGGAGCACGGACGCATCGCTTTTAGTAGCTGGGCCACCAGGCCTACAGATTATCTCTTAAATACCTTAGTATTTGAATATTGATGATATTGTTACAAATCCCTTATCAAGTGACAGATACTTAATTATCTATAAGAGACTAATTATCTATAAGCCACGACTTATCTACAAGCTAGGAATTATCTATAAGAGTTGCTACAACACTATAACAACTCCTACAAACAAGGACCTGAAGCTCCTGTCCACTCTATAAATATCAAGTTCTATCTCACCCTGTTCATTTCATTCTCAACTAACTCACGTACTTACTTGAGCGTCAAAGTTCTTTGTTTTGCAGGTCCCCCCTCGCGTTCTCCTAGCAGAGGGTACCTTAAGTCTGACGCAAGAGATCGTGGAGCCCATCTTGGCCATGTCGACCCTGATGTTGGTCATCTTCATATTTTGGTAAGTACATTTGACGCCCACTGTGAGGTCGCGACAAAACTTTCCCCGCGACCTCTTTTCCCCAATGGTTAGCATGTGGTCTGACTTTAGATACGAGACACCTCTAGAGAGCTCCAATCCTCCCCCAATAACCATTACAGAGATAGAGCGACGCAATGAGGAGGAAATCAGAAAGTTGAAGGTTGACCACGACCAGTTGGAGGCTTGTGTGAGACACCCCCAGGGAAACAAGCACTCCTCCCACACGATTCACAAACGTACTCAAGGGAAATCACACCCTCGACACACCATCAACACCCAAGACGATCCCAACCTCTCACACATACACCGCCATGAAGGGTAAACGACTCGTCGACATCAATTTGTCAATCGAATTATAGAGGCCGACCTGCCCTTAGGTTGGAAACTACTCAACTGAGAGCGCTACGATGGAACTACAGATCTGGACAAACATTCGGACACATTCCTCACTCAGGCTAATTCTACACCAACGACGAAGCAATCATGTGTCGAGTCTTCCCAACGTCCCTCAAAGGGGCATCATTGCATGGCACAGAGGACTCTTTACACGGTCCATCGTCAACTTCAACACTCTTGTCGAACGTTTTAGCTCTTAGTATGCAACCAGTCGATCACACCGCATGACTTTCGTTGCTCTGACTAGTCTGCGACAGGCAGAGGACGAATTACTCTATAAGTTCGTGGACAGGTTTTGGATGAATTATTGTCCAAATCAGGAATCTTAACCCTAACGTAGCACTACAATCCATGCTGCTCGCCTTACGGCCTGCTAAGTTCACAAACTGTCTATGCAAAAAACCCTCCCAACAACATGGATGAGTTACGCGAACGAGCCAAAAACTATATTCAAATAGAAGAGATGTCAAGGTTCAGAAACGAGGTCTGACAAGCCGAACAAAAGCAGGATAAAAGGGAAGGGGGCAGCAGGACCGACTCACACAAGTCGAACAAAAGGCACAAGCCAGACAAGTGCCAGCGCCTTCCAAGGGGACCAAGGTATGAGCGTTACACACCCCTAACAGTTAATTGAGCCACCATCCTCGAAGAAGACTTCAACACAGAGATACCCATACAATTACCTCTAGTGCCTCCTTCCAGACCCGGGTTAGACAAAGCCAAACACTACCGAAACCATTGCAGTCATGGTCACAACATTGAAAACTGTTGGACCCTCAAAGACAAAATAGAAGAACTCGTACAGGCTAGATACCTAGCCCAATTTGTAAAGAGGCCTAAAAACAAACTAGCAGGAGCAAGACCCGAAAAACATCAAGATGACCAGCACAAAAATCATGATGCCAATAAGAGGAAGGATAGAGCAGAAGACAGAGGCATTGCCAGCAAAGACGCGAACATCAACCTTAGCAAGAGTAGGAAAATGAGCCCACCCAACACATCAGAGGTGTAATCAACACCATTGCGGGCAGATTTTCCTAGAAGGGTTGTCTAGTCAATCTTGAAAGCGTTATCTCCACGACATCTAGGATATCGACATCAACTGCATCGACAAATAATCACCAAGAAGTCTCCCTCCCATAACATTCACTGACAAAGACTTCAAAGGAATCAATCGTACCAACCAGGACGACCCTTAGTTGTCTCCATCGTGATTGCCAATTTCATGGTGTCCAAGGTCCTCATTGACCAAGGCAACTCCATGGACATACTTTACTAGAAGACATTCTAGAGGCTTGAAGTCTCACCTGATATAGTCCAGCCATACTCTAGACCACTGATCAGCTTTGCAAGAAAAAGAGTAGAGACCAGAGGCTACATAGACCTAATTACCACCTTCGTTCAGAGCCAGCTCTTAAGGAGCTTCATGACTGTAATAACCCGCCTCGTTGCTATATCACTACTCTAAACAAGTAATTTCAATTTTAAGTGAAAACTCCGTTAATTTGATTGTGAAAATAAGAGTAAATATTTTCGCGATAGTACATTCATAAAAAATGCACACATGCGTAAATAAATACATATATAAAACTAATAATGTCATTCATATGTCAGAACATAATTTAGTTTTTTTACATGTATCTAAGCCTGGAATTTACATGCCCAACCAAAAGAATCAAGGATCCAACTAAGAAAGAGTTGAAAACAAGACACAACTCTCTCCCAAAATAAATTCCAACATTATCACATCGACTTGGCGGCTTCATCAAAAGAATTTCTCTCCAATATCACATATTGTTGCTCATCTGCTCCCATGAATGGAGGTTCGTGATCATCACATGTACCAACCACACAGTACAAAATTGCAAGGGTGAGTTTATTATACAAAATCAACAAGCACTAGACAACAACGATTAGTAAGAAAACATAATGATAACCATAATCATTCTCAGTAATCAATCAGTTCATCACACACTCAACAAACTAGTCATCAACTTTTTCCCACAATTCAAATCAATCATGCTCATAATGATACATACACCTTACTTAATTCTTAGAATGCAATGTGGTATCATTCCTCAAGAAATAGCCTAAGCATGCCCTCATGACACTCTCACTTAGGAAAACGATGCAGTAGCTCGTCGAGGTCACCCTGTTGTGCACAGGCTGCTCCCCCCATGGTGATCAGCCAGAGTTTCCAAACAAAGTGATATACCTCCAAGTACACGCGATACATACTACCACCATTCTATTTCCATGCAATTATCAAGTATGAAACAGGGGCACCATCAATGCACTGATTGTAGTAGAGACCGAAATTCTAAGTAATCATTTTTTCTCTCCAGGGATGCTTAAAATTTGTAAACTCTTTCTCGCAAGGATATCCAATAAGTCATGCACCACCCATGTACATACACAACATACAAACATGGACTCATCAATGCACTGGCTGTGGATAGAGACCGGAATTCTAAGCAATCCTTTTTCCTCTCCAGGAATGCTTAAAATTCGTAAACTCATCCCCACAAAATATCCAACAAGTCACTGCACCCCCCATGTACATACACAACATCATGACATTGTCAACATCAACATTATTTCTCATCAATGTCATTATCAACATCAACATCATCTCATTTCAATGTCATGATCATCATCAATATCATCTCAATCTCAATGTCATCAACATTATTTCATTTCAATATTATCAACTACATCAACCTTATTTCATTTCAACATCATCAACATCAATAACATCTCAATCTCAATATCATCAACAACATCAACATCATTTCATTTCAATATCATCTTCATAAATATCAATATCATCTCATCTCAATGTTATTAACATCACAAGCAATCACATTCCACATATATACATATAACACTTGCCTGAGACTCACATTCCCCAGGTCTTCAGACAACACAAATCTCATACAATTCACAATCCATAATACCACAAGACTAATATTTTATGCAAATTCTAAATTAAAGAAGAGGACTATAATATAGAAAATAAACTCTTAAGCCCATTTAAAAATTTAAAGAATTAAATAAGAGAACATATTATAAAATTTTGTGTAGAGTCTCATCTATAATTAAGACTTTTTCCAAAATTTCAATCATTACAACAACATTATTCACAGTTTTATAAATCAAGAACAAATTTATCGCATCCCATTAGTTAAAAACACAGTTTTTCTTGAAAACTAGATCACAACAGGAACAAGCATACATCAATAATAAATATATTGCATCCCATTAGTTTAAAAACATAGTTTTTCTTGAAAACCAGCACACTACAGGAACAAATATACATCAATAATAAATATATTGCATCCCATTAGTTTAAAAAGACAGTTTTTCTTGAAAACCAGCACACAATAGGGACAAACATATATCTCCATAATTGGGTTCCCTGACTCCTACTATGGTATCAAAAAATGTAACCAACAATAAACTCACCTTACCTATCTATATCCCTTTGATAGCTTCTTATAGCATCGTTTTGAGATCTCTCAAGTTCACGTGCTTTGGTCCAAACTCATAGCTCTATATACCAAATTGAAGATAATTTAGTATAGATTTCTCACCATATAGGATTCGGTTCTTCCTATAATCTGTGCTAATCTACAAGTCATTAAATTCTCATCTTTTAATATGTTAAACTACACTTCCTAAGCTTTCTAACAAGATATCACATGCCTCAATTAGAGTTTTAAAACTCTAGACATAGTATTTTAAAAGAAAAACTCCAAATCTACCAATAGGCTCCAAATGGAACACTCACATCCTTTCTTGTTTTTGCGACTGCAAGTAGTACACAATCTAGATTTGGATGAATTTTTAATATGTTAGAGTTCACATATAGATATTTAATTCCATGTATCATAAGACTAATTTGAGTAATAAATGAGAAAGATATAAATTTTTAAAAACGGATGGCAGTAACTGTTTGGGTTTGGATAGTTTCGGGTAGCTTGTGTTCAAATGAATTCTAGACACGAATCACTATTCAGTTTGGTCCCGTATTTTAGGAAAAAATAGAGCACATCCTAAGCTTTAAAATGAGTGGTCAAATACCTCATTTGGTTAAGTACAGAGGGAAATATAAAATTTTAAAAATAGTCCAAAATTCAGCTTAAAACCATACGAGTTTTAACACCAATACTCACCAAAATATTTGGCTTGAATGCTTCAAGAGCTTGAGAAGTAAAGTTGTTATCTTCTAATAGCATATTTTGGATGAATAAATTATATGTAAACTTGGTGAGGGGCTACAGTTTGAGTGAGAAGAGAAGAGAAAATGAAACAAAAGTGAAGATAGAAAAAGAAGAAAGTGGTTGAGTTTTGAGGGAGCTAACATTACGTGCAGAAATTTTTAATCCAAGAAGATATTTTAATTCCATGTATTTAATGCATTCAAAAAGCAAAGATTCCTTTCATTGTTGACCAAGGTGCACGTGGAATGCTTCCTTGTAAGGCTTGATTTTGTTTGTCCTGTGCATGGCTGGCTATAGCACGTGGAATGCTTGTTGGATGAGCTAGATTCTTCTTTGCTTTATACATGGTTGCACAAATAGATTATGTATACCATTTCTAGGAAGTACATGTGCACACACATGATTTTCACTTCTATAACCAATTAAATTTGTTCCAATTCTCACGTACCATGCATGCTTTGGTTTATGTTTGTGTTTCTTTTAATTTAAACCAAGTGTACTTAATGTAGCTTTCAATTATTTACTTAGGTGACCTTAAGCTCCTAACCAACATCCTACACATGCTAGGATTTGTTTCTTCCTTAAATTCACTAATTATAACTAAATACATAATAAACACTGGCCACTTGAATTTATTAAATTTATTATATCCTTCTTATAACCAACTAACATCACATATCCACAATTATTTAACTTATACTAACACTTTATACTTAAAATTGAAATTCTAGTGCCATTTTTGTAAATTTTCACCTCAAGGGTATTTTCTCACTCACTCCATGAGTATTATTGTAATTTCCACTTCAAAATATCTAAGGATATTATTGTAATTTTTACTCCAAGGGTATTATTGTAATTTTTACCTCAGGGGTATTTTGGAAATATCAACTTCAAGGGTAAAATGGTAATTCTCACATCAAGGGAAAGGGTGATATGGTCATTCTCCTTCAAACATATTTATATTTTCTCTTTTTATTTCTAATCAACATATAACCTAACATCCACACCAAGTAGTTGCCCAAGGATAATTCACACAACATTTCAACTAATTCAAATGAATAAAGAAATTAAATAATGCTAGAAATACATCAACCATATATTTTCATTTATCAAAATTTCAGGGTGTTACAATGACCAGGTATTTAATTATTGATGTAGAAACCTCTTACTTTGCTTTGACTGACAGGAAAATGCTGAACGAACTCAAAGCCATTATCTGCATGCCACATCTTAAGATGAAATTCCCATCCTTGACGGGAGAGATCGTGACTGTCAAGACAAACTAAAAGCAGGCTCAATAGTGTTACGCTGAAAGATTAAAGGTGGCACCCTATCTTCCCACTAGAGCAAGCCTCATCCTACAGCTAATGGTAGCAGTCAAGAAATGAGTATGGGCGAAGGGTCCCCAATCCGAACCTTGACCATCTACCAAGCAAGTTTGGGAAATCAAGATGATGTGTTCGATGTGGATCCACGCGATGATACTATCGACAAAGGCCCAAAGCCTATTAAAGAACTTGTCAAGCTACAACTTGGACCCAACACTGGACATTGTACACAGCTCAACAAGGACCTTACCAACCACGAGTACAGACGCATAGCCGATGTCCTACGTTGGAATGCAGACCTGTTCGTATGGCAACCATCTGACATGTCAGGTATCCACCCCAGCATCATATGCCACAAACTAGTCATCTGCCCCCAGGCTAAACCAGTGTAACAAAAGAAGAGGAAGATGAAAGAAGAACGATGCAAGGTAGTCATTGTGGAGGCAGACCAGAGGCTACATAAACCTAATGACCACCTTCGGTCAGAGCCAACTCTTAAGGAGCTTCATGACTGTAATAACCCGCCTCGTCGCTATGATATCACTACTCTAAACAACTAATTTCAATTTTAAGTGAAAACTCCATTAATTTGATTGTGAAAATAAAAATAAATATTTTCGCGATAGTACATTCATAAAAAATGCACACATGCGTAAATAAATACATATATAAATATATTAAACAAATACATGTTATTCACATGTCAGAACATAATTTAGTTTTTTTACATGTATCTAAGCCTGGAATTTACATGCCCAACCAAAAGAATCAAGGATCCAACTAAGAAAGTGTTGAAAACAAGACACAACTCTCTCCCAAAATAAATTCCAACGTTATCACGTCGGCTTTGGCGACTCCAACAAAAGAATTTCCCTCCAACATCACCTACTGCGACTCATCTGCTCCCACGAATGAAGGTTGGCGATCATCACAAGTACCAACCACACAGTACAAAATTGCAAGGGTGAGTTTATTATACAAGATAAACAAGCACCAGATGACAATGATTAGTAAGAAAACAATAATAATAACCACAATCATTCTCAGTAATCAATCAGTTCAACATACACTCAACAAACTAGTCATCAATTTTTTCCACAATTCAAATCAATTATGCTCAGAATGATGCATGAACTTGACTCAACTCTCAAATGCAATGTGGTACTATTTGTCAGGAAATAGTCTAAGCATGTCCACATGACACTATCACTTAGGAAAATAATGCAATAGCTCGTCGAGATCACCCTGTTGTGCACAGGCAACTCCCCTCATGGTGATTA
This sequence comes from Glycine tomentella, assembly GCA_007407185.1. NCBI lineage: Eukaryota > Viridiplantae > Streptophyta > Magnoliopsida > Fabales > Fabaceae > Glycine > Glycine tomentella. Next base: position 348,959 of record PYAF01005636.1, read on the forward strand.
GCCTGAGTCACAAGGGGGTTCCAAACTGAGTGATATGCCCTTAAGTACATGCATCTTTGTCCTTATGAAAAACCACAAGTACTTACCGCCACCATTTAGACTATTTCCATGCAATTATGAAGTATGAAACATGGGCGCCATCAATGCACTAACTGTGGGTAGTTAAAATTCTAAGCAATCCCTTTCTCTCTCCAAGGATGCTTAAAATTCATAAACCAATCATCTTCCCTTTCAGGGATATCCAACAAGTCACTGCACCCCCATGTACATGCACAACATACATCCTTCACAAAACATCATCAACACCAACATCATCTCTCATCAATGTCATCATTAACATCAACATCATCTCATCTCAATGTCATCATCAACATCAACATCATCTCATATTAATATAATCATCAACATAATCTCATTTCAATATCATCAACATCATAAGCAATCGCATTCCACACACACACACATATTTGTATGTATATAACACATGCCTTGGATTCACATTCCCCAGGACTTCACACAACACAAATCTCATCATTCACAATCCATAATAACACGAGACTGATATTTTAGGAAAAATCTAAATTAAAGAAGAGGACTATAATATACAAAACAAACTCATGCTTATTTAAAATTTAATAAAGAATTAAATAGGAGAACAAATTATAAAATTTTTGGGCAGAGTCCTCTGTAATTAAGACTTTTCCCAAAAAAATCCAATCATTACAACAGCATCATTCACAATTTCATTCATCAATAATAAATAGATCGCATCCCATTAGTTTAAAACCCAATTTTTCTTGAAAACCAGCACACAACATGGACAAACATACATTCTCATAATTGGGTTCCATAACCCCAACTATGGTATCAAAAGTTGTAAACAAACAATAAACTTCTCTCACCTATCCATATCTCTTTGTTGGCTCCTTGTACTGTCGTTTTGAGATCTCTCAGGTTCACGTCCTTTGGTCAAAACGTAGAGCTCTATATACCAAATCAAAGATAATTCAATATAGATTTCAAAGACAAGGTTAATATTAACATTCAGTGTCAAATATCCACTCAAATTTAAAAGGGGCTAAAATGATGTTTTAGGAGTCCACATCCAAAGACATTATTTTGAAATTTTGATCACACCAATGTGACCGGGGTTCAAAGAAGGTCATAAATATGACATCAATATTATAAAAAGGTAACTTTTATAATGTCTCATTTTCAAAGGAAGTGTAAAAACATCCAATAACGGTACTCAAATCACAAAAGATACTAAGAGAGACTTAAACTAAATAGGAAAGGACAAGGAAATCATGGTTAGCTCGAAGATACCACAAAAGTAGGATTGAAAGCTTCGTTCTCTACCAAATCCTCAAGTTGTGTTTTGAAGATTCCGCTTCAAAGTAAAGTGTTCATCTTCATGCGGTGGTCTGGTGGCAAGCAACGATAGCTCATGGCGGTCACTGGTGGTCGTGGGTGGTGGAGGAGGAGGATTAGGGTTATGAGTGAGGGTTTAGAGAGAAAGAGAGGGGTGAAAAATGCGTTTTTAGGTGCTAATGGACGTATTTACAGACTGCAGATCTCATTTAGCACAATTTTCTCTCTGTCTGGAATTGCGCTATGTTCGCTGGTTGTGCTAAGCAATTGTACAAGGATAATTTACACAACACTTTAACTAATCTAAACTAATCAAATAATCAAATAACACAACAAATACATCAAACATACATTTTCAGTTATCGAAATTTCAAGGTGTTACATAAGGCTCATTTTATCAGAGAAGTTAGGTACTCTACCTGGCTAGCCAATGTCGTCATGGTCCAAAAATCCAATGACAAGTTGCGAATGTGCACTGACTACACCGATCTCAACAAGGTGTGCCCCAAGGATGCATATCCTTTGCCCAGCATCGACATGCTAGTTGACGGCGCATCCATGTTCCAAGTACTAAGATTCTTGGATTCCTATTCAGGATACAATCAAATAAGAATGCACGTCCTAGACGAAGACAAAAAAAAATTCATAACTAAGGATGCTAATTTATGCTATATGGTCATGCCCTTGGGCTTGAATAATGTAGGCTCCACGTACCAAAGACTGATGGACCAGATCTTCAAACAACAGATAAGCCAGAATGTCGAGGTCTACGTGGATGACATGGTCGTCAAGTCCCATAGCGTAGCCCAATATGTAACAGACCTAGAGGAGATGTTTAGTGAAATCTGAAAATATGACATGCGCCTCAACCTGGACAAATGCACTTTCGAGGTTGACAGTGGAAAGTTCCTGGGTTTCATGATTACTCACCAGGGAATAGAAGTCAACCCCGACAAATGCACAGTCGTACAAGAGATGAACAACCCTACCAACGTCGAGGAAGTCCAAAAGCTGAACGGTAGACTGGCATAGTGATTGTCAGTTGGACAACAACATTTTCCCACCCATAAAATATAAGCCATGCATAACAGACCAAAAATCCAAATAAACTAATTTAACCTTGAAAGTCCTAGCTTTTGCAAGTTAGACAACAACATTTTCAATCTACCCAATAGCCAAGAACTTATTTAACTCATCTACGTTTTTTTCAAACAAAGTGCAATATATCTTTTGTCTGTATGAAAAACTCAATTACTTAATAAACATATGGGTGAAAGAATATAATTTCAAATAAAATACTTGTACAACTGAAAGGAAAATGCATACTCATCAACTACTAATACAAGATAATTTCTTTTAGACTTGAATGCATTTTTCTAATTTTCCTTTTTAGTTTTGTAGGCAGTCATAATTCCAATGACATCTTAAAGAAAAATATAAACACAATTATTCAAATGATAATATAAAAAAAATACAATGTTTCTAACAAAATACTATTGTTTAATGTACACCTCAACTTATCATCTTGTTATTATTGATTTTTAATGAAAATTCTTTTCAATTTGCTTAAAAATACTAAACTACAAGTTTTCATTACTGAGTAATATTCATAATTTTGAAGTAACATATAATAAGATTACAAAAAAATTTTCCTCACTGATTGATATTTATAAATATGATGTACAGTAAAATACAGACTGATATCAATTCTATTACATAGTACAAACAACTAAAACCTTTTATCACAACAGAATACATCTTCAAACATATCATCTTCAAACAAAATCCTCTTCTTGTATACAGCTAATAGTCTCTCTTTGTTGTTCATCTGCTTGCCCGAATAAAATCGAGGTCATGGTAGGTGTCAACCACAGACACAAAGCATAGGGTAAGTTTATGATAAACATAATTTAAGCAAAAGTATATATATTCAATAGGCAGATTTTCATAACAACATCCTCAAAGATGCATGATTCTCTTAGACTCTTATTATGATGCATGATTCTCTTGAACTCTTTCAATAATTGGTACCAGTAGTCAAGATAGCCCCAGTCCAATGGTCCAGAACTTGCACGATCAGTCAAGGTGTCATAGTGGTTCACAGGATGGTCACCCACACTACATGTGATCATCATGGGTGGCGTGAGTTCCCCACTGCCGAAGCACCCCCAGCTCAGACTCCTCATTGTCTGAACACTCGTACTCAGTTCCTATAACTATCTGACACACCTCCTCTCGAGGTAATAATGCGAACTAACCCCCACCGGGCATATGCATATGAGACATATAAGACTGATTCACTTTAAGGTATAACTCTTATCATCATCTCATATTTATTTTCAACATCAATCTTTAATTTATATCTCACATACTTTACTCAGAAACTCAATAGAAAGTATAGAACTCAACTTTATTTTCATGTACAGAATCTTAGCATATTATTTATATACAAAGGTTTATAGAAACAATCAACAACACATGAACTTCATGGAGATTTATAGAAACACTCAGCAACACATGGAACTAAGAGAAATTCTTAGAAACTTTTAGCAACATATGAACTTCATGGAAACACTCAACAACACATAAACATTCAACCACTTATTCAAACAAAACAACACTTAAACTATCTTTACCATAAAGCTTCCCCATACATACTTAAACAAAGTAACACTTAAACTATATTTAGCATAAACTCCCCTATACATACCTTGTGACCTCTTGATAATTTTATCTTTCTCTTCCTCCAAGACTTGACAAACTTTCCCTAAAGATGCTAGCCTCTTCTACACGTGATCTTCAAGGAGAAGTGGAGTCTTCTTCTCACTTGATTTAGGCTTTAATAAGGGAAGGATGAAATGAAATGAAGGTGGTGTGAGGAGAGAGTTTCACGTGAGGTTGTAGAAAGGGGTGGT
>PYAF01005636.1:362015-375568 GCA_007407185.1 Glycine tomentella
TAATAGTGTGTTGGCTAAAAGTATTCTATCCCATACTCAGGTTCCCACAATTTTCCAAAGTCATCTTGGTCAGTTTTGACCCAGGGGCATTTTGGTAATTTCACCCCTCAACCCAGGGGTATAATTGTCATATCCAAAAATGTTCAGGGAATCTCTGTAATTGTCACCCTAAGGGTATTCTGATTATCTTTCAAGCATCTCAGAGTATTTATAGAATTTCCTCCTTATGATACCTTGCTAAAATACCTAGGGCAATTTGGTCATTTCTAACATGTTCAGGGGTATTTTCGTCATTTCCCCCAAATCTTTCTGCACTGCCTCTCTTAACCTTTTACCCCAATAATTGACTGAATTTCCAAAATTTTGGGGTGTTACATTCAAGCTTACATAGGTGCTACAAAATTCACACACAAGTGCACCTACATTTCTTTACACAATTGCCCCTAAAGGCCTTTTTATTGCTACTACTTTTGTTACTAACAAGTGCTAAAATTAAATGGAATTAAATTCAACTTGAGAGTACAAAATCCAGCCCTTGTTCTTCTTGAGTTGGTGTGCTTCTTCATGCTTGTACAAGTTAGCTTTGATGTGGTCTTGAATGACTTGAGTTCTAACTCTTGTCATGGGTCCTCTAAAGCTAACCAAAGGAAGTACTTCAAGTTCTCCCTCTTAACCTTGAGCTTGCAATGGACCTCAATTAGAAGGCATACAAACCTCTTCATATTCTACGTTGGCATTAACCGTCAAGCATGCTCTTGCTAAATAAAATGGGCTTCTAGAATTCCAATACAATGCTAGCGCACTTACAATTGTTATAAATAATTGTTCAAATAGTAAGCCGCTGAAGATATTTGATTTAGAAAACAAAAATATCAAAATATCAAAATCAAAATTATCTATTAAATTTGTGATTGATTGGTATTTATTAAATCAAAAGTTGTTAAAAAATTGAAAGAAAAAATAAATAATTATAAAATCAGTTAATTTTGTTTTCTTATGATTAAATATTTAAAATACCAAAATCAAAATTATATGTTAAATTTGTGATTGATTGATTGTTTGGTATCTACTAAATCAAAAGTTGTTAAATTTATTTTAAAAATATTGAAAGAAAAAATAAATAATTATAAAATCAGTTAATTTCATTTTTTTGTGATTACATATTTAAAATATCAATATCAAAATGATCTATTAAATTTTTGATTGATTGATTGGTATCTATTATTCAAAGGTGGTTAAATCAATTAATAGGTAAAAAATGTAAAACAGAATACGTGATTATAAAAACAAAATAAATTCAAGGGAAATTGTGGTTGAAATTGTTAGATTTTTATATACTTAATGATCTAATCATTTTCACAAATAATATTAGATCAATACGGAATATAATAGAATATAAATATCTCCCACCATTGCTCCTTGAATTAGGTTGTAATACTAAAATATGAAGTGATTTTTTTAGTCTTCCAAACTCTTCTCAATTTGCCCTAGATGGTGTATATGCCTTATATGTGAGTGAGTTTAGGGACCCCAGAAATTGAAGACATACACGTATATATAGACCTTTTCCATCAAAGGTGATTTTGTGTGTATGATTAGAATGAGAAGTTAGTAGCGGTTGTGATAAGGGATAGTTAACCAATTAAGGTTGGTTACAAAATAAAACCAACATTCTCCCACTTGGTTCACATATCCCATCATTTACATAATGAGAAATAAAATACATGAATCATGGCTATAGGTCCTCTAATGTATGTGAGTATTATATTCCATGTATCACATTGCATTATATTTCTCAAGCCCATATAACTTAATGAATAAACCCAACATTTATTCTAGGTCCAAACTTTATTGATGTTTCTCAAAATTAATAATTTTAGATGTGCATAATTTGAATGAAAACATCACAATAGAGTTTTATCAAAACAATATCGTTATGATCCTTAAATTTAAATGGTGACATGCCCTTAGTTAAAGGATCAACAATCATTAATTCAGTGCTAATGTGCTTAATAACCACTGTATTATCTTTAGCACGTTCTCGTATGGCTAGATACTTAATGTCAATATGCTTACTTCGACTACCACTTTTGTTATTCTTAGCCATAAAAACAACATCTGAATTATCATTATATATCTTCAATGACTTAGAAATAAAATCCATAACTCTAAGCCCAGAAATGAAACTCCTTATCCATACACCATGTAAGGTAATCTCAAAACAAGAAATGAACTTAGCCTCCATAATAGAAGTAGCATTCAAAGTCTGCTTGACACTTCTCCAAGAGACAGCTCCGTTGGCTAGCATAAATACATATCCTGAAGTGGATTTTTCAAATCAATGCAACCAACATAGTTTGAATCAAAGTAGCCAATTACTTCCAAATTGTCAGACCGTCTATACATAAGCTTTAGTCCCTTGAAGGTATCTCATCACTTTCTTTGCAGCTTTCCAGTAGTCTAAACCTGGATTACTTTGATATCTCCCTAGTACTCCAACAGCAAAAGTAATATCAGGTCTTATGAAGACCTGAGCATACATAATGCTTCCAACAATTAAAGCATAAGGAATGTTCTTCATTTGTTCCCTCTCCAGCTCATTCTTGGGGCACTGACTTAAATCAAGCTTATCACCCTTCACAAAAGGAGTTGTACTTGGTGAACAATCACTCATCCTGAATCTTTCCAAAACTTTATTGATATAGGTCTCTTGAGATAAACCAAGAATACCTCGTATTCTATCTCTATGGATCTTAATGCCAATAACATAAGAGGCATCACTCATATCCTTCATATCAAAAATTTTGGAGAGAAATTGTTTCACCTTTTATAACAAACACTTATCATTGGTTGCAAGTAAAATGTCATCCACATATAGAATAAGAAAACAAATTTTGCTCCCACTTACCTTCTGGTATATACATTGATCCATAATATTTTCCACAAAACCAAATGAGGAAATAACATCATGAAATTTTAAATACCATTGACGGAAGGCTTGTTTCAATCCATATATAGACTTCTTAAGCTTACACACAAGTTTCTCATTGTCACTAGAGAAAAATCCTTCTGGTTGTTTCATATAAACCTCTTCCTCTAGATTTCCATTGAGAAAGGTTGTTTTCACATCCATTTGTTGCCACTCTAAGTCAAAATGTGCAACTAATGCTAGGATGATACAGAGGGAATCTTTATTCGACACAGGAGAAAATGTCTCCATATAATCGATCCCTTCCTTTTGATTAAATCCTTTGGCTACGAGTCTTGCTTTATATCTCTCAATGTTGCCTAATGAGTTTTTCTTTGTCTTAAAAACCCATTTATGTCCAATGACTTTTGCACCATCAGGCAACTGAACGAGATCCCAGACTCTATTGGATGCCATAGAATTCATCTCATCATGCATAGCATTATACCATAAATTTGATTCTTTACAACTCATGGCTTGTGAAAACGTTTCAGGATCATTTGCAGCTCCTATGTTATAGTCAGACTCTTGCAAATACACAACATAATCACTAGGTATCGCTGATTTCCTTACTCTAGTAGATCTTCGTAATATTGAGACATCAGCTTCTTGAGGAACTTGTTGTTCGGCTGGTTGGTCAACAATTTCTTCATGTTCTTCATGAACAACTTGATCTACTAGATCATCAGCAGGTTGTGGATCCTGTATGATTGGTTGTATAACACCCGATTGAATTGGAGGGGTATTTTGGACAACAACCAGTTTCACGTTTGAAGTGGATGGTTGAGCAACTGAATGATCCTTCTCAGAAACAAAGTCTTAGTATTGATCACTCCCACTAATCAAGTCATTCTCAAGAAATTTAGCATTTCTTGATTCCACAATCCTAGTGTTGTGAGATGGACAGTAAAATCTATATCCCATAGACTTTTCAGCATATCTAATGAAATGCCCACTAATAGTCCTCGGGTCAAGCTTCTTTTCTTGTGGGTTATAAATTCTAACTTCAGACAGGCATCCCCAAATGCGTACATGTCGTGAACTCAGTTTCCAACCTTTAAATAACTTAAATGACGTTTTTTGGAATAGCCTTAATTGGAACTCAGTTTAATATGTACATTGTCGTCTTAAGTGCCTCTTTCCACAAGAACTTAGGAAGCTTGGAAATACTGAGCATACTTCACACCATATCCAATAATGTTCAATTTCTTCTTTCTGCTACACCATTCTGATTCGGAGAACCATGCATAGTGTATTGGGCAACAATCCCATGCTTTTCAAGAAACCTTGCAAATGGACCAGGTGCTTGTCCATCTTCAGTGTATCTACCATAGTATTCTCCACCTTTATCTGATTTCACGATCTTAATTTGCTTACTGCATTGATTCTCTACCTCAGACTTAAATACCTTTAAGGCATCTAAGGCTTCATACTTATTATTAAGCATGTAGAGATACATGTATCGTGAATAATCATCTATAAAAGAGATGAAGGATTTTTGACCATATACGTCCATATCAGGACAACAAATATCTGTATGTATAATCTCTAATAATTTAGTACTCCTCTTGGCACCCTTTTTAGACTTGTTTGTGTGCTTTCCCTTAATGCAATTTATACAAGTCTCAAAATCAGTGAAATCTAAAGTACTAAGTACTCCATCATTCACTAATCTTTTAATTAACTGAATGGAGATGTGTCCTGATCTGTGGTGCCACAACATAAAGGAATCCTCATTCATAACACATCGCTTAATGCCAACATTAACATGCATAGCGTCATAAGTGGTATCATTTTGCAAATAAATATAGAAAAGACCATCACATAAAATACCATTCCCGATGAGATCAGAATTATAAAATAAACTGAAAGATGTCTCATAAAATGAAAATGAATAACCAAATGGTACAAGTCTTGAAACTGAAATTAAATTCTTAGAAAAACTAAGAACATAAAAAGTATTTTCCAAATTCAAAATAAAACCACTTCTTAAAACTAAATTGCAGGTTCCAATGGCCTCCACAGGTGAACTCATCTTGCTGCCTGAATAGATGCACAGTTCACTGCCCACTAGTTTCCTTAGGTTTTGCATACCCTGCAAGGTATTTGAAACATGGATTGTAGAACCAGATTCAATCCACCATGTGCTATGATTTATGTTAATCATATTAGATTCATACTCAAATTCAGGAGAATTCTCTCCTTCCAAATTGGGTAATTGTCCTCTCTCAATTCCGGAACTTCAATAGAACTAACAGGTTGTACAACTGCAAATTATATGCTTATTATTAAAATTTGAGACAAAATTAAATCACTATCATGCTTTACCGATGTAAAACATGCTCAAAGAATTATGAATTTAGTGACATAAAATTTGCCTGTAGGCCAAAATTTTAATTCAATAAAATTCATATGAACTTAATGATAAAACATATCAGTTATATTTCATAATCCCTGTGGGCAAATCAAGAACATAACTTAATATTTTTATCCTAATTAATCATACAAAAACATGATAAAAAAATCTTGTGAGATGATATTTATCATATTACATACGACTAATTACAATTAATGTTATTTTCCTTATGTGATCTAGAGGCTCTGAATTTATAATTTAACTAACTAAGGGTGCTATGGTCAAACCTTAATTAATTAAGTTATAAAGATCACTAAACATTTATTTATCCATTATACATACTTTATGATAAAACTATCAAATTATATTTTTCATTCCTATGGATAACTCAATAATATAATTTAATATTTTATCTTAATTAACCATATAAAACATAAAAAAAAAAAATTCTTGTAGGATAAGATTTATTATATCATATATGATCAATTACAATTAATATCAATTATGTGTTTCCTTTACCAATTAATCAACACGTGCTTTGCAAAAAATTTTGGTAACCTTGCAAACATATATGAAGGAAACCGAGTTTTTTACTTTTGATGCTATTTTGTCATTTTGTGCCAATTTTATAATGCTTTGCTGTATCACATACATAAGTGATAAATTTGCATATCAAAAGCATCCTCCTCGGTCAAAACATTTACAGTGGTCAAGCAAAATTTTAATATGAATTTATAAAGCATAAGATGACAAAATAGCATTTCTTGTAGCATAAAAGCATTGAAAACAAATACTTGCTTTTACTTTTCAGAGTAAAGGTATAAGAACATGCACGTTATCTTGATAATGTCAAAATCAAAAGGAATTGTCGTTTTGAAAATTAATAAAACGACACACACTTAAGTTGTCTTCAACCTTAAGCAAAAAGATATAGAAGCACGCAAAGTTTTAAATCACGGGTTCTAATTTTAAAACTTCTTTTCATAAAATTTTACACCGTTTTTCATGATTTAAAGTCTAGAATCAATAGAAATTTATTTTCTTTACGATTCTTAAAATCAAACTTTATTTTAAGACTTTAAATCAAAATATCCAATAAAACCCAAAAAACTCAAAACGTAAAAACAAGGCAGAGGTTGAACCTTGCTCTGATACCAAATGTTAGATTTTATATACTTAATGATCTAATCATTTTCACAAATAATATTAGATCAATGCGGAATAAAATAGAATATAAATTTCTCCCACCATTGCTTCTGGAATTGAGTTGTAATACTACAATGTGAAGTGATTTCTTGAATCTTCCAAACTTTTCTTAATTTGTACTAGATGGTGTATATGCACTTATATATAAGTGAGTTCAGGGACCCCAAAAATTGAAGACACACACCTATATATAGACCTTTTCTATCAAAGGTGATTTTGTGTGTATGGTTAGAATGAGAAGTTAGCAGCGGTTGTATTAAAGAGTAATTAACCATAAGAATAGTTAACCAATTAAGGTTAGTTACAAAATAAAACCAACAGGAATATCTAGTAAATTAAATTATTTCTATTTTGAGAAAGGGATGAAGAATATCAAGGAAAGAATTGCACCATAGTAAGCTACTATACAAATCAAGAATGACACTCGACAAAAGTGTCTTCTAAATACACTTGCAAATGTATAATTTATTTATTATTAAAGAAGATGCGCGTATTTATTTTCTATGATTTGGTACAAAAATTAAGGATAACTTAATCATTTTAATATTAAAAGAAAAAAAAAAACTTAACCATTTTAATAAAGCCATGGATTCCAATTAACATCTCATCTTCGATTAAGGCTGTTGGTAATCTGATTTACCACCGAAAATTCTTGTAGTGTATGAACCACACACACACATAAGTCCACACCCAACTTATAAAAGATTTCTTAGTTTCATTAAGAGAAATCCTATTATTCTCAAGTCGTTACATGCATAACAATAATGCTCCAATCATGACACAAAAGGGATTTTTCCAATCGATCCAATTGTGAGGCAAAGGATGAAACACCTACAAAAGGGGGGGATCAATATTCAGACCAACATATGTACGTTGTTCCCATCTTATTCTCAACCTCTTAAGAATCCTACCTAACTTGAATGCCAAATGTTACAAATACCTACCCTAGATAGTTCGCCAAGAAGGGACACATTTGAACGAACTAGGACGGTTGATTAAAAAAGAAAGACTCCATCTCGATCAAAAGAACAATGTTTAATAGAATGTATTCTTTTTTGTAAATTAATAAAATAGAATGCTAAATAAAATATAATTTGGAGCAGAAAAGTATAAAAGAAGAGAACATAAGAGTTTAAAAAGAATAATTTTTTTTTAAAAGGGATAACCTATTTATAGATATAATATATATCTGAAATATTAGGAAAAAAATAAAAATAAAGATAAATTATAAAAGATAAAGAAAGATGACAATTGCAAATAAATTATTCATAACATATAATGTACTATTTGACATAGCTTAACTTGAAAATAGATTTATTAACAAAATGAATAAAATAATAAAATTGGCAAGTTAATTGTCAACTGATTAAAGAATAGTATAGTTACAGTGAAAAAAATAGTATAGTATGGTAGTAGCTTTCAAGTTTTTGGCTAAAATATTATATTTTAATAATTAATAAACGTATTGAGTAAATTATCACGCGTATGTTTGTACATAATAATATACATTAGAATACATGTTTACCAGACTCTCTTAGCTGGCATACTGATTTAATATTGCATCATCACAAGCATAGAGCATAAACTAGCATTATGGTTTTCTGGATGATGTGGTATATATGATTCTTCCCTCTTTTTCTCTTATTTTATTGTTATTATAATATATTAATTACTTTTTTATTGTTTTTTTTCTTTCAAGTTCTTCTTTACCACTTTCCTAGATACCTTTCGGTTGCAATTAGTAAACTTAACCACCTTTTAGTGTTAGTAGAAATTGGGGTGGTGGGTTACATATTTTATGAAGTCACGAAACACAAAGCTCGCGTGCTTTACTTTCTCCTCCAAATTCCTTTTCCGAAGGGTTCTATGAAGGGTAACTTTTAATTAGTTTTTTTTTTCATTTGTATTCTTTCTTTTTTAGTAGGTTAAATTGATATGTGGATCCTGGATGTTTGTCAAATTTTAGTTAAGTTTTTACATTTTTTAATTAGGATCCTAAACTTTTTTTAATTGGGCTGCCCATCTAATTAATATTGTTTTATGAAAAATTAATCGTAAACATCTAATTAGAGATGCATACATTGGATTGATGTTCTTTTATAATGTGTTGTAAACATAATTGAGTCCGTTGTAAAAGATTTTTGTAGAATTTCAATTTTTATATGGTAATTCAATCTAAATATTCTTTCATAAGTCTTTTACAATTGTTTGATTTTGTGGAAGGTTGGAACTTTACAATAAAATTTTCTCACAATTGACTCAATTGTGTTTAATGCTTACAATCGAGTGTCTATGTCTTTCTAATCCAGTATTTGTGATTAATTTTATAACGACAATTAAACTAGAAGATCTAATTAAAAAAAAAAAGTTCAGAAACCCAATTAAAAACATTCAAGAACCTAACTAAAAATTTGATAAAAATAGTATGACTCGCAAAATATTAAACCTTTTCAGTAATTGATTTTATCTGTAATAGGTTAGCATGTCATTTTGGTGGTAGAGGTAAGCATCTCACTTCTAAAATTTCATGACCCTAAAAATAATTAGTTGGCACTTGATTTCAAACCTAACAGAGAAAAAATTGTTTAGTACGTTGGTCCGATTGAATAATAAGGTTCTTTCATATAAAGTGAGAGCACAATGTATGAGTATAACTTCAACGATGTAACAGATGGATAAATCAGGAGCTGATAAAAAGAACATTAAAAGAGAAAGGAACCTGTGAAAAACTTATTACCTTTTTCATTTGGTAATTGTCAAAATCTTTGTAATTAATCCAGAAGCAGTCGCCATCAACAAGGTTGTCACTTCAGAAATTTGACATATTTCACGCTTTTAATTAGAATCACTATCTCATCTTTTGATGCCCATTTGATTTTTTTATTATTTTATTTCTTGTTTGAAAAGGATAGAGGGAAAATAGTTTAAGCCATTGTATAACTCTATATTAATTAGTTTTTAGAATAAAAATTGTGATGTTATAGGTGGGCCTGCATGAGGACTGAGCAGCAATGCTGATAGTGAAAGTTGCTCACAATTATGTAGATGTAGAACAGATATAGAATGGCCCACTTCAATTCATGGTAATTAAATATTTAGATGGAATCATATGTACAAACTTGCTATGTGGGACCGGAACAATTGTGACGATAAAAAGGCATTATAATTTCTTTTTCATTAATTTCTAATTTTTCTAATGTAATCTTTATCATATAGACAATCAGATTGTCAACTAAATGGGAAGAAACTGTGACGCTTTCTACTATTTTAAGAAGATAAGATTTCTCACCTTCATTTATATTGCTGTTTTATTGTAGGGCACACCAAAAGAAACCCATATGCTCAACATTGATGTTGTCTTCCTTTATATTTAAGAAAAACAAATACAAAAAAGCACAGTCTGGGGATCCCAATCCAGTTTATTCCTTTATGTGCTACATCAGATCCTTAAGTACCAATCAAGAATTTAATTTATTATGTGTAGTCAATGAAGGCATTTCAGTTTTCACTACAAATTAACTAGTTTGAAGACATTCATGCACTATACAAAGTCAACCACTTCTCTAAAACTAACAAGTCTTCAGTATGATTGCCACTTTTTTTGTGCTTTTTCTTTTATCTTCTAGCTAATTGGATTTAATAGGCAATCCCTCCGGGAAATGGAAAGATATCACTGCAATTGATTTATTATTTTCTGGTTTTGCATAGGTATCTTCCTTAGGAAGTAGGAAGCAATCATATTAGAGATATGGTCGGTATTAAATATAAATACCTCTTCTAGTAGAGATTCTAACCTAAATTCACAATCCTAGATTCACTTAATTATATTGTGAGAGACTTGCCACTTCTACTTACAAAATTAACGTGATCGATTTTTTAATTAATTAAACTAAAGTTTTATCCACAGGTACGTACTTTCAATTTGTTTAACATATATTCATACATGTTTGTGAACTAACTGGTGTTTGTTTCTTGTGGAATTGATAAAATTAAAAAGCGTTGCAAAGTGTCCAGGTGCTTGCACTTACAACCACGCATGTTCTTTTGTCAGATAAGTGTAGGACGTATGGCCATAAATAGGTTTGTCCTTTATAATAACAGAATAACTGGAAGACCAAAGGGGTGGTCCTAAATGCCCTTCAAGGTTGAGAACAAGAACATGTTCTTGGTGCACCTCTACCATATTTTTTGGATTTTGACATCGTATATAGCTGTCAGAAAAATACTTGGGTAAGGAATGGTGATTAGATAAATTCTTCTCCACATGAACAACAACTTATAGGTTCGAACTTTGTAGGTAAAGATTACTTGGTGGGTTCCATAGCCTACTTCCATTTGCTCTAATTATAATGAGTGTGAAGTTACTCTTTGTTGGGAAGGTCATTTTTTTTTGTCAGGTTATTAGTATAAAATATTTATCAATTTTATTGATATTAGAGAATTTGATTGATTATTTTTAGTATTGTTCTTCCTTTTTAATTATTTTTTTCCATTTACAAGACTCAAATTTAATCCATTTCCTTAAGGGATTGAGTTTGACACCACTCACATCAACAATTTATTGATAAATCAAAATTGTAATGATAGTGGAAGAGAAACATTGAGCTAAAAATTCATGTAAATAGTCATTATTAAATATGTAAATCAATTTATGTAAAATTATTTTAATTTAATTATAATTTTGAATTTAAGTCTGATATATATATATATATATATATATATATATATATAATTGTGTTGAAAAAATATTTAAAGAAAATTTTATATTCGCATCTTTTTTATATAGAAATTAAAGATAATATCATAGAGTTTATAACACATTCTACTAAATCAATTAAATTAGACTCTCTTAATAAATCGGAGTGTATTTCCACTAAATAATTGAGTTTTTAAAAAATAAATTAATTCATATATTTGTGTAAATATTATTACTCGATACACAAACGACAAAGCATAGATAAATACACACAGCCAACCATCCAACTGTCCATAAAGAACAAACAGCATAATTGCAACAGCCTTTTTCATAAAGTGCTTTGAAACAAATCATCTAGTCACTTAAGTTCCATAATGCATTGGAAGTGTCGGCCTGCTAGATGCTAAATCGGTGGAATTTTGCATCACCAATTTATCTTTTCAATTAAAATAATAAATATACAAAAATATTGATGCTGGATAAACAATTCATGTTACGGAAAAAGAACTTTTATTTTAATTTTCAATATTTAGTTATATGGTGTATTATTATAGGAATCCTTCTTGCTGTTAAATATGACAACATTAACAGAAATTGCTCAAAATTACATATTAACGGGCCTATTGTGAAAGCTTATCAACTATAACAAAAGTTTAAGTAAAAACTGCTTATTTTAAACATTATGCCACAATAAGATCAAGTTAATTTTTCAGCTAATAAAAATAAATAAAAGGTATAACAACACACATGCCAAACATAAAATAAAATTTTAACCCATATAATGAATGTATTTTTCTACTTTTTTATAAGACTTCTTTAGAATTATTTTAGTTTTTACGCTTAATTATATATTTTATTAGCCAATTTTTATTACTTTACAAATTTTGCTATTTAAGTTTTATTTTGTAAATTTTATCATTAAATTCTTTAATTATTGTGCATTTTATCAAGTTGGCATGTCAATAAAAAAAGATTAACAAACTTTTACAAAACGACGTTATTTTGTTACCAATAAAATGACTAAAATGTATATAAACTGAAAATATAAGTGATAAAATTCAAAAAAAAAATCTTGGTTGGTAAAATGTGAGAAAAATGAAAACTGGAGTAATATTGTGAAATAAAATTTAAATGATTTTTTTTTTTTGTAAAATGATGATAATTAGATGTAAAATATGAAATTAAGCCTTTAAACAATTAAATGTCGAAATATTGATATTTGATAACCTAGTGGCTTATTAAACTAATGAACTTGAAGAGTCAACATGCTCATTGTGTAAATATATGATCATAAATTTGATTATTACGTAAGCTAGCTAGCTAATTACATTTTAAGAAAAATACATGTAAATACCCTAATCCCAACATAGATTAATCAAGATGCATGTAAACTGGTTCGGATATTATACTAATTGGGTATTACCTATAAGTCTATAACAAAATGCTATAGATATTAACGTTTAATCAAATTTTATAGTAGAGTTTAGCTCTGCATAATATAGGTAAAAATATAGGAAAGTAAAAAATAATTTGCTCTAACTTTTATCCAAATATACACACTGTATTAGGGGCTTTTGTCATTACCTACTTATAATTATTTGACTCTTTTTTTAAACAAAAAAATCCCTATGAATCTTACAGTGGACTAAGAATGTCCTTGTCATTATTTTGAAAAAAAAAAAAGTCAATTGATAGACAACGAGGAACAAATTAGAAAAACATTTAAACAGCCTTTGAGAGGATTTCAAATTTTGAAATTGAATAATTTTTCTGGGTACCATATATAATTTTGTCTTTGAAATTTCTTTATCTTTTTGCTGTTTTCTTAGTCCAAATAAGAAAATAAGTTAAACCACATAAAGTTAATCCTCTTATTTGCCGGTTTTTCAAACCAAATGGGTTGAGTGTAAACACTATCTTATATTCCTTCCGTATTTAATTATAATTTTTTTTTAATTTTTAGATTTATTAATTATTTTTCTTATGTATTCTTATTTAATTATTTTTTTTTCAAATATTAATGAAAAACAATTAAGTGAATAGAGAGATGAAAAATGATTCATTTACTTAAAGAGTAACTCCTTTAGAGTTACTTTTCATCCTCATCATTCGTTTTCTTAAAATTTAATGATTGTAATAAGTAATTAATATTAACTATTAGATCTCCAAGAAAATGAATAATGAGATGAAAGGAGTTACTCTTATTGTATGTTTGGTTGGATAGAAGAAAAATAGAAAAAAAAATATGAATTTTTGTATTTAAAAAACAATTTTTCTTTCCATTTTCTTTTCAAACAAATAGAAAAAATGTTTAGTTAATCATATTT
>PYAF01005636.1:375668-388630 GCA_007407185.1 Glycine tomentella
TCTCATTTTCTCTCCTACCAAAAAAATCATTAGAATAAATGGATCCCTCCTAGAAAGATAAGAAAATATAATTTTAGAATGATAATACAGTTAATTGACAGATTTAATATAATTAATTAAACTAATTATTTTTTAAGAAATGTAAATTAATTAAAAATTATAATTAAAAACGGAGTGAGTAATGTTCTCAATTTTTAAATAATGTTTGGATGCATGCTTCCATTATTTATAACACTTGACTATTATATATTACACATTACAAAATTTTATTCTATTTATGAATGTTTACACAAAATATATCTTATATTCTAAACATGCATATGAAAGTGAGACTTATCTGTGCGTCTAAATACTTGATTATTATATAATATACTATTTTGTTTGATTACACAACTTTCTGTTTATATTCAAAACATACATGTATAGAAGGTTAATATTACCTGTGAGTATGCGCACGGGTCCCAATACTAATTTCTAAAAAAAAAAAAATATTCACTGAATTTTATGACACCGGTGCCTATCTACATCACTAGTTTTCAACAAGACAAGTTCCTCCAATAACACGGAAAAGCAGGTTTTCTAGCATGAAAATTGAACATCTGAAAGGGTAAAACTGGCTGCCACTTATAAAAACGAGTAAACCCCTTTATTATTCTTAACATTGTTAGTGGCAATGAATTTATGTAAAGTTTATTCTTTTCTAAAAAAGAAATCTTTATGAACATTGGTTTTATAAGAAAAAATATTATGAACTAATAATATAAAATAATTTTAAACTGACATGAGAACTCACTATATATAATAAATTTATTAATTTTCATAATAATTATCTTAAAATCATATTAATAATTATTTATGATTAAATATCAATATAAAATCATTTTACCTCATCATTACAATTAAATTCATTTTTTAAAGGGTAAAACCTATTTCTTAAAAGATTATTTAAAATAAGTTAATTTTTATAAAAGAATTATAAAACGTTGGATAAAAAATTGTTTATGAAGTGACTCTCTCTTTCTACCCCTCTCTTTCCTCTCACCCTTTGTGATCTCCTCAAACAATTTTCATTATTATTTTAAATTCTTATTATGAGCTTTAATTTTAAATTAACTTCAAACAAACAAAAATTAAGACAATCCTTGAATTGTCATTCATTTTATTCTTTTGTACTTTAAGTTTTAAGTAATATTTTATGAAGTCAAAGTTAAGAAAGTTATCAAATTAGAGACTAAAAGGAGTCCTAACTATAAATTTAAGGAACACATTAAATTCACAAAAGAAAAACACTTATGTATGTTCAGCCGCCTTTGGCCAGTTTATGACTTATGAGATGGCCTTTTCACTATCCATGACAAGACACGTTCAACGGTGAACAAGGAAAACGCCAATGACTCCTAAAAGATGTTAGCAATGAGCCCCCACCACAAACAAGCTCAACACGCAATCCAAAAGGAATTATCCAAATTAGGCAATAACCAAACAACTGTTATGGGGTCCATTTCACATGGGAAAGGATAAGCACAATAATGTACAAAACCATTCATCTATCCAACAATTTTATTTTACCCTCTAACTAAATAAAATTTAGAAGAGAAATTCAAATCTTATTTATATCACTGTCTTAAATAAGAGAAATATTTAAGTAACAAGATGGCTACACTGATATAAAAACACACAATCACAAAGCTACATATAATGGTAACACGCAAGTTTATATTATATATTGTTATGTATATAACCCAGACTAGACCTGCCAAGCTTAAAATATTTAGTTCTACTAGGCCTACAAGATTACATGTGAAGAAAATTGAAGTGAAACCTTATTTGGCCAAAGGAACTTCACATGATTAGGGGTGCCAACCCTTTTGGAAGGAAAATAAAGAGAGTCCATGAAAGATGATGATGATGATGAGGTTTCCACATCTTAAAGCTGTCATTTTCACTGGTACCAAATAGAGATACCTGGCTGTTTCTGATGAGCATCCATCCCTCCTACTCCTTGCATATCCTCCTTGAAATCAAAGGATGCCAAATCACAAGGGGACCCAAACATCAAATGGAAGTTGTTGTTGTGATTGCTCTCAAAGGGTGGTGCATTCAAAGCTTTGGACCGGTCAAATTGACCTTCCACTCTTGTAAACATGTAATGATTGTTGTACATGTTGGCTTCTGCATAAAAGTTTCCTTCCATAGTGATTCCTTGACTGCGAAAGAAGTTGTCCTGTTGCTGCCGAATGCATGGCTGAGGAAGGCTTGGATTTTCTTCAGCTACAATGTTACTGGAACTTAGGTTCTTGTTGCTTTGAACATTTGAATCATAGATTGACATAAGGTCACTGATCATTTTCTGGCCATCTTCTGGAACTCCGAGTCCGGTTAGATCAATAACAGATGGATCCAAGTTAATAGACTGAGTAGTAGGTTTTGGTTGAACAAAGGACTGGGGGAATATGACCGGCTTTACCTCATTAACATGAAAATTTGAAGCCCCATAATCTGAAGCAGCGCCTCTATAAGGACAACTCAATTGATGATTGTCCCTGGAATTTCTGTCAGCAAAACCATGGAGAATTTCACTGTAAGGGCACTGAGGTTGTTCACATGTGTAAATTTTCTGATCCATTATCATGTTAAAGTCACCAGAGATCTTCCTCTTATGAATGAAATCCAAATTTGTAACAACCTCTCCCTTGATTGGGAAAGACGGCTGCTGAACTGGTAGTCTTCCCCTCATTCTGTCCATCCCAAGATTTGATGCGTGAAGATTCTCAGGTTTCCGGTCTTCCACATCAAAGTTTGGCTCATCGTCACCCCCTTCAACATCGTATTCATTACAATCATTGATGACCATAGATCCACTTCCTCCAGAAGAAGTTAGCGAGGGGCAATAATCAGGGTAAAGCTCACGTGCCAAGACCTCTTCATGATTGATGATTGCAAGCCAGGTTGCACTTTCCTTGGCTGTCATCTTATCTTGAAGGCATTTGGACTGCCTCACGAGCTTGCGAATTTTGGCGATATCAGGAGACATGTGCTTGATAACTGCAGTCAGGACACCAACTTTCCATGCCTTCTTCAGGTCATGAGGTTTCTTGTAAGGAGGAGGGCCTTGATCTTTTGGAAAACCTATTTGGGGCCACCACTCTTCATTCCCAGTAGGCCACCATGGTGGAGGAACGCCCTTCTCCAACGGAAACCGCCTCTGAGGGGGATCACAGTGCTGCATGAGTGCCGACAAGAGAGAACCCAAGGTTGTGTCCTGCAGCTCTTGCAAGGTGTGTGGTGTTGGACCGATTGGATTGCATCCATCGTTCTTCCCCGGAATAGCATTATCAGCTTGATACTTGGCTATGGCAGCTGGACCGTTACGATCAAACCGAACTTTATCCTTCCACCATTCACGAAGATTATCAGATGCCCCAGTCACCGGCTTCCCCTTCTCAGGAATTATCCCATAGACAAAACCTTGGGCCTTACAAACCTCCATCATCTTCAGCATGTACTTCAAGATTCCATCTTGAGCCCTTGACATCTTTTTTCTTCTTGCCTGTTCTTGGGACTGCCTCTGCTTGATTGCATCAAATCCTTCCTTAGGTTTACTTTGCTCCTTCAATCGCTTGAGACGCATTTTGTCCCTCCACATCCTCCTCTCGAGCTCATCTACATCGATTTCCTCATCACTATAATCATCCTCAACTATCACCTCTGGCTCAGTTTGCCGGGCGGTAATATCCCCTTCTCCAAGGGGAGCAGAAAACATATCCAAATCCCCACAAAATCCCATATCTTCAAACATCATCATTGTTTTCCAGGGAAATCAAAGAAAGTCTAAACGTCCAGAAAAATATGGATTCAATTCGACTTATAAGCTTCTGATGATTCAACTGGGAAGCTAGGTTTCAAACTTTACTTTAGCACTGTACACCTATTAGAGTGAACAAATTAGCTTTTTACCTGCCAGCAGTAATACAAAGAACAATTAACAAGGTTCAAAAATAAAATACTTGGTCAGATAACGGGAATCTTTAGATAGAAAGTTTCAAAAGTAGAACCTTCTACCATTCACATCCAGCAACATCAATATAGGTTAAAAACATCAATAAAAGAGTCTCTAACTGGTAAATCACCACACGAACAATCTTAAAAATTTCAACTACAAGGATAAAATTACCCACAAGGATAAATCACCACAAACCACTAGATCATAGATATACAGATCAAACCAATCCACGAATCAAACATGAAGCACAAACCCTGCCTCAATGACGATTCAAAAAGATCTGTTTCATCAAACCTTCATGAAGAGCTCTCAGGTAGACAAAAATGGAATTAAAAATAAAAAACCAGAAACACGAGATAAATTGATAAAAAGAAATTAATTACCCCCCCTCCCACCCCAAACACGCACAACCACCACCACACACACACAACGCAGCAAGCAAAGAAAACAGAAATTTATAAACATCGACAAAAAAGACAGAAACTTTACAATCACAAATCAAAAGGGTAATAGAAGAAGCACAACCCTAATCACAAAACAACACAGACCCATGAATCAGATTGACGAAGCAGACAGCAAGAAGGAGCTGAACAGTGAAAAGGGTAATCCAAAAGAAGAAATGGATAGAACCTTACCAGAAGATACAGAAGTGGGTCAATGTGGTGGACACAAGTCAATCACATAAGAAGAAGATGAAGAAGGGTTATGTTATGTTGTGTTGAGACTTTTAGAAGAAACAGAGAAAAGGTGGGAAGAGAGGGAGAGAGTGGGGGGCGGGGGGAACGGAACTGAAAAGAGACAGTGAGTTGAAGATTATCCTTATTTTATTACTTTCAGAAGGTGGTGACTAGTGAGTTATTGGTGGGTTAAACCCCAGTTTCAGGAAGATAAATAATTAAATATAAAAATGAATGGATTTTTACGAGTTACGACTCACAAGTTTCATTGACCTTCTTCGGATTCCAGTCTTAAATGAACTGCTCAACCTTAAAAAAAAAAAAATATATATATATATATATATATATATATAATTGTTAAAAATATAAAATAAAAAAATATTTTTTGTAAAAAATTATATAAATGAAAAAAATAATGAATAATATAATTTGATGTATTTAATATTTTTTAGTTTTTTAGATTTTTAACAAATACTCTAAATAGTCTGGTTTATATTTGTCCAAAAATATTGTGTTTTAAGTTAATTTTTTGTTTTATTAAGACTGAATTTAGTAACAGTATTTTGAAAATGATGATTTGATTTTTATTATTTTCTAATTGGGGATTTTTTTTATAGTTTTTTTCCCACTTTTTGGCTCTTTTTTTCTAGTTTAGCCCTCTAATTTACTGACTAAATTTGATTATTATATATATATATATATATATATATATAAATAAGGATAAGAATCATTGTTTATAAACTATAAGAACTAAATTAAATTTCGATAAAAAAAAAAATTGAAGGAGATTAAACATAGTCTACCTAATTTTTTTTTATTAATTTTAGTACAGTTATAATTTTTGGACTTAAATTCAATTCAAAATTACTCGATAAACGAAAACAACTCATTATTAATTGAAGAATGGAGGGACGTTTATAATATGGGTAGAGTCATATCTTTAACCAATATTTCTTTTGATATAAATAAATTTTCAAATTGAATTTTTTCTTATGGGTAAGAATTAAAGATAGTAACGGAGATTTATAATACTCATCTATCTTATTAATCAAGTGTGTGTGTTAGATTCATTGAAATTGAATTTAAGATATATACTTAAATGATTCAAATCTATATAAAATTATTTTAGCATAGAGATATAATAATTAGTATAATTTATAATTTTTTTATAACTTATAATATAATAATATTATTATATTACTCGTTAATATAAGAAAGTGAAATTCATCACATTCCAACGTTAATAAATAAATAAATAGATCTAATATCTCCGGGGTGTGATATATATATATATATATTCATATATAATGAGTATTATGACTAGTATTGTAAAAATCAATTTAAACCAGTATTCGGTAGCATAACCGGGGCGGTTTGGTTATTAGATCGGTCATGCATCTGGTTATTAGATCCAACAAGACCCAATCGATTTTGCAGTGACCCGGTGATCTGACCAAATTTTTTAAACCCGATCTTGGTTTCATTTTCACTTTCACTTTGCTGCCTTCACGCTCTAACGCTTTGACCATCACTGCCACCACGTCATGCTTCACACTTCATGGAAAAGGGGGGGCTTTAGATTTCTTTGCAATAGGAGGCTAGGCGGGAGAGAGAGAACACTTGTACCCCTGAAATTTCCAAAAAGTGATGACCAACCTGGGAGGTCGAGGTTGTTAACGTCACCTTTGGTGTTGCAGGTGATTTCGGTGAAGCCGCACACGGGTACTAATTTCCCTGCAACATCCCAATTTGTGGGGTATTTTCCCGAGAGAGACAAGTCCTTCATCAGAGAGAAAAACTGTGACTGATTATTATTCTTGGTGTGGTGATAGCCTATGAGAGGGAAACTATGATGAGTATGATGGTAGCAAAGAGGGTGATGAAGGGGTGGCTTGTTTTGAGAGAGAAAGAGGAAGGACGCAATAGGAAGAGAAGAATGTGGGCGCGGGAGCAACAGGAAGAGAAGAATATATATGTTAGGATTTTTTTCTTAGTTGGGCCTAATCTGGCCAGATATTGCTTCCTGTACCCCTTTTATTGCTTCTTGCAAATTCTATTTTATATTTCGAAATAAGCTTCTGACTCATTTTATTTATTAAAAATTGGATTTGCTTTAATTTAGGTAGTTGCTATTTGCACATTCTTTATTATTAATACACTTTATTTGTGTTATCAACTTTAACACTTCAATTGTTATTTTGGATTTTTGAGTATGAAATTATGGATGAAGTTTTCTTAATTAAATAATGTTAGTTACATACGTATGTATAATATAATTTTGAATTTTTTAATATAGACCGGGTCAAACTGGGCCAATTACTAGCCCATCAGTTGGATCACCGACCCACTGACCCACTACTTTGACCGGGTTAATGATCGGACAAGGTTTTATAACATTGGGTATGGCAATCAGTTTAATTAAAATATTTGGTTAGTGGATCAATGTCTAACCAATTAGTCATTTATTGATTTGATATATTAAAAAATTAATATATATATATATATAATAATAATAATAATAGTAATAATAATAATAATAAATCTAATAAAATATGATCAATTCATATTTTTATACTTTAAAATTAAATTTATTGATATAATACAATTATAAATACTATATAATCATTTATTATTATAAACTATTTGGTGGGTTTATCATTAAATAACTAAGAAAAATCTTTTTCTAGGACTAAACACAAAAGTTATCGAATGATCATAAATAAGTCTAGCGAAGATGTATAAAACACACAAATATTACACTATATCATGATCAATATGATATAATTAATTGTTATATATTGTTATCAAGATAAAAACATATATTATATGATCATATTATATGTCATTCAATAATTAGCTATTAACAATTTAACATGTGTATAGGAACTAGAAAAAAAAAACTTCTTGACCAAGTCATATTGGACCAACTCGGTCCACATCTCTGGGTTTCACCAAACCCGACCAGGTTAAATTATGCAAAGAATACTTAATACCTGGTCTTGGCTAAAGCCTTATTATTTTTCAAGTTTCAATTAAAAGCTCAAGAAAACTCTCTCCTAAGAAGAACACTAAGTTTCATAATGTTCAATTGAAGTTTGGCATGATCAAAGTCAAAAAGGGTGAGATTGTTAGAGTCAAGGGGAGCTCAAGAGGATCAAGAAGTTGAGTCTCTTAGGCAACAAAGTATTTAGGCTTTTTACATGCCAAATCAATTGATTGGTAGTCGTAATTTGTGTATGTCTAAGTGAGACTTCCTATGATCCATTACATAAAGCTCATTCATGGTGTTGCTAATGAGGATCAAGATGCACATGAGGAAGAAGATACTAAAGCTGGACCTGCCAAACAGCAGTGGAGTCCTTTTGAATCTCTTATGATTCAAAAGATGGATGCCATGATAGCTCTGCATCATGAACATTCAGCTGATGTTTATTCCTCTTTGGAAGACATCACCACTTAATTGGAGAATATAGAGACCAGAATGAGTCTTAGAGACTTTGATAATCCTTAGCTTAGTGGTTGTCTTGTTTAGCTTCTGGTTGTGTTATTTTTATTCTCTCATGTTCAGCAATTATCTTTGATATTTAACCTTCATGTTCTACACCTTCAGTTATGAATAAAGCTTACTTTATGTTGTTTACATCACCTTTGCTTATTTCATATATTGTTGTAATATTTTGTCTTTGATAAGCCAAAAGGGGGAGAAAAATGAACATATGCATGGTGCTGCTGGGAGAGAAAAAGAAAATAAGGGGAGAAATAAAATAATAATCAAACTGAATATACATATTGCTATATTGCTCCTAATCTGAAATGATATGAAATTACATAAGAAAGGGGGAGTAATACATATACTTATGATGAATAGAATTTATGCAAAGAATACTTAACACCCGATCTTGGCTAGAGGCTTATTATTTTTCAGGTTTCAAGTAAAAGCTCCTGAAACTCTCTCCTAAGAAGAACACTAAGGTTCATAATGTTCAATTAAAGTTTGGCATGATCAGAGCCAAAAAGGGGGAGATTGTTAGAGTTAGGGGGAGCTTAAGAGGATCAAGAAGCTGAGTCTCTTGGGCAGCAAAGTATTTAGGCTTTTCACATGCCAAATCAATTGATTGTAGTTGTAATTTATGTATGTCTAAGTGAGACTTCCTATGATCCATTACATAAAGCTCATTCATGTTTTCATAAAAGCATAAGTTTTGTGAAAAAACTTTTCTAAAACATAAGGTTTTCATGATTGCATTTAAAGCCAAGTGTTCAATGTTTAAGTTTTTGGAAAAACAATTTCCCACTGGTTCAATCGTTTACCAACCAATAGTAATCTATTACTTAAGCTTTTAAGAACGCTTTAATCAATTACAAGAGTATGACAATCGATTACACTACACAAAATCATAGAAAAGTCTTCCTGTGATAATCGATTACGATATTGTTGTAATCGATTACTTGACCCATGTTTAGAACAAAAGAAGTTTTGGAAGGAAAGTTCTGCAGTTGTTTCTTTCACCTTAGATTCAAGTCTGGTAATCTATTGCATATATCATTACTGGATCATCAGGAGGTTTCCTTTCATACAACTTGTTTGTAAGATCTTTTGAATTTCTTTTTGTGTGTAGCTATAACAATAGTTTTTTCTTAATGTTTTTCTAGAATAAGTGTTTCTAGAGGTAAGAGTAGAGATAGGTTTTCTCTATGTCTTGATCACAGAGATTCTAAGTGAGTTAGAGATCTCATTCTTGATCTAGGTGTAATTGAGAGTGGTTGTAAAAAGCTTGTAAGAAACAGATAGTTATTAGTGGAACTCTAACTTGTTGGTTAGAAGAACTGGATGTAACTTCTCTAGGTTGAGAAGTGAACCAGTATAAATCCTTGTATTGACTACTTGATCTTTATCTTTTCTTGCTGTTATTATTTGTCATTCATTGGTGCTGCATTTCACAAACAACAGAAAAAGTTTTTGATTGCATTCTTTGAGTAGTGGTGTTTGATTGGTTGAAAGCTTTCTTGGATTGTTTTGTGATACGATCTTGTTAACTTTGATTGTTTAAGAATTTTTAATTGTCCAAGACCAATCAATTCACCCCTCTCTTGGTTCTTGTGTGTTGTTTGTACTGTTTTCAATTGGGATCAGAGCTGGTTCTTGTGTGTTACTCAAGATCATTATATTTTTTCAAAGATAATGAGTACCACACAAATTACCTTCAAGGAGGGTGTCTCCCTTAATCGTCCTCCGATGTTTGAGGGAGAACACTTCAGTTTTTGGAAAAACAGAATGCAGATTTTCATTCAATCAAATGACCTTGGTGTGTGGAATGCAATAGAAAAAGGTCCTTTGTTTCCAATAAAATTGTTGGTAATGAAATGATTCCCAAAGAATGTGATGAAATGACAGACGTAGAAAAGAGGGTAGTTCAATACGATTTCAAAGCAAAAAATATGATAACCTCTGCATTATCGTCTGATGAATTTTTTAGGACTGTTAGGTACATGAGTTCTAAGGAGATGTGAGAAATGCTAGAAATTACTCATGAAGGCACATATGAAGTTAGAAGATCAAGGAAACATGCCTTGATTTAAGAGTATGAGATGTTTAAAATGAACACAACTGAAAACATCTCTCAACTCCAAACCAGATTCACACACATTGTTAATCATCTTCTTAGTCTTGGAAAGACATTTGATGCTGAGGAATTAAACATCAAGATCTTGAAATGCTTAACAAGACCATGGCAACCAAAGGTGACAGCGATTAAGGAATCTAAAGATTTATCAAAGATGCATATGGCTGCACTATTTGGTAAGTTACTTGAGTATGAGTTAGAAATTGAAAACAATAGGAATACCCACAATAACCAAGAGGGGGGTGAATTGATTTAAACTTGGTCTTTTAAAAATGTTTATAAAATCAGAGTCAAAGGATCTTAATCACTTTTAAACCAAGAATGCTTTTAATCAATCAAATTACTTAGCACAAGAAATGAATAGCTCAAAACAGAACTTGTTGAGTAATGATAATAACACCAAGAACAAATAAACAAGATTACTTGAAGAGATAAAGATAAAGAAAATCAACACAAGCAATTTATACTGGTTAACTTCTCAAGAGAAGCTACATCCAGTTTCTTCTAATCAACACTAGATTAGAGTTCCACTATTATAAAATTTAGTTCTTACAAGCTTTACAACAATCTCTCTTTATCAACCCTAGATAAAGAATAGAAATCTAAAACCTTATTAGACTCCTAAAGAACAAGAGAACACTACTCTGTTCTTCCCTAGAGAACACTACTCTAGAACAAGCTTCAAAGAACACTTTACAATAGCATCAAATAACAGAAAATTACAAAAATGAAATTTCAATCAAAGATCATGGAGAGAAACAACCTGATGATCCAATGAATATGAATGCATATGAGTTACCAATCAAGGTTGAATTGCAGAAACAGAATTTCAGAACATGCTCTCCATTACTCTTTTGAAATCTCTTGCCTAAGAAATCATCCAATACTCATGAAGATTAAAGAGTGGGACAAGAAGTAAGTAAACCCAGAAAATCACTTTCTAACTCTTAGAAGGCTTGTGTATATTCAGAAAATTCGAAGTGTTTAAGTTATATTTCAAGCCAAGCCTTCCTTCTATTTATAACAGATTTTTGTAACAACCTATAATCGATTATACGCGCCAAATAATCGATTAAAATGTATTAAGTAATCGATTAAAGTGTCACTTAATCGATTAAAGTGTTCAAGGCTCCATTCTGGGTTTCACAACGAACAAGATAATCGATTAACCCGAGCTATAATCTATTAAATCATAAAAGTTTTATTTCAGAGATAGTATGTGTAATCGATTACGAAATAGTAATCAATTAAAGCACTGAAGCAAGCTTTTTCAAATAGCCTATGTAATCAATTACGAATAATGGTAATCGATTAACACAACAATGCACAATATTCATTTTACACTATGTAATCGATTACAATAAATGTGTAATTGATTAATATATTCATTAAAGCTTTTCCAGTTTTAAACACGAACCAAATAATCGATTAATCCGTGGTGTAATCGATTAAAATGTTCATCAAAGCTTTTCCAGTTTTAAACATGAACTAAATAATCGATTAATCTGCTATGTAATCGATTAAAATAGTGAAATTACATTTTGCCAAAAACATTACTTAATTAATTCCTTTTTCAAAGTATAAGTAGCTTTGATATTTTAATGAAAACATTTAATCATGTTAATCATTATATGCATGTAATGCAAAGATCAAAACATTGGCCTCTCTTACACTTCACTTGAAATACAATCTTCAAGGCATGTGAAAAGCTAAAGACATTCTTCCAATTCATAGGCTTCATTCTTCTTGTTGCTCCCCCTATATCCAACAGAAATGTCTCAAGTAACACATGCAGAAGATGAAGACAAGAAACAGAAGAGTATTGCATTGAAAGTTGTATCCTCAAATGTTGAAAAAGATGATGAACCAAGTGAAGATGAGGGTGTTGAGAATCTGAACTTAATAGTCATAAGGTTTAGCAAATTCATGAAGAAAAACAAGAACAAAAAGTTTACCAAGTTCAATAAAAGAAGTGACAACAACAACAACACCAACTAAAACTGCTTTGAATGTGGTAAGCAAGGCCACATTCAATCTGAATGTCCTATATTTTTGAAGAAGTAGTTAGGTGAAAAGAAAGCAAAGAAAGAGGTAAAATCAAATACAACCTACATTACATGGGAAGAAGAGGCCTCTCTAACTTCTGAATCATCAAGTGAAAATGAAGAAACAAATGTCTGCCTAACTTCAACAATTGATGAAGATAACTCATGTGCTAAATCAGAAGTAAACTTGATCTTGATCAACTTGTTAATGCTTTCTATGAAATGCATGAGGAAGCTCAAAAACTTGCAATCTCCAACAATAAGCTAAAAGGTAACCTTAGATGGCATACCTGTAAAATGAAGGAACACTTCACACTTAACCAAGGGGGGGGGGTGAATTGGTTAGCCTTGATAAATTCAAAATTTCTTTCCAAGTAAAATATCAGAGTTTAAATTTCCCTTTGGATCTTTATCAAAAACCAATGAAGAAAACTTTTATTCAAACACCCTCCAAGATTTGTAATGCCTCAACAATCAAATTAACTTTCAAATATCAAACTGAGAATTAATCAACATGCAGTCAATGAAAGAACACAAGATTTATACTGGTTCACCTCAAAACCTATGAGGCTACATCCAGTTTCTTCTACTCAACACTAGAGCAGAGTTCCAC
>PYAF01005636.1:403100-419248 GCA_007407185.1 Glycine tomentella
GAAAGCTTGATGAAATGAAACATAGCATGAATTGCATGATGCATGAATGGAATTTGATTGTTGGTATGTGAAATGAATGTTGAAGTTTAAATGATGCTTGAAGTGCAGTCAGCTGAGATTGACTTGAGTTGAATACCTGTAAGGATTCGAGCCAAACAGCGGTAATGTTTTCTTTCCGAGAGACTCCAATTTCATGGTATTCTAGAACTTGAATTGTTTCTCTGGATGCAGGTGTGACTTGATATGATCAAGGCAATTTTTCTTCTGAAACTAGGGCCAAATTTACTCACCTTCAATTATTTTCCAATTGCACCTTATTTGAGCCTAAGCCTTTCATTTCAAAATGTCCCAAATCAAGAGCTATATCCAAATAACCAAATCCCTGAGGCTAGAAAAGGTTGAATTAAGTCTATAACAGTGGAAAACAGGGAAGTATCCGTCAAGGTATCAAGGAACACAAGTGAATCCAATTGGTGATGAAGAACAAGAATGAACAAGCATGGTCCAAGTTGGATAACAATAAGTCCATCAGCTGGAATTTGAGAAGCTGCAGTAGATTTTAATTTTGTTATTGATTGCTATGTTTTGATTGTTTTAAAAAAAAAAAGAAAAATTCCAAAATTCAAAAAGAAGTTTATTATTCTGTTTTTACATTAGAATAAAGTATTGAATAAAGTACCAGGTTTTGAAAAAGAAGACAAGAAGCATGTTGTGGACTTAGGGGACTGGATCTAGCCTCTCATTAAGCTACTTATCCAAATAATTCCTACCCTCAGCCTAGCCACGTTACAAGACGGAAAGACCTTTTGATCAAGTCATTCTTGCGACTGTTGAGAATATTTTCAAGCTTATGGTAGTGCTGTGATATTGTTGAGTAAGAGAGTCATTATAACCTTATACACTTGAGTGAATGAGTGATTAAACACAACTTTGTGAGGAACACTCAAGTAACTCTCATGGATTGACAGCAGTGAAAGTACCATGAAGCTTTGATGTGAATTTGATCATACATAGCATGATAATTTTAGGATTGTAAATTGTGGTTTGTGTTTGAGTATTGATTCATGCTTAGTCTTGAATTCATTCTGTCGCTGGGGACAACAACTTTCAAATCTGGGAATTGTTTGATGTGTTGCAAACACATCTTAGTTATTAGGCTAGTTTAGGTTATAATTTAGTTAAATAATTAGGAAAATAGTTTAGAATTAGTTAAGTTTATCATATTATTGCTTTTAAACTCATTTCAATATCAGCTGTGTGATTTCAGGCAAAAAAAGAGGAGTTCAAAGCAAAGAAAAGAAGAAAACAAGGTTTTAAGTCCCACGTGGGAACTCGCGCAGATCGCGCCAGATGAAGAATAGAAGGCCTCATTCTCGAAGGTCCCACGCGATCAGCGTGGGAGTTCACGCGGTTAGCGTGAAAAGACCGGAAGCATGGTGCCATTAGCGCCACTGCCACGCGATCAACGCCACAAAACAAAGCATTCAAGCCTTTTCCCTCGAAGACTTCACACGGTTAGCGTGGAGAGCCGTGCGGATCGCGCCGTGAAGATTCTATTTCCTTAATTAAATTATCTGTTTCGAATTTTTGCACAGAATTAGGCTTTGTTACTGTAATTAAAGGATTCTATAAATATTAAGCCTCTGAACTGAGTCTAGACATCCATTACACATCTTGAAATACATCCAGAATAACAAAATATCATATTTTCATCCTCTAAACCTCTGGAATTCAAGAATCAAGGCTAGGGTTTCTGCACAACTATGAATTATTCTACTGCTTTGTTGTTCTTGAAGCCTATGGTAGGCTAAATCTTGTATTGTGGGAAGGCCATGAACTGATGAGGATTCCTCTGTAATTTGACTGGTATTGAATAATATGTTTTGATTGTTTTATTCTTTTCTGTTTTCAATTTCTATTCTTATTTGAATTTGATCACTTCAATTAAGTACTTAGGGTTAGGATTCGCAATGGAAACGTTGGGGTTCTAATTTCTGACCTGTTAAGAATAACATTTGTTCATCACCTAGGAATAGGGATGCGTGAATGCAGACTTATAATATGATCTTTTAAATGCTTAAACTGATAGATTTCACTAAGGAATTAGGTTTTCGATTCAGGTTAAAGGGTTAATTCACTAAGGAATTAGGGATTAACTAATCTAGAAAAGGCTTATTCTCTGAACAATCATAACAGGAACCCATATGATATATTCTCTAAATGCTTAGTTTGACAGAATCACTAAGGGCTTAGAGTTCTCGATCGAATTAAAGGGTTGAATCGCTAGTTATCTAGGGTTTACAACTTTAGGAGATATTTATCATATGTGCACGTTAAATCAACAAACCAGTCAAATGAAAGAGGGGGAATCAGAAGGGATTATGCCTGACCACAATTAATCTTCCATTGGTAATCTTCTTAATCGATTTACTACATTTCTTTTGAGTTCTATTTTTTTTACAACCAATCAACCAACAACAACTTTCTCTTAACATTTACTGTTTTTCTTTCAATCGCACTGATTTACTATTGCTGTGAAATCACCCCAATCCCTGTGGAGAACGATACTCACTTACCTAATCTTTATTACTTGGAAACGATCGGTGCACTTGCCGTACCCTTTTATTTCACAACAGTGTGTATGTTCTTCTTCCTCTTTAAAGGCAGAGAAATGCAAAGTTTTACAAGAAGATCTTGATACTTTCAAAAAGAGTCAAGGTGAAAAGTATTTGTTATTACTTTCAGAAAATAATTACTTGGCTGATCTTTTGAAAATGCTTTATAGAGGAAAATGCAACTTGGCTGAAATGTTAAGTGTGCAAAAACATGCTGGAGATACTTCTAGTTTGGGTTACAAACATGGTTCAAAATCTTTTGGAAAAACCAAATTTGTACCACCAAAACAGAAGAATCAAAGGAGCTTTTATAAATCAAAGTATAATCAAATGACTCATTTTAAAAGATCATCAAAAGTTGTAACTTGTAACTATTGCATGAAGAAAGGACATATATATCATAGGTGCCAAGATCATTCAAAATGAAAAAGCTTGCAATATTGTTTCAATAAGAAGTGATCATGGTGGTGAATTCCAAAATGAGTATTTTGAAAAGTTTGTTGAAGAATATAGAATCAACCACAATTTTTCAGCTCCAAGAACACCCCAACAAAATGGTGTTGTGGAGAGGAAAAACAAATCTCTTGAAGAAGGAGCAAGAACCCTTCTTAATGAAACAAACTTGCCTAAACATTTTTGGGTTGATACAGTGTGTACAGTTTGCTACACTTTGAATAGGTTACTCATAAGACGTCTTTTTAAGAAAACCCCTTATGAGCTGTACAAAGGAAGGATGCCAAACTTATCTCACTTAGGAGCATTTGGCTGCAAATGTTTTGTTTTAAACAATGGTAAAGATTCTCTTGGCAAATTTGATGCTAAAGCTGATGAAGGTATCTTTAATGGTTACTCTTTGCAAAGTAAAGCTTATAGAATCTTTAATAAAATAACATTGTGTGTAGAAGAATCTGTACATGTTATATGTGATGAGTCTAACTCCTCTAAGGAGGAAAAGGAGTGTGATATTGATGCAGGACCAATGGAAGAATTTCTGCAACTAAATGATCTAAATGAAAAGGAAAAGGCAGAACCATATGATCAAGTGGAACAGCCAACGCCATAACAAAAATGCAAGGATTGGAGAACAACTAAAGACCTTTTCCTTGACAATATTATTGGGGAAGTTTTCAAAGGAGTTTCTACTATATCCTCTTTAAGAAATCTTTGTTGTACTATGGCTTTTGTTTCGCAGATTGAACCAAAGAGCATTGACCAAGCTTTGCTTGATGAACATTGGTTGATGGATATGCATGATGAATTGAATCAATTTAAGAGAAATGAAGTTTGGGAATTAGTTGTTAGACCCTCTTCTCACAAACCTATTAGTACCAAGTGGTTTTCAGAAACAAACTTGATGAAAGTGGCATCATAGTTAGGAATAAGGCCAGATTGGTTGCTAAAGGATATAACCAAGAGGAAGGCATTGACTATGATGAAACATATGCTCCAGTTGCTAGATTGGAAGCCATTAAGTTGTTAGATATAGGGGGAGCAACATGAAGAATTGATTTAAGACTGATTTTGAGCTTTTAACATGCTTGGAGTGCCTTGAAGTTAATGATATGATTCAAATGTAAGAGGAAGACAATCCGTTGATCCATACATACATAGCAATCATTCATTCATTCATTAAACTTAAAAGGTTTTTCATAAAAGATAACAAAGCTTTTATAAACTGGTTAAGGTTTAAATCTGATTGAAAGGCTTTTTGAAAAATACTATTTTCACTGGTTTAATCGATTACCTTACAGGTATAATCGATTATTTTGTTCTCGTGAATTCTAGAAAATCTTTATAAACAGTTTATCGATTACCCATCGGATTAATCGATTATTTGGCCTTTGATTGAAACTGGAACTGCTATGTTTAACATATTAATAGATTACTATAATCCGTAATCGATTACATAGGTGAAATCACTTTTAAGGCCTCCTGGTTTAATCGATTACCAACATTTGTAATCGATTATATATTTGAACAAAATTTTTTAAGGTCTGCTGGTTTAATCGATTACCATTCATTGTAATCGATTACATATTTCATTTGGAAAATACTAACCTGCTGACTTAATCGATTACCAAAATCAGTAATCGATTACACAGTTCATTTTGTGAAAATGTACTTCCTGGTTTAATCGATTACAGCACGGGATAATCGATTACTTTGTTCATTGTTGAAATCCAGAAATTCTTATAAACAGATTAATCGATTACAGAAGTATTTTAATCGATTACATATCGTATTAATCGATGATTTGGCGCTTGTAATCGATTACAGTTAGTTATAAATTTCTGTTATAAATAGAGCTGAAGGCTTGGCTCGAAAACAACTTTGTCCATTTGAAATTCTGAGTATACACAAGCTTTCTAATCTCTCTCAAAGTGATTCTCTGTGCTCTATTACTTCTTGCTACTTTCAAATCATTCATGGGTCATTGAGTGAATCTTGAGCAAGAAACTTTTCAAAAATAAGGGAAATATGTGCTGATTCATTTTGCTATTCAACCTGGATTTGCTAACTCATATTCATTACATTACATCCTCTGGATCATCAGGTTGTATTTCTCCTTAGTCTTTGTTTGTAAATTCGAATTCTGAATTTCTTTGTAATTGCTATTGTAAGTGGGTTCTTCTTGCTTGGTTCTAGATAAGGGTTCTCTAGATTAAAGAACATAGTAGTGTTCTCTGGTTCTTGCTCCTTAGAATTCTTATAGGGTTTTAGTTTTCTATTCTTTATCTAGGGTTGATAAAGGGGAGATCTTGTAATAAGCTTGTAAGAACAAGATTTATAATAGTGAAACTCTAATCTAGTATTGATTAGAAGAAACTGGATGTAGCTTTTGTTGTGAAGTGAACCAGTATAATTGCTTGTGTGATTGTTTCTATATCTCTAATACTTTGTTTGTTCATTGATTCTTTGTTTCATATCAATTGTTCAACAAGTTCTATTTTAAGCAATTTGATTCCAAGGGGCTGAGCTATTTGATTGAGTAAAAAGATTTCTAGGTTTTGAAAGTGATAAAGATCTTGAAACTCTGATTTGAATTAATTTTAAACTACCAAGGTTTAACCAATTCACTCTCCTCTTGGTTATTGTGAGTATTCCCTTTATTTTCATAAGTTGTTGCTTGCATATACATGTTTAATGGACTTTAAATTGTTTCAAATGGATGTTAAAAGTGCATTTTTAAATGGTTATGTTGAGGAAGAGATATATGTTGATCAGCCTCTTAGATTTATTGATTTCAAACATCCAAGCCCTGTTTTTAAACTGAGAAAAGCTTTGTATGGTTTAAAACAGGCTCCAATGTCTTGGAATGAGAGATTGAGCAAATTTTTGCTTGACCAGTCTTTCATAAGAGGACAAGTGGACAAAACCTTGTTCATCAAGAAAAGAGGCAAAGATATCTATGTTGATGATATTATATTTGGTTCAACTAATCAATGTATGTGCAAAGAATTTTCTATCTCAATGCAAAGTGAATTTAAGATGTCAATGATGGAAGAACTCACATTCTTTCTAGGACTGCAAGTCAAGTAAATGAAGAATGGGACATTTCTTAGTCAAACCAAGTATTGCTTAGAGATGATCAAAAAATTTGAAATGGAGAAGAGTAAGGATGTTGCAACTCCAGTGGCTACATCAACTTATCTTGATTCAGATGATAAAGGAAAAAGTGTTGATGAGTCAAAATACAGAGGAATGATTGGATCTTTGTTATACTTAACTGCAAGTAGACCTGATATTATGTTAAGTGTTTGCTTATGTGCTAGATACCAATCAAACTATAAGGAGTCTCACCTTACTGCAGTAAAAAGGATCCTTAAATATCACAAGTTTACACCAAAAGTTGGACTTTGGTATCCTAAAGGTACATCTATCAACTTGATTGGATATTTTGATTCTGACTTTGCTGGGTGTTAAATTGGATAAGAAGAGTACTAGTGGAACATGCCACTTGTTGGGAAGCTCACTAATCTCTTGGCACTACAAGAGGCAATCCTATGTTGCTTTATCAGTTGTTGAAGCTGAGTATATATCTGTTGGAAGCTGCTGTGCACAAAGCCTTTGGTTGAAGCAACAACTCCAAGATTTTGGTGTTGAATTAAAGGAAATACCTCTGCTTTGTGATAATACAAGTGCTATCAACAATCCAATCATGCATTCAAGGACTAAACACATTGAGATAAGGCATCATTTCCTCGGGGATCATATCCAAAAAGGTAATTGTACAATTGAGTTTGTAGATACTCTAAATTAATTGGCTAATATATTTACAAAACCTTTAGTAAGAGATAAATTTTATGCACTTAGGAACATGTTAGGTATTCTTGATGAATCAAACATATGTTAACATGTCACTATTAATGCTTTTCCATTTGATAATTTATTAGATAAATTGACCATACATTAAAATGAAGAAAAACAAATTCTTGCTACATAATCACTGTTCATTCTACATAATACACTGAAGTAATCGATTACAACTCGATTTAATCGATTATTTGATGATGAAAAGTTGTTTTCAAAATAAAATCCTACTAATGTAATCGATTACAGCCTTGAATTAATCGATTACAGTATAATTTTCTTCAATCCAGAAAATTTGTTATCTTTGGAGTAATCGATTACGTATCGGTCTAATCGATTACATGTTATTGAAAAGCTTTCTGAAAAACAAATTTGGACTAGAGCAATTGTTGCGCATTCGGCAAGTGCACCGATCATACAAGTAATAAAGTGATAAGAAAGATATCGTTCCCACGAGGATTGTTGACTAATTAAATTATAATTAATATCGATAGGTTGGATGACAAATATTTA
Organism: Glycine tomentella; assembly: GCA_007407185.1. Taxonomy (NCBI): domain Eukaryota; kingdom Viridiplantae; phylum Streptophyta; class Magnoliopsida; order Fabales; family Fabaceae; genus Glycine; species Glycine tomentella. Next base: position 410,540 of record PYAF01005636.1, read on the forward strand.
CGAGAAATTGGTGTTGGGTGTATATAACAAATTAAATTAAAACCTAATTATGAATATGAATATTATGGACAGACTATGAAGAGTTGTAATGATATATATGGTGAAGTAGCTAGGGCAATTCATACTAAATGCTTCCTACCTTCTTACATGTATTGTCTGCTACATTCATCTATCCCAAGTCACTCAAACATGCATCTTCATACAATAATAGCTAAGCCCTACTCCGTAGTGATCTTAACCCTTTAACCCAAGTAATTACCCTAATCCCTTAGTGGTAGCTGTTAGGTTAAGCATTAAATGATGCAATAAATGGTTGCAAGCATACACTTCTATCCCTAGTCAATGTAAAGCTTGTCACTTTACCCAAGTCCAAGCATAGAATCCCAATATTCTTATTGTAAACCCTAGCTTTCAGTACCCAACCAGAGTGATCAGTTCCAGAGAGATAGAAACATGTATTCAACAAGATAAAGTGAAATAACTTGATATAAATGAAAGATAGCATCCAATACAATCCAAAGGAGGTTACATTCAGTGCTTAGCCCTAACTACAATAAGAAACTAGCCAAACCTCATTGTGGGTGGCTGTGTTACAAAAAGTGGCATACCTAGCTGAATTAAAGGAAGAAGAAGATGGAGAATACCTCCAATTGAGCCTTCAATCTTCCAACCACCCTAGCTAAGGTACCCAAGCTTTCTAAAACCCTATTTTGTGTTGTTTCCCTCCAAGAAGTCGTGCATTGAATGTTGAGGTTCAAGTATTTATATTGTAGCTTGTGAAGTCCCTGTTTTGCCCTTGACAGCTTTAATTACAGGGCTTCTGTCGACCTGTGGCGCTGATGGCGCGAGCCTGGCGCTGGTTGCGCCAACTTGCAGAACGAATGGCACCCATGGCACCAACATGGCGCTGATGGTGCTGGGTTCCAGAGCTGCTGACGCTCTTGGCACCACTAGTGGCGCTGATGGCGCCAGAGTTTTCTTCCAAGCTTGGTTCTTTTCTTCTGATTTTTGCTTAATCTTGGCACCTTTGATTGATTTCCTGGAAATTTATCACATTAGCTTAAATCATAACACAAAAAGGGCAATTATCCATGCTTAATGCTCAATTCTCGCTCTTAAAAGCTTAGGAAAACCTTATATGCTAAGCGCATATCAAACAATTCCCAGATTTAGATATTGCTGTCCTCAGCAATAAACAAGTTTCAAGTAGGAAGCATGGATCAATTATCTAGAATAACATGAAACAAAACAATCCCTGAGCTTAAAATGCTACAAATATCTGAACCACATCAAAACTTCATACAAAGCTTTTCAAATCCATCACACATAGCAATCTAACTTGAATACCCCTCACAGATGCTATATTTCACTCACACTCTAGTGTCTGGGTATTCTCTCGATCCATCACAGCCCTAGTACTACCATAGGCTTGATCTTATTCTCAAGTTCCTATAAAAAGAACATAACACATGCATAACTAATCAAAAGGTCTTAAAAAGAGTTGTAACTTGGCTTGGCTTACAGGTAGGAGTATTTGGGAAGTGACTAACAAGCATTGAGATTGAACTTACTAAATTTTTGAACTTTTTCTCTTTCAATCTATTACTTCCTTCCAATTTCTTTACTTTCTTCCTTTTCTTTCAACTTGCTATTTCTTTCCTTTCACTTGTCAATCTGGCTTAATTGAATACCATTCTTTGTTTTTCATTCCTTTTTATTTTTGTATTCACCTTGATATTTATATTCTTTTCTTGCAAAACCATAGATCAATTAGCAGTTCAACCTCAACTAAGGTAAGTTGATAATTGTGGTTTGATGTATTATCAGGTGATCAAACAAAAGAAGGCTTCAGGCTCAAAGGGGTTAGCAAAGGAAATAATTGTAAGGAAGGCTGTTTGGCCCAAACTTATCAGAACAAAATGCCTTTATCACATCAATCATGCATGCATCAGAGAGAAACAGAGCAAGTTCTAGAGTCCTATTGCTGTGAGGTCGCTCTTAGATGAAATTAATTGTTTAAGCCCAAACCTCACAAGCTGTGGTACAAGCTAGACTCATGGCGATGTCAAATCAAACAAAGTATTCCATTTCGAAATGAATTCAGCTATACAAGCATTCACACACTCAGTTCAAGTTTCATACAACATCAAGTCATGATTCATATCACCAATGCTTTCCAAAATCAAATTCACAACTAACTGATTGAGCAATTCTAAATCTGGGACAACATGCCTTTAGCAAAAATGTCTAATATGTACACCTATGTTTAGGTTAGAATTAGACACAAAACCAATTGTAGTTACTACCTGTATAGCGTCACAAAAAGAAATTTTGTTATCAAAAAGTGTCTGCCTACTATTCATGTTTTCCCAAAAAAAAAAAAAACGTATGATTAACAAAGAGAACCGTACGACTAACGCGTGTGTCCTCGATCAACGTGCCCCTATTCCCAGATTTAGACAGTTGCTGTCCCCAGCAAATGACACACATAAACACAAAGCAGATGACACGTTACTAGAGGAAACAACTCATGCATAACACAATACTAAAATATGGCAGAATGTAATATGTTTAGGTACTCACTGACGGTGCCACATAGTATGCAAAAAGTGTCATGGAACCGAATGTAAAGTGCAGAAAAGTAAAAGACAGTAAAATAAAGCATAAAGTAAATAAGGATGGAGGTCGAGGAGAATCAGTGAGTCTAATCCTCATCCATAGTGTTGGTGTCAGCTGTGGGGGATGGAGGTGCCTCTGGTGTAGGAAGTGTAAAAGCGAGGGGCGGAGGCTGTGATGGAGAGCCATGAGGGTCGATAGAGAAATGCTGGAAAAGGGCAGTGAGCATCCGGGTCTGAGCGTCCATCTGCTCCTACATCCTTTGAGTGGTGGTAGTCAACTGGTCTATCTGCTGCTGCATCCTTAGATAAGTAGCTGAGTCCTTAAAGATGGACTCGCGATGGGGAGCATGGCTGGATGCAGCAGGGGCGTCTTATGGTGGTGGGGGCGCTGAAGTGGCTGGCTGCTGAGGTGGTGAGGTTGCGGCTGGATGCGGGAAGACCCCTGGGACCTCTGGCATAGGCTCCTCTAACCCGTCACGGGGTCCATACCTCCGACTTCGGGCAGCCATCTCCTCAGGGGTGAGGTCGGCAGCACGAAGGAGCTACTCCTGAAGAGCATGCTCACTGCGCCTGGTAGGTCCTGAGGGTCAGTGTAGTCCCGAGCTTCACGTCCATAGGCTCCTCGTCAGGAATCTCCAAGCCGGCATGCATACAGAGATGAGAAATGAGGGAGGAATGGCCGAGGAGCGAGTGGCTGTTGCCGTCCTGGATCATGTGGAGGATGCGATCCGAGAGGGCGTAAGATATATCCAGGTTAATCTCCCTCTGAAGGACATAAAGCAGACAGGCGCGCTCTATATTCACATCCGTCAAGTTAGAAGACAGAAGAATGGTGGAGTTAACGAATAAGTACGAGAAGTCAGACTTGGGATACAGCTCGCTTCGTCGGAACTTCTCGGGGACGTAGTCTGATCCGGTCTTCATCTTCCATACGGAGAATCGACCGGTGATCCCTCGGCGTAGCTCGTCAGCTAGCTAAGGCATATCGTCCCTGTAGGCCGCCTTGCCCGTGCAAGGGAGAGGCTGCATCCTGTTGTACCTCTTCACGAACCCGCAGTGACGGAGGCTGTCATGCGAAGTCTGAAGGAAACTCTCAATAAACTCCTGGTCAAAAGGTACTACCACTCCTCTGACCCAGCTCCGCCTCTGCTGTTCGACGGTCTGCCTATCCACATTGGCCAGAAACTCCTTCAGAATGGAGCTGGAGCTTGGCTCAGCAAAGCTGACCAGGGTCTGCCACTGGCGGCGCACAATCACCTCCCGGATTGGGGAATCATCTGGTAATCCCTCCCAATCAATCTGCCTCTCCGGAATAATCTTCTTGGGAGAGTAACATTGGTCGAAGCGCTCTTGGTTCTCCTTGGTCCGGAAGCAACCTTCATCAAATGCAGCTGTCCTTGGGCGCTTACTGCTGACCCCTGTATGGGCTTTCTTTTTACCCGTGTCTACCTGTTTTCCCTGAAATGCCAAAGAATCAAACATACCACAGGTATTCCATTAAACTTGTTCAGACAAAAATATGCAAGAAAGGTGCAAGGACTGCTGTTCAGCAATTGGGGGCAGAACCAGTTGCTCCAGCTGAGGGCATGCACTTGAACACAGATGCAGACAACCCACCGCGGTATTATAACAAAATGCAGAAGACAAGATGCACTGAGATTCCCAGATTTAATTGAAATCATATTGTCAACAATGATGGTTACAATTATTTGCGATGATTTCAAACATTTACTCAAATGCAAAGGACACATAAAATCAGTGATATTTCAGCACATAGTTACAATCACAGCTCAGGTCACCAAGCTGGTTTTCAACACAAATCCATCAATATCAATTTCAGAACAACTAGTACTTGGGAATGACTGGTGATCAAATAAGTTCTAGAGCTTGAAAGAAATTTGACAAAAAAGGTGAGAAACAAATTTGAACACCATTCCCATATTTGCTCCAGACCAGATGATTATGCAGGGAATTATGCTCAAGCTTAACACAAATTAGTCCACTTCACAATGCAATAGCAGTTAAATAATTAACCACAGATATATTTGTAAAATATGGGAACACTTCACACTTAACCAAGAGGGGGGTGAATTGGTTAGTCTTGGTAAATTTAAAAATTTCTTGATGTTTTAAAATCAGAGTTTCTTTGCCCTTTGGATCTTTATCTCAAAATCAATTAAGAATATTTATTCAAAATCAATCCAAGACTTGTAATGCCTCAAGAAATAATATGTAACATAGAATTCACAAGAAGAACTAACAAATATGCAGTAGATAAGAGAACACACAAATTTATACTGGTTCACCTCAAACACTATGAGGCTATATCCAGTTTCTTCTACTCAACACTAGAGTAGAGTTCCACTATAACAAATAATATCCTTACAAGCAATTACAAGCTTCTCTTTATCAACCCTAGATAAAGTTCAGAAGTCTAAAACCTATTAGACCCTTAGAAGCAACACCCACACTGAGAACACTACTCAGCTGTCTTTAGAGAAACACTATCTCTAATCTTGCAAGAAAAACCCAATAACAATGGAACTTACAAGCAAGAATACAATCAGAATTTTTTACACCATCAAAGAGTAAGGAAAGAATTCACCTGATGATCCAAGAATGATATGCATAATGATTAATATACCAGGTTGAATGTAGAAACAATATACAGAACAAGCCTTTCCTTAAACTTTGAAATGATTTGCCTTGCTTCACTAAATCCTAGTGACCCATATGAGTATCAATGGAAGCAAGACCTTTAGAACCAAGAAGAATGCCTTTGTGACTGATTAGAAAGTTCTTAGAATGCTCAGTGCTCAAAAATTTAATTTCTATTTCGTTCTTTTAATCAGACAAGGCAAGGGTTCTATTTATATAAAGAACTGTAACTGAAATAATCGATTAAATCAGCTCCTGTAATCGATTAAATTGTTCAAGATAGGTTCTGGGTTACAGAAACGGGTTATTTAATCGATTATCCCGATGTGTAATCGATTAAGTCAGACTTTGTAAAATCATGTTTGTGAAATGTAATCGATTACAACATATGGTAATCGATTATCACAAATAATATGAAAAACATGAAATGAGCTAAATAATCGATTACAATAAGTGGTAATCGATTAAGGCAAAGTGATCTTAATTTCCAAACAGGTATTTAATCGATTACGGATTAGTGGTAATCGATTAAACCAGTCACTCAATTAAATTTTAGTGTATGCAAGAATGAAATAATCGATTAATACGATGATGTAATCGATTAATTTGTTCATAATGATTTCCAGAAAGTTTGAAGAACAATATAATCGATTCTTTATGTCTAGTAATCGATTAAACCAGTTTAGAATCATTTTTCCAAAATACTTGGCTTCTTTTTAAGTTTCAAATCAATTACTTAAAGCCTTTCTTATATAATGCATGAATGAGTATTAATGATATGCATGCAAGGACTTGGATCAACAGAAGACTTTCTTTCCTTTTACATTTAATCACAATTCTTCATCTTCAAGCCTTCAAGCCTTCAAGCATGTTGAAAGTCAAAATATCACCAAGCCTTTACATTGCTTCAATCTTCAAGAGCTCCCCCTCAAATCAACAATATTCTCACACCAAGTTGCAGATACCATTGCTTTTCTGTTTAAGTACTAGCTAGCCACATTCAAAATCACTGAAGTATCACAAGAGAACAATCATTTGAACCCATCCTAAATTAGACACAAGTTCCAGACTTTATACATGCCCCGGAATCAGTTCAATTGAAAGAAATGCATGGCTTGGAACCAAGTGATACAACAGATACAAATCAAATTAAAATGAAATTCCCAGTTTTGTGCTCAACAGTTGAATTATGAAATGACTATGCTCAATCCAAGAAGTTTCAAAACACAGGCAAACCAGTAAAATTAGAGGACAGTGCAGAAAAGGCATTACATGCACAACTTCATATTAAGGTCTACACCAATGTGCTGTCATATGCAGACATGCCAAGCTCAAAGTCATAAAAGCATCATAGAGTGTGCACAAGGGAATAAGAATACTAGATTGTCCATGCCAAGCACGATTCCCAGATTTGTTATGAAAACAATGGTGCACATCAGAATTCTTCAATTCCCAGATTTGCTTGGAACCATATGGTGAGCAATTATGTACACAATATCACATATAATTTCAAGTTGTCATTACGTGCAAGGGAACTAAAGTGAACACTAACAAAGGTATACTTACACTCAGAATAATGAAAAGCACAGACAATGATCTCCTCACTGAAAGTTCCATCCAACAGTGCCAATGGAAGATAGCCATACAAACCAAAAATTATTGCATCACCCATAACAGTTAAAAGAGACTATTAGTAAATGAAACCCTTGTAGCAATAAGTAGTGAACATGAGGATAGCTAGAAAACCCAGACGGAATTAATTGAGCATAAAAGCATTCACCATTAATGAAAAACACAACCCTATCTCTGCACAGATGGTGTTTACTCCCTAGGCTAACTATGATTTCTGCAAAAGCACCCAACAGTCTGTAGCATGAAGCACGTACCATGTCTCGTGCCATGAGGTGGGAAGAAAAATGGTATGCAAAGCAAGCCTTGAAGATGAAACACAATGGGAATTGAGGAATGGGTGAAGGATGAAGAGAGGGAACGAAGAAGAGCGATGGAGAGAGGTGGAGAGGTAGTCAGGTTGCATTTTAGACGAGAGGGAGTGAGGTTCGAGGTGAATGGAAAAGGGAAAATGAGGGAGGTGGGGAAATTTCAAATCTTAAAAAAAAAATAAAACAGTGCCCTAAGTGCAGCGCTGATCGCGCCTCTTCTGCGCCACTAGCGTGAACTGCCAGAAGGACCGGCGCTGGTAGCGCCGACACCGAGCTGATAGCACGCTAATCCAGTGATGTTGGCACTAAGAGCGCCAGTGCCACGCTGACAGCGCCACACCTTAAATTGGAACTGCAGCCAGCGTCGTTGGCGCCAGGCTCACGCTAATAGCGTGGTAATCCAGAAACCTTGGCGCTCATAGCGCCACTATCACGCTGGTGGCGCCAAGTCTTGATTTGAGAATCCAGCCAGCGTTGGTAGCGCCATGATAAGTGTCATATTTCACTTAAAATCATGTTTCAATAATGGCACTTATCTTTTGATTTCATTAGCTTTATCTATGAACTTGCCCTAAAACCTAGTTAGTTTGTATTTAGTACTAGGATAAATGTTGTTTTCATATTTTGGAAGATTAATCCAATCGTGCTTTGTATTTTGATAGATTCTATGGATTTCCGAGGCTTCCGAATAAGCAAAGCAAGCAAGGAGGGCTTACATAGTAGACCTGGGAGGTGCAGAAAGCAAATCAGACCCAAAAATGACTCATAACAGCAAAACTGGGGGTGCAAAAAGCAAATCAGGCAAAAAGAAGCTTCTGGAGGTACTTTAACTCGCCCAAGCGAGTTAATATAGTGTATTTTGGTCGCCTGGGCGAGTTAAAGCTGCAAATGGGCCTTCAATTGGCCAAATGGACGTGCAACTTGGGCTGCAAGTTGGTCTTAACTCGTCCAAGCGACCAAACAAAGGCAAAAATGGTCGCTTGGGTGACCAAACTCGACCAGGCCACCCCCTATAAATACCCAAGCACCCCCAAGGCCAAAATCACTTCTTTCAAATCCCTTGAATCTAATTTTCTTCTCTTCCTTGCTTCTTCTAAGCTTTTTCTTTAGTTTAGGCTCTTAAATATTAGTATTAGGTAGGTTAGGAAAGTGAGAGAAGTGAGATTTAATGTGGAGACTCTGCCGGAAAGAAGCGATGATGGGGCCCTTCATCAATTCTTCTCTTAAGGAGGTTTTCTCTATGCTTGGTTAGTTTCTCTTATGGATTGAATGTAATCTTCTACTTTTAAGTATTTCTTTTAATATTTATTTATGCATAAGTCTTTTCTATTTATTATTGGTAATTTTATTTCGTTCTTAATGCTTGATTCTACTTGATCACTAGTTTCATGAAATTGGATTCTAAGTTTAACTGGAAAGTACTCTTAGGATTTGAACTGAATAATTTTACTCTTTACGTTACGTTGCTAGGAATAGAGCATAACGTTTAGATT
>PYAF01005636.1:440338-463767 GCA_007407185.1 Glycine tomentella
ATCCTTTGTGTTGATTTATATTCTGCAGATATCTTAATTGTGTTTGAACTCAGAACTGAAACTCAAAGTTTAACCAACCTTAGATTGTTTCTGATTAAAGATATTCATTTTTCAAAGGCAATTAGAACTCTGATTTTGAAACTCTGTTTTTTGTACAAAGAAAATTTTAATTTTCCAAGATAAACCAATTCACCCCCCCTCTTGGTTAATTGTAAGTGTTCCTTATTTTCCTCAACGCAAACATGCATGATTTATGCCATATACGTGCACCTGGTCACTACCTATCGTACTGGATGTAGTATCAGATTCTGTTTCATAAAATCTCGTACTGGATTTGGAAACACGAATCAACATATTATCACATCAAATCCATCAATAACAAAATCCATTGGCAATTACACACAACCTCATGGAAAAATTTATATTATACGTATCCAAAAGTATGGTTTAAATAATCATACCTTATTCAAGTAAAAATCATACCAACTTAGGCATGATAATTGATTATCCTCAGGCTACAGAAAAATCATGTTAGTAATCTAACTAATAAGCCACAATATATCCTTCAAATAATTTCTAATTCCTTTAAACCTTCACAAGAAAAGATTAAAACCTAGCATGCATCTTAATCTCCTTTTACCTACCACCTTACTACTTCATCCTCAAATTTAATCACTCAAGCATTTGAACCATTTAACTAGATACCATTCGACAACTACTTCTCAAAATTAATTAAAAACATTTCCATAATGAATATACAACCTAAAGGTCATCAAATCACTTCCAAAATCATCAAGTGAGATTCCAAATATCACCAATATTTCAACATATAAATCATCACCTATCCTATGGTCTAAATCAACATTTTCACATCATAAAATAACCTTCAAATAATATGAAATTCCAACCTAAACAATAACCATAAATCTGCCTAATTAAGCAAATAGGTTAAACCAAACAAATGCTTAACTAGAGATTGAAGCCTAGCCTACCTCAAGTGAGTTTGAATTTTGAAAATAGAATGGAATAATGGATGCCTTCTTTGGGAAATCCTCTAAGAAATGAAGCCTTGCTATCCTTCTACTAAGCTTGTCAAACTCTTCCTAAGGTTGCTTGCCTTACATGCGATTTCTTCAAGGTGGTGGGGTTTCTTTGTTACTTGATTTAAGCTTTAAAGGGAAGGATGAAAGTGAAATGAAGGTGATGTGAGGGAGAGAGCTTCACGTGAAGTATGTAGGGGAAAGTCTTGAAAAATGGCTTGCACTTAAGGTCCCCCCTCCCTTTATATAGTGTTTAGAAAATGATATAATATTCAAGGACATTTTTGCCCTTCCTAACTTAATTACCTTCATTTAGTTCCATCCTAACTTAATTACTTCTCATTCCTTTAGATTGTAACTAAGTTCATTATGATTCCTTTACTTTATAAGAAAAATCTTCTAAGTTCATCATGTACCTTACAAGTGTCCTAACACTTGTCTTCATCATAAAGTTTGCCTTTACAAGTGTCCCACTTACTTGGCATGGCCTTTACAAGTGTCCCAAGAAGGGAGAAAAATCTTTGCTTCATTTCATGTTACCTTGTATCCATATCATTCAAGGCATGACACCTTTCTTCCATGTGTCCTTTTTCTTAGCATGTTCATGAAACTTCTCTCATTTTCTACCTAATTCACGTGTTTAACCAAAGTCAAAGGGAAAAGAAGACAAATTTTACTTCCTTTTATACTATTTTATGTACACATGTCATTTTTGATGATGAAGAAAAATCTAATCCCAATATGGCTTCATACATGAAATTTTCTAGTAGGAAGTCAAGTTTAATTTGAACTCTTCTTCCTAAAGATAATATTGAATAATAGCATTCTAGAGTTTTTCAGAAACTGACTTCAATTTCAATAAAAATTACTTACAAGTAATCTATACAAAGTGCTATTCAGACTTTTCTTACAAGACTGTTTTTATCTTAATTCTGATTGGTCCATAGTACTTTCCAAAATTACTAAACCATTTTATTAAATAAGTTTATTCATCTTACAATTAAGAGAAAATCCCATAGATTTTATTTATCATTTTCCCCTATTTTTCTAATAAAATTTCAAAGTTATTACCTTATAAAATCCTTAGAAATTCTATTCTAGGGTTTTCTGTCACAAAGTATCTTGGTATTCTGTCATTTAAGAGTGTTCTGTAATTTCATCAAGTTTTCACAAAATCTCTAAGGGTGTCTAGGCAATTTTAGCTTCAAGGGTATTATGGTAATTTGTCACTCTAGGGGCATGATTGGAATTTTCCAAAATATCCAAGGGTATTTTTGTAATTTCTACCTTAAAATATCTAACCAAAATATCCAGGGGTATTTATGTAATTTTCACCTCAAGGGCATTTTTGTAATTTTTGTTTTTAAGGGAAGGGTGATATGGTCATTTCTCTTCAACTATATTTTTTTTATCCAAGTATCATCACATTTCCACAATTCAATTAAATATGAATTCAAGATATAATTTTGAGGATGTTACAGCGCGTGTCGTTGTATGTTGGACTTTCGACGACGGTTATAAAAACCGTCTTCGTATGTCCAGTTTTTTTTTTTTTTTGGAAACGAAGACGGTTTTCCCAAAACTGTCTTTGTATGTGCACAGACAAAGACGGTTTTTACAAAAATCGTCTTTGTTTCCCCATTTGGGTTTTTTTTTTTAAGATACAAAGACGATTTATCTTAAAACTGTCTTTGTATGTGCAACAACAAAGGCATCCTTTTTCTTTTATGCACCTATATATATATTCAAAAACTGAAGACAACATACCAATATTATATATTATATATAATAATATTGCAAGCCTAAAGTCACCAATGTAATTGTCAACCACAATATCATGCAAATAGATATTATAATACAGACAGCAGCAACAAATTGTGTATTTTACATGACATGAACACCAGCAACAACAACACACTGAGGGCCTTCTACCCATGATTGCATTTCTTGACTAAGGCAAATAGAAGCTTTGAGTAGATATATATCTATCAATAGTCATCATGGGGCCCTGGATGCATTCAAAATGCATGATTTCTGAGTACTCCATATTGAGACAATGAGATAAAAAATGTTAAAAACACAAGGCAAAGGGACATGTATATCATACAAAATAATTACAATGTGATAACTAAGTTCAGAAAACTGAATAATGAAATAAAATAAAATAATGAAATAAAATAATTACAATGTATACCATACCATATTTCAGACAGAAAAATAAATATTTCTCAAATTATTACAGTCAGGGCACACCTTTGCTCTTGAAGCATCCTTTCAACCTCCTTTTGTGATGCCTTGATCTACTACCAAAATAATTAATACAAGGGACCAAGTGAAACATCATTGAAGAATATGAAAATCATCAGCCATGTCAAAGCAAATAAAGACTAGGATTTAACTGCACATGTATGTAATTTTAAATGATGTAAACTATTAAATCTAATATTCCATCAGAAATCCTGGGATTTTAAATGTACAAAGTAAACCAGACAATTTAAGAAAGGAATTTCATGAGAGGATAATATACAGAACCATCTGCCTTAAATTAATGTTTTACCTAAGTAACCAATGCCTTGCAACACTTTGGGATATGCGCAAATAAGATGCTGGCCTTTCCTGTATTGAATCAATTCTATGCTCTGAAGAGTGGTTAATATGTCTTCAACTTGATCATCATCTTGATCGAGGATTTAACACGATTGGAAAGCATTCAAGCAACAAAAATGGTTGTTTAGGTAGCAAGAAGCGTGGTTCAAGTTCCCAATACATTTATATGCATATTGTATTCAGGGAGTGTATTTAACTTGTATATCTAAATCCAACATAGCTACAATCAATTTTATGAGATGAGGTTCTGTTTGTGTTGCGCACTCGGCAAGTGTACCGGTCGTACAAGTAATAAAGTGATAAGAGAGTTATCGTCCCACGAGGATTGTTTGACCAATTAAATTATAAATTGAATCAATAAGTTGGATGATAAAGAATGTGAATAAAGTTGTTGTTGTGTGTGTAGAAATAAGCTAAATTAAAACCTAAATATAAACATGAATGTATGGACAACTATGGAGGATTGTCATGATATATGTGATTAAGTAGCTAGGGCATCCACACTAAATGCTCCCTACCCTTGTACATGTATTGTCTACTACTTTCATCAAACCAAGTTATTCAACATGCATCTTCATACAATGATAGCCAAGCCCTACTTCCATAGTGTTCTTAACCCTTTGACTTACTTTAATACCCTAATCCCTTAGTGATATTGGTTAGGTCAAGCATTAAATGATGCATTAAATGGTTGCAAGCATACACTCCTATCCCTAGTTAATGTAAAGCTTGTCACTTTACCCAAGTCCAAGCATAAAGCTCCAATATTCCTATTGTAAACCCCAGCTCTTAGTACCTAACTAGAGTGATCAGTTCCAGAGAGATAGAGACATGCATTCAACAGAATAAAGTGAAATAACTTCATATTAATGAAAGATAGCATCCAATACAATCCCAAAAGAGGTTACATTCAGTGCTTAGCCCTAACTACAATAAAGAACTAGCCAAACCTCATAATGGGTGGCTGTGTTACAAAATATAATGGCATACCAAGCTGAGATGCAAGGAGAAGAAGATGGAGAAGCAACCCCACTTGACCTTCAACTCCCTAAACCCTAGCTAAGGCACCCAAGCTTTCTAAAACCCTCTTTTGTGTTGTTTCCCTCCAAGAGTTCGTGCATTGAATGCTGAGGTCCAGGTATTTATATGGTAGCTTGTGAAGTCTCTGTTTTGCCCTTAAAATGCTGCTTCTGTCGACCTGTGGCACCCTTGGCGCGAGATTGGCGCCCTTGGCGCCAACTTATAGAATGGACGGCTCTCCTGGCGTGAACATGGCGCTCTTGGCGTTGGCTGACAGAGAGTTTGGCGCCTTTGGCGCCAAACTGGCGCTCCAGGCGCCAAGGTCCAGGGGTTATGGCGCCTATGGCGCGGCTGGTGGCGCTCCAGGTGCCAAATGCCAGAACTTGTGGCGCCCTTGGCGCTGGCTTGGCGCTCCTGGTGCCAACTTCCAGTGCCAATGACGCTTGAGGCGCGAGTCTGGCGCCCTTGGCGCCAGATTCCAGTACGTATGGCGCTCCTGGCGCCACAACTTTCCTCAGACTTGGCTCTTTTCATCTGATTTTTGCTTAGTCTTGGCACTTGAGATTGCTTTCCTGGCAATTTATCATATTAGCTCAAATCACAACACAAAAAGGCAATTATACATGCTTAATGCTCAATTCTTGCTCTAAAAAGCTTAGGAAAACTTTATATGCTAGGCGCATATCAAACAATTCCCAGATTTAGATATTGTTGTCCTCAGCAATAAACAAAGTTCAAGTAGGAAGCATGGATCAATTCTCTGGAATCAACATTGACAAAACAATCCCTGAGCTTAAAATGCTACAAATAACTGAATTAAATCAAACTTCACACAAAGCTTTTCAAATCTATCAAACATTGAAGTCTAACTTGCATACCACTCACTAAGGTAATTAATCACTCATCTCTCAAGTGTCTGGGTATTAAGATCTCTCAATCCACCACAGTTCTAGCACTACTATAGGCTTGATCCTATTCTCTAGTTCCTAAGATAAGAACATGAACACATGCAAAGTTGATCAAAAGGTCTTGAAAGGGTTGTATCTTGGCCTGGCTCAAGGGGTAGGAGAATTTTGGACAGTAGCTAAGAATCATTGAGATTGAACCTTACTAAATTCAGATACATTCGATTCGAAACTGAGGTTTTCATTCCATTACTCCCTTTTTATCATTTTCTTTTCTCTTCCTTTTTCTTCTTTTTCTTAACATTGCTTTTTCTTTCTGAACATTTATTGGCTTCACTTGATTTTTTTTTTTTTAACTTTCAGCCCTTAATTTTCTAATGGAATTCACCTTGCTTTTTACATGCTTTTCTTTCTGAACCACTCAGCTGTTCAATCTCAATTAGGTTAAAAGAATTAAAGTGGTTAATGAATTATGTTAGGTGATTGAACAAAAAGGTCTCAAGCTCAAGGGGCTAGCAATGGTAAAAATTCAAGGAAGTCTATTTGGCCCTGACTAAATAGAACAAACTGCCTTTATCACATCAACTTATGCATGCATCAGAGAGAAATGGATCAAGTTCTAGTGTACTATCGCAGTGAGGCATCCCTCGAAATAAATTAACTGTATGGGCACAATCCTCACTGGCTATGGTATCAAGCTAGATTAATGATGATATCAGATCAAACATTGCATTCCATTTCAAATGAATTCAGCTATACAAGCATTCACACACTCAGTTCAAGTTTCATACAACATCAATTCATGATTCATATCACCAATGCTTTCCAAAATCCAATACACAATTGACTGATCAAGCAAATCTAGATCCGGGAACGACATGCCTTTAGCAAAAATGTCTAATATGTACACCTATGACTAGGTTGAAATTAGACTCTAAATTAATTGTAGTTAACTGTTTGTATAGCTTCACAAAAAGAATTGTTGTTATCAAAAAGTATCTGACCAAAAAGTATTTGCCTACTATTTGTGTTTCATTAAAACGACGCATGATTAACAAAAAGACCGCGTGTTTCCTCGATTAACGTGCCCCTATTCCCAGATTTAAATCATTTGCTGTTCCCAGCAAAAGACAAGCATAAAACATACAATAGACAACACGTTCTCAGAGGAAACATACTCATGCATAAACCAAGTAGCAGAAAAGTCATATATACGGGCACGCATTGACAGTGCCAACAATGTGCAAATGTCTAATGTAGAATGTAAAGTGTGAAAAAGTAAATGACATGAAAATAAAGCTGAAGTAAAATAGGAAGATAGAGAATGAGGAGGATCAGTGGGTTTGGTCCTCGTCCATGGTGTCTGGGTCCTCTGCAGCAGCTGCTGTGGGTGATGGCTAAGCATCTGGTGATGGTAGGGCGAAAGCAAGCGGTGGTGGCTGGGATGGTGAGCCATGGGGGTCAACGGAGAAATGCTGGCATAAGGCTGTAAGCATCTTTGACTGGTCATCAAGCTGTGTCTGCATCCTCTGAGAGATGAGAGCCTGCTGGTCCAGCTGCTGCTGCATCCGCTGAGTAGTGGTGGTCATCTGAGCGATCTGCTGCTGCATCCTCACGTAAGTAATGGAGTCCTCATAGATGGACTCACGGTGAGGGGCCTAGGAGGAAGCAGCAGGGATGTCCTGTGGTGGTGATGAATCTGCTGGCTGGTGAGGCTGGTGAGGTGACTGGGCTGGCTGCTGATGAAGGTCTGGAACCTCTGGCATGGGCTCCTCCAGACCTTCCCGAGGTCCGAATCTCGGGCTCCGGGCAGCTATCTCCTCCTGGGAAAGGTCTGCGGTGCGGAGAAGCTGGTCCTGCAGGGTGTGCCTCACTGAGTCCTGATAGGTCCTCTGAGTGAGAGTAGTCCCGAGCTGCACATCCAGGGGTTCGTCATCGGGAATCTCTAGGCCCGCGTGCATGCAGAGATGGGAGATGAGGGAGGAGTGAGCAAGGAATGAGCGAGGGCTGGCATCCTGTATCATGTGCAGGATCCGATCAGATAAAGCATAAGAGATATCAAGATTGATATCCCTCTGCAGCACATACAGGAGGCACGCCCTCTCCACATTCACATCCGTCAAGTTAGACGATGGAATGATGGTGGAGTTCACGAACAAGTGCCAGAAGTCGACTTCCGCGTTCAGCTCGTTCCTTCTGAGCTTCTCAGGAACGTAGTCGGAGCCGGTCTTCATCCTCCAAGCTGAGAAACGCCCAGTGATCCCGCGGCGGAGCTCGTCAGCTAGGGAGGGCATGTCATCCCTATAGGTGGCGCGGCCGGTGCATGGAAGAGGCTGCATCCGGTTGAACAGGTTCACGAACCCATAGCTCCGGAGGTCATCGAATGAGGTCTTGAGGAAGTCCTCGATGAACTCGTGGTCGAATGGAACAACCACGCCCCGGACCCAGCTCTGCCTTTGTCGCTCAACTGTTGGTCGGTCCGCATTAGCTAGAAACTCCTTCAGGATGGAGCTCGAGCTAGGCTCTGCAAAGCTCACCAGTTTCTGCCACTGGCGGCGTAGGATGACTTCCCTGATGGGGAAGTCCTCCGGAAGGTCCTCCCAGTCAATGGTCCGCTCCGGAATAATCTTCTTGGGCTCATACCATTTATCGAAACGTTCTTGGTACTCCTTGGTCCGGAAGCGGCCTTCATCGAAACCTGAGGAGCGGGGTCTCTTACTGCTGGTAGCCCCTGTGGTGATTTTCTTCTTACCAGTGTCAACCTGTTTTCCCTGAAATTCAAAGCCAAAATCCAGTACACCACATGTTTAATAGTTAGTTAAAACAGATCAGGTTTAATCAGTGACTCTTGGGAATTCCCAGATTTGGACGGAACCATAGTGCTCACAATGAAGTTGACAATTATGCTTAATGATTTCAAACATTCATTCACAAGCGGGGAACATAGAAAAACAATTAGAGTTCGGTGCAGACTATCAGTCACAGGTCAGGACCTAAGCTTGTTTTCAACACCAATATCAGCATTAATCCATTCCACAACAGATAGTACTATGAATGCAGTGACCAAATAGGCTCAGGAATGTTGAAGCAGATTGACACAAAGGCAAAACAATGAGTGAACACAATTCCCAGATTTATTCATGCAACAGTTAGACGCAAGGGAACTAAAGTGAACATTAACAAAGGTATAATGCCTAAATTGTATATCCTTAAAACACAACCAAATGTAGTTCAACACAAGGGACCCTAGAGGTAAGCAAAATCTGGAAATTCAAAACACAGTTATGAACCAATTTACACCGTTATGTCCAGTACAATGCTTAAGTGGATGCACACAAAATATTCATACAAGTGCTTTACCATGAGTCATCACATACCAACACCTAACAGTCTATCTAATTGCAATATAGATCACAAGTGCTAAGCAAGTATCATATTCAATGCAAATCTGATGCCCACAGTGAGACGTATCTCAGAGAAATGCAGATGCAATCATAACTAGGCAACAACCCTATCTCATGCTGAATTCCAGATTTTAAGCTCAACAATACATGGTGCAGTAATTTATGGTCAAAGTCAGTCCTTGTACTCAATATTAGTCATTCACAAGTCAAAACAAAAGAGACTTGCTCACCTTCTCACATCAATTTTCATGCCCAGAAATCCTTCTAATTACTCACTAAGGACAATTCCCAAGTTAAGTCTCAAACATACTGCATCTCGGGGAATTAAACACAACACTGTGCAATCGGGTTAAGCAAAACCTTGGAATAGGTCTCTCGAGATGCAAGGAGGATGCAATCGGTATCACATACAATGTAATGCAGAAATCTAGGGCAAGATGTATCTATGGTATATGCAGTTTACGAACACAAGCCATATATCAACCCCAATCAAGCCCATTCCCAGCAGAGCATTCAAATTGAAAATTAGAATGTGCCGAATACACCACAGTGGCAATTGATAATGAAGCTTGAACCTAAGGCACAACAATTAGGCACCCCAAGCATGCAATTTTGCTAAAAAGTTTTAAAACCCCCCTTTTTCCTAACCCTAAGCACATTGACTAAGTCCCAATCATCCAAATATAGACTTGAGAAGAGGAACCTACCTTGTCTCGAGCCATGAATGTGATGGAAAGATGCAAGCACAACACCAGATGATTTTCAATGCAAATATGGAGGAACGAAATTGGTGGAGAGATAGATAGTGATAGTGTGAATGGTAGGGGAAAGGGTTGAGAGGAGTTAAAGCTTGAGTGTGGAGGTGCAGAGGGAGCGGAATGCTGGAGAGAGTGAGGGAGAATGGGAAGAGTAGATGAACAGTTGCAGAATTTGAATCTAAAAAGAAAATAAAACGGCGCCCGTGCCGTGGCGCTCTTGGCGCCGCTCTCGCGCCGAGAGCGCGAGATGACAGAAGCAATGGCGCTAGGAGCGCTGAGGTCGCGCCAAAGGCGTGCGCCAGAACCACGCTAACAGCGCCACATCTCAAATTTGAAATACAGCCAGCGCCAACGGCGCCACACCCGCGCTCGGAGCGCGGAAATCCAGAGAGGTTGGCGCTTCAAGCGCCACTATGGCGCTCAAGGCGCCATATGTCCCTTTGAAATCCCAAATGGCGCTGGTAGCACCATAACCACACTATGAGCGCGGTAATCCAGAGAGCACGGCGCCATTGGCGCCACTTTGACGCTACCAGCGCGGTGAACCAGAAAGGTTGGCGCTCTGAGCGCCAATCTGGCGCTCCAGGCGCCACACTATTGGCACAGGCACAAAATTGCAGAAATTGGTTGTTAAAAGCCCAAGAACACTACAATGCTTTCACAATCATGCAAAATGGACTAGATTACGATGCTTAAATGAAAAACATCAGCATAACAACAATAAACACTAACGGAATGAAGAAAATTAAATATGAGGAAGCTAACAACTATAATACATAACTACTGATCTATTCTATCCTACAAACAGATTAAACACACCACTAACACACAATTGAGTTGCCTCTCAATAAGCGCTTGTTTAACGTCACGAGCCTGACGGTTAATCCACTAAAGATTAGGGGAGCTTAAAGGGATTGCAACAGCATCCCTATCCACTGGACCACCCTGGTATGGCTTCAGCCGCCATCCATTGACCTTGAAAGGTCTGTTGGTGTCAAGAGGGGAGATTTCAATTGTCCCATAAGGAAAAACCCTGACGACCACAAAGGGTCCAAACCATCTTGATTTAAGCTTACCAGGAAACAACCGCAACCTTGAATTATACAGCAATACCTGTTGCCCCGGTTCAAATTCCTTGGGGTGAATTTTCTTGTCATGCCACTTTTTAGTTCTTTCTTTGTATAACTTGGCATTTTCATAAGCTGCAATTCTAAACTCATCCAATTCATTCAATTGAAATAACCATTTTTCATGAGCTTTGGTGAGTTCAAAATTTAAAAACTTGGTGGCCCAAATGGCCCTATGCTCAAGTTCAACAGGAAGGTGGCAAGACTTACCATATACCAGCTGGAAGGGAGACATACCAATTGGTGTTTTAAATGCCGTTCTGTAAGCCCAAAGCGCATCATCTAGCTTCTTGGACCAATCTTTTCTCGAGTTCCCAACAGTCTTCTCTAGAATTCTCTTTAGCTCCCTATTGGATATTTCAACTTGGCCACTGGTTTGTGGATGGTATGGTGTGGCCACCTTGTGTGTGACTCCATATTTAGCAAGCAGCCCTTCAATTTGTTTATTGCAAAAGTGTGTCCCTCCATCACTGATGATTGCTCTGGGGACTCCAAAGCGTGTGAATATATTCTTCCTCAAGAAGGCGGACACCACTCTGGCATCATTTGTAGGCAAGGCTACCGCTTCAACCCATTTTAAGACATAGTCCACAGCTACCAAGATGTACTGATTGGAGTATGACTTAGGGAATGGTCCCATGAAGTCAATTCCCCACACATCAAACAACTCTACTTCTAGAATGCTGTTGAGAGGCATTTCATCTTTACGGGAGATGTTACCCGTTCTTTGACATCGATCACACCTCTCAACAAATTCTCTAGCATTCTTGAAGATGGTTGGCCAATAATAGCCGCTTTGCAACACCTTGTGAGCTGTTCTATTTCCTCCGAAGTGGCCTCCATAGTCTGAAGCATGGCAATGCCACAACACCTTGGGCACTTCGAATTCAGCAACACATCTTTGAATGACGCCATCAGCACATTGGAAATAGAGGAATGGACTATCCTAATAGTACCTCTGGGCATCATGCAGAAACTTCTTCCTCTGCTGCCATGTGAGTTCTTCAGGAAGTGTTCCTACAGCTTTGTAGTTGGCCATATCAGCAAACCAAGGAGCACTTGCAACAACCATCATTTGCTCATCAGGGAATGCATCATTAATCTCCAGCTGTGGACTATCTTGGAGTTCTTTCTCTTGGATTCTTGATAGGTGGTCAGCCACTCTATTTTCTACACCCGCTTTGTCCTTAATCTCCAAGTCAAATTCTTGAAATAGGAGCATCCACCTCAACAAGCGTGGCTTGGCATCCTGCTTAGTCAACAAATACTTCAAGGCAGCATGGTCAGTGTAAACAATAACTTTAGACCCAATTAAGTAAGAACGAAACTTGTCCAAGGCATAGACTACTGCTAGCATTTCTTTTTCTGTGGTAGCATAATTTACTTGTGCTTCATTTAAAATTTTGCTAGCATAGTAAATGACATGCAACAGTTTGTTCTTACGTTGGCCTAACACAGCTCCTATAGCATATTGACTAGCATCACACATGAGCTCAAATGGTAAACTCCAATCAGGGGCAGTCAAAACAGGTGCAGTGGTCAATCTTTCTTTAAGCACATTAAAAGCTTTCAAACAATTAGAATCAAAGTTAAATTCAGAGTCTTTGACCAACAATTGGCTAAGAGGCTTAGCTATTTTAGAAAAATCTTTAATGAATCGCCTATAGAACCCCGCATGTCCTAAAAAGCTACGTACACCATTCACATTAGCGGGTGGAGGCAATTTCTCAATCAGCAAAAGTTTAGCCTCATCAACCTCAATCCCCTTAGAGGAGATTTTGTGACCTAAGACAATACCATCACGCACCATGAAATGGCATTTTTCCCAATTAAGAATGAGGTTGGTCTCTTGACACCTCTTTAAGACTTTAGACAAATTACTTAAGCATTCATCAAAGCTAGATCCAAACACAAAGAAATCATCCATAAACACCTCAAGAAATTTTTCTACCATATCAAAGAAGATAGAAAGCATACACCTTTGAAACGTTGCGGGCGCATTGTACAAACCGAAGGGCATTCATCTGTTGGCAAAGACTCCAAATGGGGAGGTAAATGTTGTATTCTCTTGGTCCTCGGGTGCTACAGGAATTTGGTTGTAGCCGGAGTACCCATCCAAGAAGCAATAATACTCATGTCCGGCCAATCTTTCTAGCATTTGGTCGATGAATGGAAGTGGGAAGTGGTCTTTTCTTGTAGCATCATTTAACCGCCGGTAGTCCACACACATCCGCCACCCGGTAATGGTCCTAGTAGGTATGAGATCATTGTTGTCATTCTGGACAACTGTCACTCCACCTTTCTTAGGTACCGTTTGCACCGGGCTTACCCAAGCTGAGTCAGAAATAGGGTATATCATACCCGCATCAAGAAGCTTCACTACTTCTTTTCTGACTACTTCCTTCATGATGGGGTTGAGCCTCCTTTGCGGTTGCCTCACCGGTTTGACATCATCTTCCATTAAGATCTTGTGAGTGCAAAAGGAAGGGTTGATACCCTTCAAATCAGAAATTGACCACCCAATAGTAGTCTTGTGCTCCCTCAACACCTTGATAAGCTTGGCTTCTTCATCCCCAGATAACCCTATGTTAATGATGACAGGGTAAGTCTGGTCTTCCCCCAGGAATACATATTTGAGGGCTGTTGGTAACTCCTTCAACTCCAGCTTTGGTGCCCCATGATCAAGGTCAGTTTCCCTCTTTTCTAAAACTTCCACTGCTGCTTCTTTTAGTTCTTCAATGATAACCACATCTTGAGCCTCCATAATCTCTTCAAGTTCTTGCTCGGGAGACTTGTCTGTGTGAATCAAGGCATCTAGCACATCAATCCTAAAGCAATCATTCTTATGAAGAGGAGATTTCATAGCATCAAAGACATTGAACTCAATTGATTCATCAAACATCCTCAACTCTAGTTTTCCTTCCGCCACATCTATGATAGCTCTAGCCGTAGCCAAGAATGGCCTACCTAGAAGAACGAGTATTTCCCCTTCTTCCATGTCTAGAACTATAAAGTCAGCTGGAAAAACGAACTTGTCTACCTTGACCAAAATATCTTCAATAAACCCACTTGGTCTCCTCAAGGATCTATCAGCCAATTGTAAGGATACCCTGGTAGGTTTCAACTCGGAAATGCCCAATGATTTGCAAATTGAGAGAGGCATCAAGTTAATACTTGCACCAAGGTCACATAGAGCTTTGCCCACATTAACATTACCTATTGCGATAGGTATGTTAAAGCTTCTCGGATCCCTGAGTTTAGGTGGAACACGACTCTGGATGATGGCGCTACATTCCTCAGTTAAGACCACGGTCTCACATTCTTGTAGCTTGTGCTTTTTAGATAACAAGTCCTTCATGAACTTGGCATAATTGGGCATATTGGCCAAGGCTTCAGCAAAAGGAATGTTAACTTGCAGCTTCTTAAACATTTCTAGGAACTTGGCATATTGCTTTTTCTGTGCTTGCTGCTTCATCTTCAAAGGGTATGGTGGCTTTTCAAATCTAGAAAAATCCAGAGGATTCTTGGGTTCAACTGAGACTTTCTCCTTTTCCTTCTCTTTTTCCTTTGAGCTGCTAGATGGTTCCTCTTTCTCCGGTTGTGCAGCAGCTGGTGGAATCTCTTTCTCCTCCTCTTCTCTATGCACCACTTTGGTCTTCTCCTTAGGAGCAATGACAATTCCACTCCTAGTGGTGATAGCGTTAGCATGTTCCCTCGGATTTACCACTGTATCACTAGGAAATTGCCCTGGTGATCGTTCAGCTAGTTACTTAGAGATCTGACCTATCTGAGTTTCCAGATTTCTGATAGAAGCACCTTGGTTTTTCAAATGAGACCTAGTCTCATTCATAAAGGCATCAGTGTTCTGGATATGATCATTAGTAGTTTTGGCCAGCTGCAACATAGCTTTCTCCAACTCTGATGGCTCCTTGGGAGGAATGAGAGGTGGTTGTAAGTAATGGTTAGATTTGTAATCCAACCCACCTCTATGTGGTCTTCTTGGATAGCTACTACCACTCCCAGAAGCTTGATTATAATTTCTCTGATAACCCTGTGGTGACCTTTGGTCATACCATACCCCGTTCACTTGAATTGGATCGGCCCCCACCAAGGTTGGACAGACATTGGACTCGTGGTCCCCTTGGCAATACTCACAGACAACTGCACCTACCTTGATTGAAGAAGCTTGAGCTTTTGAAATCTCAAGCTTGTCCATCTTGGCATTGAGGATGGCTAGCTGTTGTGATAATAACTTCTGTTCAGCCAACATAGCATCAGTGCTACCCAGATGAATGACTTCCCTCTTAGGCTGAGATGCTATACTCTCATTTTCAGTCCTTTCCAAAGATTCTATCAACTCATATGTCTGGGCTGCAGTCTTGGATCTTATTGAGCCTCCGGCTGCTCCATTCACTACCAATTTGGATTCAGGCGTCATCCCATTGAAAAAGATGCGCACCTTCTTCCCAACTGGCATGTCATACTGAGGACATCGCCAGATAAGCTCCTGGAATCTGTTCCATGCTGCACATAAGGTTTCTCCATGGAGCTGGGTAAAATTAGTGATTTCATTCACCAAACGGTTATACTTCTCCATGGAAAAATATTGGGCAAAGAATCTTGCCATCAGCTCATCCCAAGTGGTTATGCTGTTAGAAGCTTGACGACCCAACCACCTAAGTGCCTTCCCTTTTAGAGCAAAAGGAAAGAGACGGAGCCGCACAGCATCATCCGTTACCCCTTGATGACGGATGGTATCACAGATCATCATGAAACGGTCAGCAAAGTCATGAGGATCCTCATCGTCCTCACCACCGAATTGATTCTTCTCCACCAAACTAATAAGGGATGGGTGGATGTCGAAATGGTTCGCTTGGATTGGTGGCCTGACAATGCTGGAGGCAGGTCGGATGAACAAAGGAGCAAGGATGTTCTCCATGAGTTCATCCTCCAGCCTCGGCTGATCACAGTCTGGGTCAGCCATATCTAGTTCCTCTTCTGATTCTTCTTCTTGCGGTCAAGAACTAGACACTTCTGTTTCCTTCCTCTGCTTCGCTAACCTCCGATTCCCCCTAGCAGTTTTCTCGATCTCGGGATCAAATTGAAGATTTACGGGGTTAGCGATACCTCGCATAAACTCTGGAAACAGGTCAGTAACAAAATAAGTCCAACTTTAAAGATAAAAGTTTATAATAAATTTGGCGAAAACAATCCCCGGCAACGGCGCCAAAAACTTGTTGCGCACTCGACAAGTGTACCGGTCGTACAAGTAATAAAGTGATAAGAGAGTTATCGTCCCACGAGGATTGTTTGACCAATTAAATTATAAATTGAATCAATAAGTTGGATGATAAAGAATGTGAATAAAGTTGTTGTTGTGTGTGTAGAAATAAGCTAAATTAAAACCTAAATATAAACATGAATGTATGGACAACTATGGAGGATTATGATGATATATGTGATTAAGTAGCTAGGGCATCCACACTAAATGCTCCCTACCCTTGTACATGTATTGTCTACTACTTTCATCAAACCAAGTTATTCAACATGCATCTTCATACAATGATAGCCAAGCCCTACTTCCGTAGTGTTCTTAACCCTTTGACTTACTTTAATACCCTAATCCCTTAGTGATAATGGTTAGGTCAAGCATTAAATGATGCATTAAATGGTTGCAAGCATACACTCCTATCCCTAGTTAATGTAAAGCTTGTCACTTTACCCAAGTCCAAGCATAAAGCTCCAATATTCCTATTGTAAACCCCAGCTCTTAGTACCTAACTAGAGTGATCAGTTCCAGAGAGATAGAGACATGTATTCAACAGAATAAAGTGAAATAACTTCATATTAATGAAAGATAGCATCCAATACAATCCCAAAAGAGGTTACATTCAGTGCTTAGCCCTAACTACAATAAAGAACTAGCCAAACCTCATAATGGGTGGTTGTGTTACAAAATAAAATGGCATACCAAGCTGAGATGCAAGGAGAAGAAGATGGAGAAGCAACCCCACTTGACCTTCAACTCCCTAAACCCTAGCTAAGGCACCCAAGCTTTCTAAAACCCTCTTTTGTGCTGTTTCCCTCCAAGAGTTCGTGCATTGAATGCTGAGGTCCAGGTATTTATATGGTAGCTTGTGAAGTCTCTGTTTTGCCCTTAAAATGCTGCTTCTGTCGACCTGTGGCGCCCTTGGCGCGAGATTGGCGCCTTGGCGCCAACTTACAGAATGGACGGCGCTCCTGGCGCGAACATGGCGCTCTTGGCGTTGGCTGACAGAGAGTTTGGCGCCTTTGGCGCCAAACTGGCACTCCAGGCCCCAAGATCCAGGGGTTGTGGCGCCTATGGCGCGGCTGGTGGCACTCCAGGTGCCAAATGCCAAAACTTGTGGCGCCCTTGGCGCTGGCTTGGCGCTCCTGGCGCCAACTTCCAGTGCCAATGACGCTTGAGGCGCGAGTCTGGCGCCAATTCCAGTATGTATAGCGCTCCTGGCGCCACAGCTTTCCTCAGACTTGGCTCTTTTCTTCTGATTTTTGCTTAGTCTTGGCACTTAAGATTGCTTTCCTGGCAATTTATCACATTAGCTCAAATCACAACACAAAAAGGCAATTATCCATGCTTAATGCTCAATTCTTGCTCTAAAAAGCTTAGGAAAACTTTATATGCTAGGCGCATATCAGTTTGCTATTTAATTGATCTCAGCAAAAGATTCACATATCAAGTCTAGACAGATAAAAAACAGTTTGCTACTAAAGAGGCTCAGGTTTTATTAATTAAGAATATAGCTAAATTATCCCCAACTTTGAAGAAAATACAAAGTTCCAACACAAATGATCAAATGCAATCACCAAGAAATTTCTGAAAATAGAATTTTAAGCTTTTGCCTGAAGTGACTTGATATGTGAGATTTGCTTTCCTGGGTTCAACCCCTTTGGGCAGGCACGACCACAGTTCAATATGGTGTGGCAGCGATAGAGCTTGAATGCATCATTAATGGCATCCAATCTATCGTTAGTGTACTCTTCACGGCAGTCACTTATCCACATGCAAATACCATCACAAACAATATCTCAGCTTTGAATAACCAATTTGTAACAGAAACGCACTGCATCCAGCAGATCATATGCAACGAGTTCAATAAAACAAGTATCTTCTAATATGGAGACTTGAACTCATTCATTCCTAATCCTAACCAAGCATGATGTTAATGATCAAGATATGCGCTCCTATCCTATCAATGACTTACATTATTCACTAGAACTGTATTTCCTACAAATATAACCACACAAACAAGACAGGAAGTTCAAAGTTAATAATGGCCAATTTGTAACAGAAACACACTGCATCCAGCAGATCATATGCAACGAGTTCAATAAAAAAGTATCTTCTAATATGGAGACTTGAACTCATTCATTCCTAATCCTGACCAAGTATGATGTTAATGATCAAGATATGCGCTCCTATCCTATCAATGACTCACATTATTCACTAGAACTGTATTTCCTACAAATATAACCACACAAACAAGATAGGAAGTTCAAAGTTAATAATGGCTAATCTCAAAAAAACTAATAATGCCTGAGGCAAGAAGAACAGTGAATGTATACATAATGAAACCAAATGACTAATCCCAAACAAGGTAATATATATGGAGGACAAGATCTGAAGTAATTACTGACTTCCTTACATAATTCAGTAAATACCAGCCATGTTGATTAAAAGAGACACACTTAGAATGTAGATGTATTGCACTTTCAAGAACAATACAGGTATCATTTGTTTGCCACATTCTTACAAGAAACACCATGATGTTAATCAACCAAAATAAGTCACGCACAAGTGGCACAAAATGGACAGATTTTAATACTTGTGAATTCTAATAGATCCCCAAGCATTTAAAATAAAACATAGAAAAGAGAAAACTAAAAAAGATGATAAAATAATTCATTAAAACAAACAAGAGGCAAACTAAGCCCCATATCTAGGACTACAAGATTGTATTCGGTTTAAGTACAAAAATTCCTTATTACCAAAAGAAATGTACAGAATTTCCTAACTCATTTGCCTCACTTATTTTCTTAAAGAACTAAATTGAAAACCTTCCTATGTTTGCTGAAGTAAAGAACCAGTATCAATGACAAAAATTAAAATTAGTTATCAAATAAAATCTTGAAACATGCATAACAGAAATATATTGAGAATCAACAAATGGAATAACTAACAGAAGATTCTTTAAGTCAACAACACCCTCACAATTTTTTTCAATGAAGAATATTCAAGATAAATGTTAAGCATCCATACCTTTGTCGAACAAAAAAAACCTATGGAGCTACTAAAACACCAACCATAATATGACACATGGAAAATGTCACTGGAGTATAATAAAATTAAGGTCTGTCAAAGAACATCATAAACTTAGCTCCCCAAAAATAGAACTTCATAATTATATTATTATATTATTAATGGTCTTGTTTGCTAATTTAGAGGCAGTTTTTGTAGGCCATTTAGATCAGAAACAAAAGTTAAATGGGCATATTAGTAGTAAAATATAAAAATCTGAAATATCTCATGTCAAAAAAAAATGTACCTGAAACATTGACAGTGTACCACTTCTTTTGGGTTATCTCATCACCAGGGGGATGCTTAACATCACATTTCCTCTGCATGAACAGCAAGCCGATGTTAGTATAAGGGTCTAAATTGGTGCTTAGTGATTCACATAGGGTATATAAAACTGACATATATTTCAACTTTTTTTGGGTCCTAGGGAGAGCAAATAGAACTGTAAATAATTATAAGCATAATAGGTGCAGATTATGATCAATAAAAACTAGACTGTTTTGATACAATAAGTAGGACAAAAACAGTAAAATTGCTAATGGTAAAAATAAAGTGCAAAGGATTTTTTAGGCACAGCTCACCATATGCCTCTAAAGCTGTTCTTTGCGCTTCATGAGATTGAGGCAAAACTCACAAAAGTACAGCTTCAGACAATCATTGTATTCTGGTGGGAATGGGGAGAAGTACCATGTCTCAATCTCATATCTTCCAAGCTCAATAGTAGCTATATTTTTCACTTTTGTAAATTCCTCATGTTCTCGCAAACTGGCAGCATCAAGCTCTTCATGTCCATATAATTTAACAATAGATATATAAATTTTAAAATATAAGTAACAAATAGAGAGTGCAGCAGGAATAATTTCACCAGCTAGTAGAATATACTAGTTTCAACTTTTAAGTACAAGGAACCAATCATCAGCATTAACCTCCAACAAAATAATATCCCAATTACATGTTTCATGTGACTTCAATCAATCTTATGATAAAAGGTACTGGTATGCATACAAGTTTACTATTTTGGAAGCTCCTAAGCAGAAGATGTCTTAAGTGTGTTAGTGAGCACTAAATAAACATATCAAAAATTATCACAATTCAATTTTCCCAAAACAAGCTTCAGTCATTAACACATTCAAAACTTGTTTTAATTCCCACAAAAAATGATGTCCATTGTCTGCGAATTATTGATATTTGTGCAACGTCCAAAGGTGTTCCATCACGATTATTGATATTCCTACAAATGGTATACAAGTGTCGTTTCTATTTTTTACACAAGCATCAACATGGAGAACTGTTGAACCATTTTATCCTAATTGGATTCCAACAAACAATTCACAACTACATACTACTTTATAACAATTAAAAAATACACAAGGAATGAATAATGTCATTATAAAAAAAACCATTTTTGTAAAATGAGGACTAACCTTGATTTCTTATTCGTTTAAGATTTTTCCTTTGACGGTGTAAATTGCCTTCCCAAATCAATTAGTCACGGCTGGATACACCGAAATGCAGCACGACCACACCTCGACGGCAGCCCAAAAGTTCCACGGCGGCGACAGTCGACGGAGACTACCAACCCATGATTGTTCCACGAATTGACGAAACGGAGCTATTGGAGAAAAGCCCTAAAGGAGAGTGAAAAGTAGCAGAGACACATGCTTACCACATCCTGTCAATTTGGTTAATAGCTTTAAAATCAAAGACAGTTCTCCAAAAACTGTCTTTGATAAGTTGGCATTAACTACAAAAATGCCATTGCAATTATTTTGGACAATGAATTCAAAGTCGGTTCCTTAATGGCCGTCGTAATAGGCGCAAATCAAAGACAGTTCCAGCTAAAACGTCTTCGTTGTGCCCAACATAATTATGGGTATGCCACCGCGTTCCAAACAAAGATGGTTGTTTCGTAACCGTTGTCGTATGTGCGTCGTTGATTGAAGCTTTAGAAAAAAGATATATTTTTTTCTGATTTTAAACTTTACCACTAACTAAATCAATATGTCGGTTGGTCGGATAGGTACCTAGACTAATCGTTAGCCCAGAAATACTTTGTTGTTAAATATAAATATTTGTAGATCATTTTCTAACTTTATACCTTCATAAATATATATAAATGAGCAATTTTGTCTTTTATATTTTATATTTGTTGATAATTTTGTCTTTGTATGATAGAAATAATCAATTTAGTCTATAATTATGTAAATGTGTTGATAATTTAGTTCTATTATCAAATATCATATGTTGTCATTAACGTTAAGTATTAATGCGAAACGTCCTTGATAATGTGGCAAATCAATGTGTGCGTAGAACCGTTGATGCTAACCGTGTTTTAGACTAAAATGTTACTATTTTTTTTAACTTTGATTTTAAAATTTACAAAAGGTAACAACTATTCTGAGAGAAGACTCTTCTTTCTAATTTTGTGATAATATTTTCTTCTGCAACGACAAAATCTACAAAGATTACTTAATGACAAAATGGTTCATGATAATACTGTAATTTAACACCTTTTGAAATTGATTAACCTTTTGAAACTTATTATATTCACTGCAAGTTTATACAAGTCATGGATAATCCAAACATTCATCAAGTTAGTCTCCACTGACTATAGTAACATTCTTCGCCCTCCACATATTCCAACACTCCTTCATCATTTTGAACAATTCGACCTTTATGGTGTAATTGAAGATTAATCTTATCAAACATTCTGTAAAGGGAAACACACAAAATAGAGTCAAAAGAAGGAAATAAAGAATCATTTTATGAATAATAAAATTTATTCCTTTTTATCTCAAAATAGAGCACATTGTTTCAGTTCATCAAAGCATCATCAACAAACACTAAACCCTAAAACATGCTTAATCCCTTGTTTAACTACAATAATGAAAAAAAAGAGGAAGAAATCTAACAAAAACAATGGCCACAGCGAGAAATGTAATGAGAACAAAGGTCATCAACAAAGTCAAGCCAAACGAAAAAAAAATCTTATCTTACGAAGTTGTCTTTCATCTTTAATGCAAGGGAGAAATCGAACAAAAAATGGCGGCCACAAACCAAACGCCACCGTTCGTCGCCACGTTGTCACAACCAATAGTGATGCAAAGGTGGGAAGGAGCATAGCAAACTTAACACCCACAATTCAGCCTTTCTCTCACAAAAGAAAAAGGATAAATGAATGGTCAAATTTTGTGGTGACTTAATAAAGGGTAAAAAATGCATATATTCCAACTGCCAATTTGATCCACACATACCTGGTCCAACGCGTGACTTTCACTTCCATTACATGGATTTGCCACGTCATCTTTCATGTGTCACGTCTCCAAAAACATGAACAAAAATGGAAGAGACTTGATGGTATGATTCAATTGTTGGCACATTTATAGAATTATGGACTTGATCATTTTCATAGTACAAAGACTAAATTGACAGTGAGTGTAAAGTACATGGACAAAATTGGTCATTTACCCTTACAAAATTTACCAACAAAGTTCTCCATAGTTTGTAGATGATTGAGTTCCTTAAACATGTCATTACAGATTCAATTCCTAATCTTTAGTGCGGAGAAAATTCTGTCAAGAGAGACAACTAGATAAGAACTTTACATATTAAAATAAAGTTTATACCTTTAAATATTTCTATAGATAAGAACTTCATACTTTAAAATATGAGAAAAAAGATTATACATTGACCGTAAAAAGTTTTACACTCTCATTCAATCACAATCTATCATGTATAATAAATTTATTGACTTTTATTATAATTATTGTAAAAGTCATGTTAATGGTGAGTTGTGATTAAACGATATTGTAAACCTGTGCATATCAATCTTAAATTCTTTAAATATATATAAGAATTCATTCATATATGGTACTTTTACCCCTCCATAGTGAGGCTATTCAATATTTCACAAGATGCAGGTCGTATTTAGAAATTTTAAGGTCTCAAGTCAAATTTATATTTAAAGTATAATTTAATATAATTTAATGATTTTTTTTTATGTTTGATTAACTATAAAATAATTAATCAAAGTTTTATAATTAAATATTTTAATATTTAACTTTTAATATATAGAATAAAAATTTATTCAATCTATCCTTTAATATAGTAAATATTATATAAGATTTGGTTAAATTTAATCTTAAAAGCTACTTTCAGGTAACAAGAATAATTCAGGTATCGTTAATAATATTTTAGAAGAAATAAATTTGTTTGAAAAAGAATGTTAAT
>PYAF01005636.1:463867-482152 GCA_007407185.1 Glycine tomentella
GTTAATACGCCGGGTGCACACGGGGTGTTACAACAAAAATAATTCATGTATCGTTAATAATATTTTAAAGGAAATAAATTTGTTTGAAAAAGAAAGTTAATTTTTTTAATTATTTTTCTATGAGGATATGTGGCAACAATGATATATTTTAAATTTAGCTTTTCAAAGAAATATTACTGATTTTGATTAACTTTTATTAGTTTTTGTAACCATTTTTTTATTAATTTTGAAAGTCCTAATATTAATCCGTATCGCCGTTTATTAATGTAGTGACATATATTTATATGATTCATCATCGTGTATCATCATAGAATTGTCTTTAAAATGACAAATCTAAATACATGTCACGTTATTATTATACATATACAATGCTTTCTTTCAAAAAAACAATAATGCTAAAAATAAAAATCAAATCTATGAGGATTAAAACAACAAAAAAATAAAGGATTAAAATGAAAATTCGTCATATTTATAAAAACTAAAAACATAATTAAATCTTTAATTTTAATAAATACAATTTTATGTTTTCATATTTTAAAAATATTTTTCATCATGTAATTTTACACTTGGTTGAAATAAATTTTGAAGTTTTAATATTAATATTTGATCACCATTTTTATTTCATGACATGTCATATTTTTACACTTGGTTAAGAAACAACAAAAATTCTTGAAAAAAGACTATAAATTTTAAGTGTGAGTAAGATTCCTTCTTTATTTTTTTTCTCAAACCAAACATACTGTTTGAGTCAACACAAGGTCTCTTCCCTCTTTGCAATTTTTTCAACACGTGTTATAATTATCCACGGCACATTTTCAAACAATAAACTTTACTCACTAAATTTCATGACACTCGTGCCATTGTAAATGGCACTTATTTGCAACCAGACAATTGCCTGCAATGGCAAAGAAAAGGTGTACTACAAAACGCATGGCATGAAATTCCAACAATGGAAAGGGTAAATGTAGGCACTGAGGAAAAGAAACACACCACGTATAATGTTCAGCCGCCTTAGCCAGTTAATGAGATTGCCCTTTCACTGTCAATGAACATGCACTTTCAATGGTGTTGAACTCGCTGATTAATTGACCAATGAGACCAATAAAAAGATGTGAATATTGAATAATGTGCCCCACCACCGAGGCTGAACACGCAATCCAAATGTAATTCAACTAGGCATCAGGCAAATCACTGTTCTTAGGGGGGACCATTTTCACATGGGAAAGGATAAGCATAGGAAAAAGCCACAATAAAGGACAAACCTTTCATCAATCCACAATTTTACCCCCCACTGGGCCACACATTTTAGATTATTGATCATATGATAAAGCTACAAGACAAAACTTTTCATAAAAGATAATTTCTAATTGAATGATATTATAAAATTATTTTATATTATTAATACAATTTTTTTTCTCAAACTATAATTTGAAAGAAACTTCCAACTCTTATTTATATCACAGTCTTACATAGAACAGTAATCTTAAGTAAGAAGGCTATATTGATAAAAAAACAAACACACGGGATAACATAAGTTTTTTTATTGTAACAACTACTAGAACTGTAAAGGATAAGCCTAAAATATCTAGTTCTACTAGGCCTACAGAATTACATGTGAAGAAAATTGCAGTAAGACTTGGCTGAAGGAACATCACATGAAAATAAGAATTCATGATGTGGATAACGAGCTTCCAGATTCAACTCGTCATTTTCACCGGTACCATATTGAAATATCTGGCTGTTTCTGAAGAGCATCCATCCCTACTCCTTGCATATCCTCCTTGAAATCAAATGATGCCAAATCACAAAGGGACCCAAACATTGAGTGGAAGTTGTTGTTGCTGTGATTGGTCTCAAAGGGAGCATTCAAAGCTTTGAAACGGTCAAATTGACCTTCTTCTCTTGCAAACATGTGATGATTATTGGGCATGTTAACTTCATCAAAAATGTTGCCTTCCATAGTGATTCCTTGACTGCGAAAGAAGTTGTCCTGTTGCTGCTGCATGGCATGCTGAGGAAGGTTGGAATTTTCTGCAGCTAAGCGATTACAGGAACTAGTGTTCTTGTTGCCTTGAACATTTGTGTCATAGTTAGTCATAAGGTCACTAATCATTTTCTGGCCATCATCTGAAACTTCAAGTCCAGTTAGATCAATAACAGGTGGAACCATACTAGCAGGCTGAGCAGTAGATTTGGGTGGAACAAAAGACTGGGGGTATACGACTGGCTTTACCTCATTAACATGAAAACTTGGACCCCCAAAATCTGAAGTACCTCTATAAGCACAAATCAATTGATGGTTGTCCCTTGAAATTCGATCAGGGAAACCAAGGCGAACTTGACTGTAAGGGCACTGAGGGTGTTCACATGTGTAAATTTTCAGATCCATCATGTTAAAGTCATTAGAGACCTTCCTCTTCCGAATGAAATCCAAATTTGCAACAGTTTCTCCCTTTATTGAAAAAGAGGGCTGCTGAACTGGCAGAGTTACCCTCATTCTTTCCATCCCAAGATTGGATGTGTGAAGATTCTCATGTTTGCAGTCTTCCACGACAAAGTTAGGCTCATCTTCACCCCCTTCAACATCATACTCATTGCTATCATTGATCACCAAAGATCCACTACCTCCAGCTGAGGCTAATGGGGGTATATAATCAGGGTAAAGCTCTCTTGCCAAGGCCTCCTCTTGATTGATGATTGCAAGCCAGGTTGCACTTTCCTTGGCTGTCATCTTATCTTGAAGGCATTTGGACTGCCTCACAAGCTTGCGAATCTTTGCAATATCAGGAGACATGTGTTTGATAACTGCAGTCAGAACAGCGACTTTCCACGCTTTCTTCAGGTCATGTGGCTTCTTGTAAGGAGGAGAATTTTGATCTTTTGGTAAACCAATTTGGGGCCACCACTCTTCATTCCCTGTGGGCCACCATGGTGGAGGAACGCCCTTCTCCAATGGAAACCGCCTCTGAGGGGGATCACAGTGCTGCATGAGTGCCGACAAGAGAGAACCCAAGGTTGTGTCCTGCAGCTCTTGCAAGGTGTGTGGAGTTGGACCAATGGAATTGCATCCATTATTCCTCTCTGGGATAGCGTTATCAGCTTGATACTTGGCTATGGCAGCGGGACCATTTCGATCAAACCGGACTTTATCCTTCCACCATTCACGAAGATTATCAGATGCCCCAGTCACCGGTTTTCCCTTCTCAGGAATAATCCCATAGACAAATCCTTGGGCCTTACAAACCTCCATCATCTTCAGCATGTACTTCAAGATTCCATCTTGAGCCCTAGACATCTTTTTCCTTCTAGCCTGTTCTTGGGACTGCCTCTGCTTCACTGCATCAATTCCTTCCTTAGATTTACTTTGTTCTTTCAGTCGCTTGAGACGCATTTTGTCCTTCCACATCCTCCGCTCGAGTTCATCTACCCCAATTTCTTCATCACTAAAATCATCCTCAACTATTGCCTCTGGATCAGTTTGCCGGGTGGTAATATCCTCCTCTCCAAGGGGAGCAGATATCATATCCAAATCATTACAAAGCCCCATCTCATCAAACATCATCATCATTTTCCAAGGAGAAAAAATATGGATGCAACCTATAAGCTTCTGATGATGAAAGTAACAAGATAGGTTTCAATCTTTACTCTCTAGCACTATACACCAATTCAAGTTGACAAATACTAAACTTTTAAAGGCCTTTACACCTGCCAACAGCAACAAAACAGAGAACAATCAACATGGTGCAAAAACAAAATTCTTTCCAGATGATGAGAATCTCTACATCATAAAATATGCACATAACACCAAGATTTATCTAACAGACACAAAGTTTCAAAAGGATAAAAACATCAATTAAAAAACAAAACAAAACATTAACATATGCTAAAAACACAAATATAAAAAAAAAATCTCAAATGGCTCATCACCACAAAAATAATTTGAAATTTTATCAATTACAAGGATAAAAATTCCAGCTTATATATGAAAATCAAGGTTTTAAGGTCCATGGCTGCGATTTTGGCTGCAAAGTCAAGGTTTTTGAAGTCTCCAGGACTACAATGCGATCGCAATTGCAGCTGCATCAACCGTAATTTCTCGAAACATCAAGAATCGCAACGAAACTGGGGCCACAATTTAAAAACTTGATGAAAACTACTAGATCAGGCTACCCTGATACCACAGATCCAATTCACCAGCGAAACAAACATGAAAACAAAAGCAGCCTAAGCACAGACAATAAAATATGATGCCAATAAAAACAAATTATAAATGATGATTTCAAAAGATTCTCTCATCAATCCATCATGGAAAAATTGCAGCTTTCAGATAAAAAGACAAATTGGCTAAATTGATGAGGATATTTATCAATCTAACAATCCCCCACACCCAACAAAAGAGAAAACCACAAACATGTAAGTATATTAAAAAAGAAAAACAGAAACCTCTCCATCATAGATCAAAAGGGTGGTGAAATCAGTACCTACCAAAAGCAAAAAACAAAACAACACAAACTCATGAATACGATTAACCAAGCAGATAGCAAAGAGCTGAACAGTGAAAAGGCTAAGCAAAAAAATAAGTGCACAGAACACTACCAGAAGATCCAGAAATGAGTCTCTGTGCTGGCCATAAGTCAATAAGAGAAGAAGAAGAAGGTGCTTTGTGTTGAGACTTTCATCAGAGAAGGTGGGAAGAAAGAGAGAGGAGAGAGAAAGGCAAAAGGGGCAGAGAGTTGAACATTATGCTGGTTTTATTGCCTTCAGAAAGTGGGGGCACAGTCCTAGGTGAAAGTAAAGATGGTGGGTTATTGGTGGATTAAACCCCATATCGAGGATGAATATTTATAAGCTGTTCTTTCCTGCTGACTAGTGTTCTTCCATTATTAATTAAGGAATTAAAAAAAATATTTGTTATAAAAATTATAAAAAAATAAAAAAATCATGAAAAATATAATTTTGTGTATTTCAATATATTTTTTTAAGTTTTTAACCAATATTTTAACAATACTAGTTAGTATTTATCTATTTATAACATAGGTGGATTGTTTCTTTCTGAATTTAGATGTAATTAAAATATTAAATAATTAGAGAAAATAAAAAAATAGAATTATTAATTTTTGTTTATTTATTTTTATTTATAGTATTTTTTAACTATATTCCTTTCTATTTTTTTTAAATAAACTATTTTTCTTATAGCGTAAACAAACCTTTAAAAGCTATTACATTAATTATAGGAATATATGAATTCATGAATACCTACCATCAAGCGCAATCAAGTAGAGTAGAATTATTTCAACTTAATTAGTCTTGAGTTTGATTCCACATGTTGTTAATTGGTAAAAGATGAACGAAGAATGTTATTATTTATAATGGTCCTATTTGACTGAAGCATTCCTATGGTTTTATATGACCCATAAAAAATACATATAATTTAGACAAAAAAGTCTATTTATTTATAGTCACATCCATTATTCCATAGATTTAGTTTCTCAATAACACTAACTACTTCGACATTTATATTTAAGGTTATAATTGAAGTGTATCTATATCATATCATTTTGACGTGACTCCAGACATACATTAAATTTCAAATCTATCACTTTTTAACTTTTAAATATATTTTCCTATATCATTTATGTGGATATGATAGCATGGATGAAAAAATAAGTTAACTAACTAATCCAATTGATTGATATAAGCAGTAGTTCATTAAATAGTTTAATTTAGTCTAAAAAAAAAATTAAAAAATTACCTATTACTACTTACTAATAGCCAGTTTGGAACCGCATCCATTATTCCATAAATGTGCATTGTAACAATCCGCCTCGTCGTTACGATATCACAACTCTAAATATGTAATTTTTCAATTTTAAATGAAAATTCCATTAATTTTGATTATGAAAATGAGGGTAAATATTTCGCGATAATACATCCACCAGACAATGCACAAATATGTAAATATATAAATACATACATACATACATATTAGAACATAATTCAGTTTTTACATGTATCTAAGCCTGAGATTTACATGCCTAATAAAAAAGAAACAAGAAACAAACTAAGAAAGAGTTGATAACAAAACACAACTCTCTCCCAAAATAAGTTTCAACGTTATCATATCGGTTTGACAGCTCCAACAAAATGATCTCCCTCAGATATCACCTACTACTGCTCATCTGCTCCGACGAACAAAGGTTCACAATCATCATAGGTATCAACCACACAGTACAAAGTTGCAAGGGTGAGTTTATTTTAAATGATGGATGTCCATTATAAGCTCAAAACTAAGGAGGAGAACTTGAAGAGCTTCCTTTGGTTAGCCTTAAAGGACCCATGACAAAAGCTAGAGCTCAAGCTCTTCAAGAGCACATCAATGTTAATTTGCACCTCTTAGACAAGCATGAAGAAGCATACCAACTCAAGAAGAATAATGGTTGGATTTTGTACTCTCATATTGAATTTAATTCCAGTACTTATAGTGACAATTGTAGTGGCAATAAATAGGCCGTTAGTGGCAATAAACAGACCTATAGTGACAAATGTTTAATAAGTGTAGGTGCACCTGTATGTAATTTTTAGCACCTATGTAAACTTGTAAAATTGTAGTTTGCACGTGGTTGACTTAGCTTGCACCTCAAGCTTCATTAGCTTGCACCTCAAGCTTCATTTCATTTGCCATTTCATTCCACTTGCATTTAGCTTACATTTGTTTAGCTTAGGTAGCTTACAAGACAAGCTTTAGGACCTTGGCTATATAAGGCCAACAAAAACGTATTGTACACATCTTTTGACAAATTAATAGAAATCCAAAATTTCTTGTGAGAGTTTCTCTCTTTGTTCTTGTGCAATAACTTCTTGGATCTTATCAATGGCTTCTCAAGGCTATTGTGACGATTCTTCCTAGAGTCATTGGAGAGCATCTCCATGGCGTCATCCACCTTCATTCCTTGTCTAATTCCATCCTTCATTGCTTACTTTCTTTGGACCTCATTCACGCCACTCTTGCTCCAAAATCTTGAGTAAGAGTTTGAGTTCTTGAAGTGTTCTTGAAGATTGAGTTTCATTGCAAGGTAGATTGGGGAAATCAATATCTAATGAGCTTAGGCTTACATCATGTGGTATCTAGAGCCTAACTCTTATGAAATTCTTCTTCAATTTCAATTTCCAGATCTATTCCATGTTAGATACAGGGGGAGTTGGAAGAAGGAGCTGCAAGTTTTTCAAAGCAAGGCTAATGTAGTTGGCTTGGTGTTTTAGCTTTTTACATGCCCAACCATTTTGATGGCATTTGTAATTTGTCTAAGTGGTTCAAGTACATAGCCTATTATCCTTGCATAGCATCATTCATTTACATGCATTCATATGTAGAATATAGGATTAAAAATGTTTGCATTTGCAAAGAAAATAACATGGCTTAAAGTTTTGGAAAAATCAGTTTATGCACTGCTTTAATCGATTACCATAACTATGTAATCGATTACATGCTTGTGTTTATTTCTGGAAAAGCCGTGATGAACACTTTAATTGATTACCTCTCTTCTGTAATCGATTACCAAGTGTTATTTCAAAATATTTCTATTTGTGTTAATCGATTACAGCAAATCGTAATCAATTACTTAGTTCATTTTACATATAGTATGAGTCTGCCTTAATCGATTGCAAGTAAGGTGTAATTGATTACAAGGCTTGTTTTCTATTTGAACTTATATGTGTTAATTGTAACACCCTGAAATTTCAATAACTGCAAATACATATTGTATGAATTATTCTTGTGCAACTGTTGATGTGAGTGTTAGGTTATGTGAGATTTGATTGGTCTATATTTAAATTATATGGGTGAAATATTAATTAGAAATATTACAAAAATGTTTGAAGAGAAATGACCATATTACCCTTCCTTTGAAGCAAAAATTACGGAAATGCCCTTGAGGTGAAAATGACGATAATGCCCTTGGATATTTTTGGTTAGATATGTTAAAATGGAAGTTACAAAAATACCCTTGAGCCAAAATTACACAAATACCCTTAGATATTTTGTTGAGATATTTTATAGTTAAAATTACAATCATACCCCTAGGATGAGTAACAAATTACCATAGTACCCTTGAGGCTAAAATTACCAAGACACCCTTTGATATTTTGTGAAAGCTTGAGGAAATTACAAAGTGTCCTTGGATGACAGATTACCAAAATACTTTTAGTGACAGAAAGTCTCAGAATAGAATTTCTATGAATTTTATACGGTCATAACTTTGAAATTTTATCCAGGAGAATTCAAGCATCAGAAAAATATGGAAAGATGATAAATAGAATCTGTGGAATTTTCTCTTAATTGTAGAATGAATAGATTTATTCAAGATGGTTTAGTAATTTTGATGGACAG
The DNA here is from genome assembly GCA_007407185.1 of Glycine tomentella. Taxonomy (NCBI): domain Eukaryota; kingdom Viridiplantae; phylum Streptophyta; class Magnoliopsida; order Fabales; family Fabaceae; genus Glycine; species Glycine tomentella. The sequence continues at coordinate 472,254 of PYAF01005636.1, forward strand.
AAGCAGAACGAACCAATCAGAATTAAGATAAGAGCAGTCGTGTATGTAAGGTTTGTGTAGCACTCTGTGTAGACTACTTGTGAGCTATCTATACTATAATTGAAGTCAGTTTTTGGAAATTTCTAGAGTTCTATTATTTAATATTATCCTTAGGTAGAAGAGTTCGAATTGAACTTTGCTTCTTTGGTAGAAAAATTCAAATTGAACTTTACTTCCTCTTAAGGAATGCCATGTGTGAAGTCATGTTGGAATTGAATTCTTCTTCTTCATAATAGGTGACATGTGGACACAAGGAGAACCGCATAATTTTCTTCTCTTTAAGAAAATGAAAACATGATAACTAGAAAAATATCTTAAGATTAATAAATTAAAATGATAAGATACAATCATGAAGGCTTAAGAAATATTTATCCACTTGTAAGCCACCATTGATAAAGGAATAAGAAGCCATCATAATCTTGAAATACATGTGTACAAGTATGGCATGAAGAGAAGAAAAATCTTCTCTTATTTCTCCTTGTTGGCCACATGAAATAGGTAGAATAATGAAGAAGATTCATGAACTTGCCAAGTGGAGGGACACTTGGAAGAAAGTCATCATGACTTAGAAGATTTTTATAAAGGATAGAAGATATTTAGGAAAACCATTATGAGCTTAGTTAGAATGAAATGGAATGAGATGAAACTAAGTTCTAATGAAACCAAATGGGAGTAACTAGCTAGAAAGGGTAGAAATGTCCTTAAATATTATATCATTTTCCAAACTATATAGAGGAAAGGGGGACCCTAAGTGGAAGTCATTTTCAAGACCTCCCTTCTACAACACCACACGTGAACTTCCTTCCCCACATCCCTTTCATTTCACTTTCATCCTCTCCTTTTCAAAGCCTAAATCAAGTAGGAAAAAGACCTCACCTTCTTGAAGAAATCACGTGTAAAGCTAGCAACTCTAGGAAGAGAAAGACAAGCTTATTAAGAGGTTACAAGGTATGTATAGGGAAGTTTTATGATAAAGATAGTTTAAGTATTACTTGTGTTTGAATAAGTGTTTGAAGTTCTGTGAAGTATGACTGGTATCTGAGTAATTGTTGGATTTAAGTTATAATTATATGATTGAGTGCCTGAATGAAGTTTTATACTTGCTGAAGTGTTCTATGAATCTTTGTACATGAATGATATGTTGAGTTTCCGTACATGAGTATCAAGCTGAGTTCTGTACTTGATTTATGTTGAATTTCTGAGTAAAGTATGTGAAACAGTGATTGAAGACTGACGTTGAAAATAAATATGAGTTGATAAAATGAAAAGAGTTATGCATTAAGTGAATCAGTTTCATGTGTCTCATGTGTATAAGAGTTGCCTCAGAGAAGAGGTGTGTATAAGAGTTGCCTCAAAGAGGAGGTGTGTATAAGAGTTGCCTCAAAGAGGTGGTGTGTCAGATAGCTGCAGGAACTGAGTTCGAGCGTTCAGACAAGAGGAGTCTGAGTTGGGGGGTGACTCGGCAGTAGGAAAATCACGCCACCCATGATGATCACATGAAGTGTGGGTGAAAATCCTGTTGCAATACTGTGGTACCCTAACCGATCGTTTTAGTTCTGTGCCACTGGGATGAGGCTATCTTGACTGTTGGTACCACATGATAAGAGTTTAAGAGAATCATGCACATGATAAGAGTTTAAGAGAATTATGCAACATGATAAGAGTCTAAGAGAATCATTCATCTTTGAGGATGTTGTTATGAATATCTGCATATTGAATATATTCTGTTGCTTAAATTATGCTTATCATAAACTTACCCTATATTTTGTGTCTGTGATTGACACCTGCTATGACCTCGATTTTATTCGGGCGAGCAGATGAACAGCGAAGAGAGAGACTGCCTAGTTGTCTACAAGAAGAAGATTTTGTTTAAAGATATGTTGTTTGAAGATATATTCTTTTGTTACAGACTGACAAAATTTTGTTATATTCAACTGGGTGCTCTTATGTAAGTTGAAAAGAATTTTCATTAAAAATCAATAATAACAAGATCGTAAGTTAAGGTGTTACATTAATCGATTACATCACGTATTAACTGATTAAGTTGTTCATGAAAGTTTTCCAGAAAGCTCAAGAACATATTAATCGATTATCTGGTTATTTAATTGATTACATGTGTTAAATATAATCGATTACCTGAACGAATTAATCAATTACAGTTAGTTAAATTAGTTTTTTATTTAAAGGCTTTTTGGGTTTGCACTTCAAAAGTTTTTGAGAATTTTTCAGAGTGAAATATTCTAAGTTTTAGACTTACCCAATTGTTATAAGTGCATTAAAAAGAGAAAGAAACTGATTTTACATTGAGAAACACATCTTGTGAGAAGAATCAAAGAGTTAGTTTGAAGATGATATGTTTGTAAGAAGAAGAGATTTCAAGGAAGATTAGTCTATGTATTGATATTCATTCAACCTGATTGATTAGTAACATCAAACATTCATTCAATCATCTGTTAAGGATCTCAGGTTGTGTATTTATTGAACTCTTTCTTTTAGAATTTCTGTTTTAGAATTCTGTGGTGTAAATCATTTTAGTTCTTTCAAGCTTTCTTGAGTAGGGTTCTCAAGGGGAAAGATCTGAGTAGGTTTCTCAAGATCTTTGTGATTTGTATTATAATAGTGTTTTAGAATTCAGTATCTTTATCTAGGGTTGATAGAGATTATCACTTGTATTGCTTGTAAAAGAATAATTTGATTTAGTGAAAACTTTAACCTAGTGTTTGTTTGAAGACACCAGATGTAGCCTCCAAGTTTGTGAGGTGCACCAATATAAATAATTGTGTATTATGTTCTTTATCAGTGTTTCTTTCATTGCTTATATTTGGAAATCAATATATAATCAACAAGAAACATTTCAGTCATTACATGCATTCTATGTGCATTCTATGGTGAATCGTGATTGAAAGAAAATTCTGTTTTTGATAAAGGGTGGTTGAGTGATACGATCCAAGTTTTAATTCCGTAAATTGTTTTAAAGAAAAGTTTTAAAAGACTGTTTTAACCAATTCACCCCCCTCTTGGTAATTTGAAGTGTGTTCATTGTATTTTCACTCCAAAGGTAAATCTGAAAATCACAAAATCTTAGATCTACTTCTAGTTTTTTTAAGTTTCTTTAAAGTCTTAAGTGATTGAGTCTTGTCTTGTGTTCCTACACCTGCCTAGCGATTAATTTCCAGTTTTAGAAATTTTTTTCATCTCATGTTCTTCCTTATTCTTGATAATGTTATAGTTTTGATTCTTGTCAACTTGTGTTAATAGTTGTTTGTGTGTTGTATAACCTCTTGTTTTGATTCTAATCTCATTTTTAAATCTGAATTGAGTTGTTAAAAACAAATTTTACTATTGTTATACATTGTTTTTTGAGATTCACCACATTTCTTTAGGTATTTTTGAACTTGTACAAAAGCAACAAAAGAAAAACTTTAAAAATGTTGTGAAAGAAACAAGAAAAGACAAAAGAAAAGCAATTAGGTGCAGCCAAAGAAAATATTGAATTGGTGGTTGGAAAAATAGAATAAAAATAGAGTTTAGAAGCAAATAAAAGTTACAAAAGTTACAAGTTCAAATTTCCTCTGAACCACAAAATTGAGTAAACTTGTATGACATGCAAATTTGGTGAAATTTGGCTTCTAACACTTGAATTTATTTAGAGTATCTCCTTTGTGCAGTTTTGGTCCAACAACTATCCTTTAGTTGTGACATTGAATTTAAATTTGAGTTTGTGCTATCCATAAATTTTTAGCTTTTGTTGCCTGTCTTTAAACAATTCCAAGGTTTTGTCTTAGAATTTTTATTGTTCTTGGATTCTTGAGTCTAGCTTAGAATTGTTTCTTATTGCACTCTAGTAAAGAACCTTGATTGGATTGAGAGTGTTTGCTTAACAACTATAGAGGGACAAGAGTGGGAAAAGGCAAGAGAGAACTTTAGAGACAAAGCCTAGATAAAGTGTGCAAACAAGAGTGTGAGTGACAAAACACTTAGAGAGTGATGAGAATTTTCCTATATACTTGTGTTTTTGCTAACCATTTCTTTTGAAGGATGAGCTCAAGGGAAGTCACCTAAGACCTATAGGTTGATGAAGCTTATTACAAAACAAATGGAGGAATTACAAACCAAAATGGAGGCAAAATTTGAGGAGTTTCAAAGGGAGACACAAAGAATAAGTAATCCAATTGAGAGTGTGGATGGAGAGGCCTATGAGGATAGAAGGATGAGTGAATATGCATCATCTCATGGAGGAAATTATGAAATCCCTCAGAAAGTAACCGGCGGCCGGTAGCTCTACTAAGCGAAGAACCGCTCGCTGCCTTTTCTTCGCGAATAACATGTGCAGGTAGCCGCCTAGGAGAAGAGAAGCAAGCTACCTTCCATCTATATGAGGGGAATGAGAGAGAGGAGTGGAGAGAAAACAACAATAGGAGACAAAATAATAGAAGACAAAATCATAGGAGACAAAATAGAGAGGAGGAAGATTGAAGGTTTAGGAGAGATGAGAGAGAAGGGAGGAATGGAGGATTGAATGGAGTGAAAATTAAAATTCCAAAGTTCCTTGGCACTTATGATCCAAAAATTTACTTTGAGTGAGAGATGAAAGTATAGCAAATTTTCTCATGCCAACACTTTGACGAAGAGAAGAAAGTGATTCTAGCAACACTAGAATTTGGTGGCTATGCTTTGGTGTGGTGGAACCAAATTCAAATTGACATAGAGAGGTTGAGGAGGCCAAGAGTTGGGCTGGAATGACTTGAAGAGGTGCTTGAGAGAAAGATTTGTTCCCACTTATTACTCAAGAGAAGTCCACAACAAGCTCCAAAGACTATTCCAAGGCTACAAGAGTGTTAAGGTACAAGAAAGATATCACCTTATAATCCTCAGAAACAACAATGAGATGAATGATTCAACCTGAGATTATGTGTAGAAGATGATAAATAGACTTTCTTGAAATCTTTCTTTAAGAGCAAGCATAAGAAAACTTTGATCTATGAGTTACAACACTTAGAACTCATGTAGATCCCATTGATACTCAACAACTATGATTATCAACCTTGATTCTGACTTGGGTACTCAAGAGAATTGTAGGAAAAGGTTTTTACTAATTTGTACACTTTTGGTATTAACTCTCTCAATTAGACTCAACTTTTCTATTTATAAAAAAGCTATTTTAACTAACTGTAATCGATTATTTCATCAATGTAATCGATTATTTTAACTATTGTAATCGATAAATTTAAACAGATAATCGATTAAAGTGTTCATCAGGAATCTGGGAATTTGTCACGAACAATTTAATCGATTAATTTGTCTTGTAATCGATTACTCAAGATGAACCAAGTTTTTCAAAGCACTCAGTAATCGATTAAACAACCAAATAATCGATTAACACAGATCATGCCTAAAACTTGACAATGCTTATTTAATCGATTACAAATATCTGGTAATCGATTAAACCAAATGAACATGCTGTGTAAAATTATGCAGAAGCTCTGGTAATCCATTAAATACCCAAATAATCGATTATCACAGGAAGTTCCAAAAACTGTGAAGAGCTTATTTAATCGATTACGATTAAGTGGTAATCGATTAAAATGTTCATAAGGCTTTTACCATAAACCAACACAAGCCTGTAATCGATTATTTTACCAAAGTAATCGATTAAAGCAATGAGAAATTGTTTTACACAATTTCTAATAGCCTTTATGAATCATTACTTGATTAATTAACATTATATGATTAATTCTCATTATATGAATGTATGAATGCATGAATATTGAGGATTATAAAGCTTTATCTTGATTGACCAAGTTTAGAAACAAATTACAAATGCCATCAATTAAGATTAGGCATGTAAAACATCAAAACCATTTGCTTTTTCAACTTGGAAAATCCTTTGCTTCAACTATCTCCCCCTTTTTGATTTTAAGCATGCCAAATACTTTATTGATGAAACACACTCTTTGTCTTCCATGAGGAGATATACAATCTGAAAATTTCTTAGCTTTTACAAAGATGAAGCATCATATATCTTTATTGATCATAAAGAAACCTTCAATTATTCATAAGCATTCATTCAAACATTCATTTGATCATACTCCCCCTGAGTTGAATAATATGTTGAATAATATTTTTAATCCATTTCAATTATACTATTCCCCCTATTTGGCAAATCAAATTAAAAAAAAATGGAATTGAAGCATATCAAGGGAATAGAAATGACTTCATTGATTAAAAGAAAAATTACATTGAAACATAAACAACATGAATTTAAAAATGCAAAATTAACACACAATCAAAGCAAAACATAACAATGATTAGAACTAAGACAAGAACACAAAGATTAATCTAAGTCCCTAGACTCATCCCTAAAAATCTTAGATTCTATGTTCTTCATTCTAGTCTTGAGTTCATCTAATGATGAATTTACTTCATCTCTTTGTTCATGATGAAGAGAGAACAAAGCATCCATTTTCTGAACATCAAGCTCTCAAATTCAGAGTAGTGAGGTTGAGATGGTGCTTCTTCTTCTTGATCTCCTCCAGCCTCTCCTACAGGATTTGCTTTATCTTCACCTTCCTCTTCAGCCAAGGGGATAGGTTGACCAGCCATTTGCTAGCCATAGGGTGTCTTCACCATCCCAAGCTTGGTGAGATGCTTTTCCTTAATCTAGTTGTTGCTTGAGTTGGTATGATCCATAACCTCATTTGACACATCCACTTGAAAGTAGTCAATGAATATTGAAACCAAAACATCATAATGAAAAGGATAGTTGACCAATCTCTTTGCATTTTGCATGATCTCTTGAAGAATGAGAATCCAATTAAGCTTGATTCCATGCTTGAGTCCATAGACCACTTGAAGATCATCATCAGTAGCTTGTACATGACTGGTAGACCTTGGAGTGAGCACATAGGTGATGATGTAATATAGGAGTCTATCCTCATGAGTCATAGTGTAACGCCTCAATTTACCATCTTATTATTATTGATTTTTAATGAGAAAAAAATCACTTTGTCAACTTGTTAAAAATTATTAAACCATGGTCACTAATAACTAATGTTCAAAAGATTTATACGTCTGGTTCATTTATAACTAAAATATACTATAAAATATAATACAAACCGATATAAAGTCTATTACATAGTACACATAACTAAAATATTCATTACAACAAAACATCTTCAATCAAATCATCTTCAACAAAGTCCTCCATCAAAAGCAGCTTGCCAATCCTTCTTTACTGTTCATCTGTTCACCCAAATAAAATCGGGGTCATAGCAGGTGTCAACCACAGACACAAAAATATAGGATAAGTTTATGATAAACATAATTTAAGCAATAGAATATATATATATATATATATATTATACACAGATAATCATAACAATATTCTCAAGATTAGATGATGCATGATTCTTTTAGACTCTTATCACGATGCATGATTCTCTTTTTATCATATGGTACCAACAATCAAGATAGCCCTATCCCAGTGGCACAGAATTAGAACGATCAGTCAGGGTATCGCAGTGTTGCAATAGGACTCCCACCCACACTTCATGTGATCTTCATGGGTGGCGTGTTCTCCCCACTGCCAGCTACCCCCAGCTCAGACTCCTTTTTGTCTGAACGCTCGATCTCAATTCTTTCAACTATCTGACACAGCTCCTCTTGAGGCAAATAATGCGGATTAACCCCCGCCGGGTGTAACGCCTCTCTTTGCTCTCTCGTGCTTGATTGATTTTAGATGAAATCTCGTGTCCACTTTGTATTAGAATTATCTTAGTTATAAATTTCATAAAAATTTCTTTTCGCTTTGCTTGCAAATTCTATTAGTCGTTTATATCATGAACGAATTCTCTCTCCACGGTTTAATTATAATAAAATCCATCAATAAATTAGAGTATAATACAGTTCATATTACAGGCCCAGTAATAAACAGTCCACATACATCTCATAAGTAAAATAAAAATGACAACATCTTTGTCACATCTTTAACTCAACATCCATGCACATCTTTAATTCATCATCCATGCTCGGCTACTACTGTTCATCTGCTCGTCCAAATAAATTGGGGTCATCACAGGTGTCAACCACAGACACAAAAATATAGGATAAGTTTATGATAAACATAATTTAAGCAATAGAATATATATATATATATATATATTATACACAGATAATCATAACAATATTCTCAAGATTAGATGATGCATGATTCTTTTAGACTCTTATCACGATGCATGATTCTCTTTTTATCATATGGTACCAACAATCAAGATAGCCCTATCCCAGTGGCACAGAATTAGAACGATCAGTCAGGGTATCGCAGTGTTGCAATAGGACTCCCACCCACACTTCATGTGATCTTCATGGGTGGCGTGTTCTCCCCACTGCCAGCTACCCCCAGCTCAGACTCCTTTTTGTCTGAACGCTCGATCTCAATTCTTTCAACTATCTGACACAGCTCCTCTTGAGGCAAATAATGCGGATTAACCCCCGCCGGGTGTAACGCCTCTCTTTGCTCTCTCGTGCTTGATTGATTTTAGATGAAATCTCGTGTCCACTTTGTATTAGAATTATCTTAGTTATAAATTTCATAAAAATTTCTTTTCGCTTTGCTTGCAAATTCTATTAGTCGTTTATATCATGAACGAATTCTCTCTCCACGGTTTAATTATAATAAAATCCATCAATAAATTAGAGTATAATACAGTTCATATTACAGGCCCAGTAATAAACAGTCCACATACATCTCATAAGTAAAATAAAAATGACAACATCTTTGTCACATCTTTAACTCAACATCCATGCACATCTTTAATTCATCATCCATGCTCGGCTACTACTGTTCATCTGCTCGTCCAAATAAATTGGGGTCATCACAGGTGTCAACCACAGACACAAAATATGGTTAGTTTATGACAAACACAGTTTGAATAAAACATTCATAAAGACTATATACGCAGATGGTTATCATAATATTTATAAAATAACAAACACGGATGATTCACCCACAGATTAATTTACACCATCTACACAACACACGAATTAAGTCATATTATCTATTTAACACACAAAGTACTCATCAGATAATGCATATAATGCATGCTCATCTTCTTTATATGATGCATGACTGAGATCTCAGGTTATCACCAATTTCTCCTTATCAGTGGCCATAGTCAAGATAGCTTAACACCTCGTGAGTTGGATTGGCCAGTCGGGATAGGTCAGTGTTGCAAAAGGACTCACACCTACAACATGTGATCATCATGGCTAGGTGATCTCCCCACTGTGGCTATCCCCCAGCTCATCACCTTAGAACGTCCGAATCTCAACTCTAGCTATCTGACAAACAACTTCGTGGCTTAACCCCCGCAGGGCAACAACTTCACGGCTTTAACCCCCGCAGGGCATATGCATATGAAATGCATGAATGATTTAATTATTCTTCTTCAAAGCTCAACATCTTTAACTACTTATGGCATATGCTTTTAAAACAACACGTAAAGCTTCTTTCAATCATCATATAAAGCTTTACACCACAATCTAAGCATACAGCCACAATTCAATAAAACTCTTGGAATCCATAAATAATCACAACATATTTAACAACATGAGGATTCCATCACTTCATTATCAACATAGTACACCTCTTAACTCCCTCCTCATCATCAAAATTATAAATTCTTTAAGCACATATTAATTTTATCAAATTATAGAGAACTACTCAACAACACATACGCTTAATATATTTCAACTTCACCAATACACAGGATAGGCTTATGTAACAACATGTACACCCTTGGCCAATCAAACACATGAAATATTACATAACTTTTACTAAAGCATTCAACCATGCAAATATA
>PYAF01005636.1:482252-495784 GCA_007407185.1 Glycine tomentella
GAGCTGTCCCAATTTCAGTCTTACACCCCTTTTTATAGGGTGATTAAAGCTTGATTTTTGTTACAAATATCCAAGGGTAATTATGGTTAGCTTTTTACTTGGTTTAATCCTATTGGCTAAGCTTTTTCCACCTTACAAGTGGCTAGATTCTTGAGAATTCCACACCCTTCTCCATCCCTCTTCATCCTCACGTGGAATGTCAAAGCTTCTAGGAAAAGTTTTACCAATTTTCCTACCTTTTACGTTTTTGTGTTTTTCTTCATTCTTAAAAAACCCATTTCTGTAAAATAATGATTCTGGGTTCGTTAACCGTTGGATTTCCTTAAAATTTTAAAGGTATACTCCTATATCATATATCTAACTTCTGACCGTTGGGATCTTTGACATAATGTGTAGAAATGTCCACGAGTCCAAAGGAGTCAAGAGGAAGTTTACTTCAAAAATCTTCTTAATTCATTATTATCTTACTTTACAAATGGACCAATGGCATGTATCCTAGCTTTTTAAACATCCATGTGTTCATTCTTGAGGTTTCTTAGAGTTTTCTCCGTTGATCTTGCATCATACGGTCAAGACTTAATTCCAAATCAATCCAATTTTTCCTTTATTACCTATAATAACTTAATTTTACTTTCTTATTGTTCATTTTGCCTTGAATTATTAGAATTACTAAGCTAACTCATTTAGGAAACCTATCCCTCTCATAATTAAGAGAAAAATCCATAGATTGTTTCTATTATTTTCCTGAGGTTTTCTGATACCTGAGGAAGTCTATATTAAGCTTTTTTCACAATATCTACCAAAATTCCTAGAAATTATAGTTTATGGTTCTCTTCCTCCAACCATGTTGATAATTTGTTGTCTAAAAGTATTTTTATCCGATACTTAGGTCCCCACAAATTTCTAAAGCCATCTGATCATTTTTTGACCTAAAGGGCATTTTGGTAATTTCATCACTCACTCTAGGGGTATAATCGTCATTTCAAAAATATTCAGAGTATCTCTGTAATTGTCGCCCTAAAGGTTTTCTTGGTCATTTCTAAAGCATCCAAGGGTATTTATAAGATTTCCTCCTTAAAATATCTTGCTAAAATACCTAGGGGTATTTGGGTCATTTTTAAAATGTCTAGGGGCATTTTCGTCCTTTTCCCCTGAATCCTTTTATACCACCTCTGATCAACATTTTACCCTAGTAATTGACTGTAATTCCAAAATTTTGGGGTGTTACAATTCTCCCCTCCTTCAAAAAAATTTCGTCCTCGAAATTTGTCTAATCCAAAAATATCAAATAACTCTTTTACGTTTCATTTCTCTCAAAAATTCATTGAGAATCTATAGAATTTCTGGCTTTATGCTCACACCTAAGATCCTCAAATCATTTTAACAGATCCATTCCCTAATTATCAATGTAAATATCCTCCAAAGTTTTCCATTTAAATCTAGTATCACTAAATTGACCTTTACATGATAATCATTCAACGATTTCCCTTCATCTTCAAAACAAATCCCTTAAACTAAAATCCTCAAAATGAAAGTCACACAAATAAAGTTTCCAAATTATCAATGGAATCCTCATAATTGCTACTTCTAAATTAAGATATTTTCTCTCATGACTTTTTAATTGCATAAACTACTATCTTTTCATTAAAACCTATTTTAGGTTCATCACAACATACTTACAAAAAAATTTGTCCACGTTGAAATCGAAAACCTATGCTTATACTGAGTATCCATAAAATTATTCTTCAACAATTTAACTTGGTCAAAGGCAAAACTAACTCAAACACATTTTTGATGATTTCATAATATTCTGCTAAGTTCTGAAATCTTCTAATTCCAAATATAAACTTGACAATCTTTTACCTTAGAAGGGTATATATCTATATCATCTTGAATTATCACATGTCCTAAGAATCTCAATTCAGTCTTATACTTAGCATATAGTCTTATATCTATATGCATATGAGACATATAAGACTTGTTCACTTTAATGTATAATTTTTTATCATCTCATATTTATTTTAAGCATCAGTCTTCAATTTCTATCTCACATACTTTACTCAAAAGTTCAACAAAATTTAAGTACAGAACTCAACTTGTGTAGAAATTCATGGAAACACATGAAGTTCATAAAGATTCATGAAACACTAAGCAACACTTGAATTTCATAGAAATTCATAGAAACACTCAACAACACATGAACTTCAAGCATCTATTTGAATAAAACAACACTCAAACTATCTTTATTTCTTTAAAGCATTTCATCAAACACATGGTGTGCAAGCTTTGTTTTCCATAGAAATAAATGAGATTCTATATATACTTATTTGAACAAAACAATACTTAAACTATATTTAGCATAAACTTCCCTATACATACCTTGTAATCTTTTAGAAAGCTTATTTTTCTCTTCCTAATTGGCTAGCTCTCCCACGTGATTTCTCCAAAAGGTGGGGTCTTATTCTATTTGCTTTAGTCTTTGAAAAAGAGAGGATGCAAGTAAAATGAAAGGGATATGAAGGGGTACTTCACGTGTAGCTTCCTTGTAGAAGGGTGGTTGGAAAATGACTTTCACTTTGGACCCCCCTTCCTTTATATAGTGGTTGGAAATTGATATAATATTCAAGGACATTTTTACCCTTTCTAACTAATTACCTTCATTTAGTTCCATCTTAACTTAGTTTCCCTTCATTCCATTAGATTCTAACTAAATTCATCCTTATTCTTTTACTTTGTGAAAATATCTCCTAAGCTTTATTGATTTACTCTACAAGTGTCCAAGACAAGTGTCCACCACTTTACAAGTGGCCTCACACTTGTCCAAATTCATGAATCTTCTCCCATCTTCCTTGATTTTCACGTGGACAATGTCTAGGCCAAGGGAGATTTTTATTTTCCTTTCATATATATATATATATATATCATGTTATTTTGCAAATGAAGAAAAATAATCTAATTTTATTTTTACCTTATACTTGGCATTTTCTAAGAGGAAGTTAAGTTCCATTTGAATTCTTTTACCTAAAGATAATATTGAATAATGTAATTCTAAAGTTTTCTAGAGACTAATTTTAATTACAATATAATTTGCCCATAAGTAGTCTATACAGAATGTTATATAGACTTTACATATAAAGTTGTTCTTTATTTTAATTCTGACTGTCCCATATTACTTTGTATAAATAATTCCCAAAGCATGATGGCTTCTTATCCCTTCATCAATGGTGGCTTACAAGTTACTAGATGTTTCTTAAGCCTTCATGATTGTATCTTATCATTTTAATTTATGAAGCTTAAGATATTTTTCTATTTATCATGTTTTCATTTTCTTAAAGAAAAGAAAAGTATGTGATTTTCCTTGTATCCACATGTCACCTTTTATGAAGAAGAAGAATTCAATTTAAAGATAGCTTCACACATGGCATTCATTAGAAGGAAGTAAAATTTACTTCGAATTCATCTTCACACATGGCCTTTTATAGGAAGAAGTAAAGTTCAATTTGAACTTAGCTTTACACATGGTATTCATAGGAGGAGTTCAAGTTCAATTCGAACTCTTCTACCTAAAGGATAATATTAAATAATGAAACTCTAGAGTTTTCCAGAAACTGACTTCAGTTACAGTATAAATAGCTCACAAGTAGTCTATACAGAGTGCTACACAGACCTTACATTCAAGACTGCTTATATCTTAATTCTGATTAGTCTGTTCCACTTCTGACTATTAAAATTACTATCATCTCTTTGAATAAGTCTATACATCCTACAATTAAAAGAAAATTCCTCAGATTCTACTTATCATTTTTCTATACTTTTCTGCTACCTAAATTTTCCTGAATATAATTTCAAAGTTATCACCATATAAAATTCATAGAAATTCTATTCTAAAGCTTTCTGTCACAAAGTATTTTGGTTATTTGCCATCAAAGGATACTTTGTAATTTCATTAAGTTTTCACAAAGTATCTAAGGGTGTCTTGGTAATTTTAGCCTCAAGGGTATTATGGTAATTTGACACTCTAGGGGCATGATTGTAATTTTCCAAAATATCCAAGGGTATTTTTGTAATTTCTACCTTAAAATATCTTACCAAAATATCTAAGGGCATTTTTGTAATTTCTATTTTAAAGGAAGGATAATATGGTCATTTTTCCTCAAACATTTTTGTAAGGTTTCTAATTAATATTTCACCCAAATAATTTAAATATAGACATCAAATCTCTCATAACCTAATACTCACATCAATAGCTATGCAAGAATAATTCATATAATATTTTGACCATAGTTTTTGAATTTTCAGGGTGTTACACATAGGTCTAGTGCCTAATCTCAACCTTAGATTCATGTGAGGATCAATAAGCATACCTCTGTATGTTTCCATCTTATTGTATCCTTCAGCTTAGCAACCTCCTGCCATATCTCTGGAGTTATCTCCATGGCAACTCCACTCACTTGTGTGAGGATAGTTCCATGCATGGAGATCTTGGCACAGGCGTAGAAGACTTTTACCAAGTCTGGGTAATAAGTCCCTTGCATCTCCATAAACTTGGTGAGACCTTGCTGTTCTAATAAATGAGGGAAGTTAAATCCCTATTCAGTGAACCATCCAAGGCTCAAGTACTTTGGTGGACAAAGAATATTTGTTGCATTGAACTGTAAATAGTTCATCTTGTCAGATTCTTTGGTAAACCAGTAATCAAGCCTACTGATCACATGATTTGAGGGTTGAGCTTCATGGTATTTGGTTTTCCTCTTTGAGGTTTTAGCTCTTTTGGAGGTGGACATTTCAGAACGAAATTGGGGTTTTGGGAGAGAAGATAAGTTCAGTTTTAGAACTTATTATGAGGCTTACTGGTGTGTGAGTAGAAATATAGAAATAGAAAAGTAGAACAAGTAAAGCTTGAATGGTATGAATTCTCAAATCACAAAAGGTCTCTATTTATAGATGATTTGGATGTAATGGACAGTTCTTAATTCGAAAATATGACTGTTGTAATCATTAACCACTAACATTAAGACTTAGATTCTATTAAAACATGGTTTAATGCAAATGGACAGTTTAAAAACTGTTAGATTTTTACAATAACCACTTAAATAATCGATTATATCGATATGTAATCTATTATTTCATTCAAAAATTCAATTTTGAGAAAAGTTGTAATCGATTAAAATACAGGGTTAATCGATTATTTCAGCACAGATGGTTTATTGAAGACGAAGTGTAATCGATTATGATTTGAGATAATCGATTAAAGCAGAGTGAAGCAGTTTTCTCAGATATGCATGATGCAAATAATCGATTAATTCGATGAAGTAATCGATTATTCCAGACATGTTAAAATTTGAAAAACAATCTGAGATACATGTAATCGATTATTCCGTTGATGCAATCGATTATTCCAGAGTGAACTTGATTTTTCTGAAACTCGAGTTATGGAATAATTGATTATTTCGTCAACTTAATCGATTACAAACTGCTTTAATTCAGTTATAGAAGCCTTAGATGAGCAAATAATCGATTTTGCTTTAATGGTAATCGATTATATCAGTAAGACTATTACATTTATTAACAGCGTGGGAGTGGCGCCGTTAGCGTGAGATTGCACCAGGAAGCTTTTCTTTCGAACTTTTGGCGCGATTAGCGCCAGGAGCGGCGCCGTTAACGCTAGGACTCGACCATGTGGCGCGATTAGCGCCAGATATGACGCGATTAGCATGGGGTGTGGCGCTATTAGCATGGGAACGCGGAATGAGGGCCTATAAAAAGCTATTTTCGCGTTTTGGGATAGGAAAAATGTTCCTCTTCTTCTTCCTTTGCTTTTCTGCCGTTGATGACTTAGAAAAGCTTCATATCTTCTCCATACTTCATCTAAACACTTTCCACCCAACTAGAAAGTTGATTAGAACCCCTATATGAGCTAGATTCCAGCTTCAATTCTTCGAGAGAACCATCAATTGGAGAAATCTTGTTCTCTAGAGGACTTTGTAAAATTGAGTTTTGGAGGAGAAAGAAGGTGATTCAAGGATGCCAGATGTAACACCTCGTAGGCCTCCAGTGTATTAACATTTATAATATCAGAATAGCGCTTAATCACTTTAATTTTAAAACTGGCGGAAGCGAAATCGAACCGTATTTCTTGATTACATTATGTATGGAACATATAAAACACATCACAAGTCACATCATACATAAACCCCTGCTGATCCAGTATAACATAGACATAATCATAGGCAGATAACCAAGAATTCATAGCAGCTAAAATCAGGAGGAAACATCAATAACATAACATAGCTGGTTATGTACATATATACATCAGTATCAAGACCACACCCGTGGTTATACAAAAGAATGAGCCAACACTGGCCTTGGCCTCAAAGACCACTTCCTCACATGAGGGTATACAAAATCTATACAAGCATATATGTGTGCATACACATATCTTCCCTCTGCAGGGTTCAAACAAAAGTCAAAACAAAATGAGCTACCCAGCTTCTTTTCTGCTGTCCACAACCAGGCAAACAGTGTCTCTACTGGGGCCTCCTGCCCTGAGACTGCTCCTCTTTGTCAGAAGAGTCACCTGAAATAACATAAACCCCACACGGGGTGAGATATACATCTCAGTAAGCTCAGGGTCCTTAGAGGCATCTCCTCCACCTTGGCTCACTTTCCATGACACAAACATAGGGCATCACAATCACACTGGCCTCCCGGCCCTCATAACAATACAAGCAAACCATCTTGCTCTATGTACGGTGGATCACATCAACACCAACCTCAGTGTGAGACCGGAACTCACACCCGTGCCATCCCATCGGGAGCTACCCCTTACGCATGGACGCACGTATATGGTACCTCCAAGAATAGGCAATCAACCGCAACGGGACACACCTATCTCTTGGTTTTAAGGGATCATCATCACCCACGAGCAAACCAAACTAGGAGGTGCGCTCTTCTCTTAGGGAGGTCCATATCTATCTAACTGGCCAAAAGATCTATCAACAGGCATCATACATGTTCAAGCATAGATTCAGTATACATATCATTATGAGGATGCAACAACCAACAATGAATGCATCATGAATGCAATCCTCACTCCCTCGGAGTGTGGTGGAGCACATAAGTGGGAAACATCCCCAAGGGACCAAGAACTTACCTGGCAAAGCCGAGCTTTGCAGTTCTCTCCCTGCTCCGTGGCCTATGCCACTGACACCCTCGGTGTCATGCCCTAACAAGGCATACAACACATATCACAACCCATACAAGCATACAAAGCATCAACATATCAAGCAGTCCTCAACTGCCTCAATGAAAGGAACCTCAGTCCTTTTCATAAGCTTTAAGTCATCTAACCTATGGTTCATCATAGCCCAACACACACTAGGCTTCACACAGACCCTCAGAGGTCTATCACAACTTAATTTTTGGCATTAAAGTGACCAAAGACTCAATACAAGCCAAACACAATGAGCTCAAAGCGCTCAACAGCCCAATTACCAGAATACACACAGGGCTTGAACGGTCCATATCACATACAAGACATCGTTCATATGGTCTCTCAGGCACATCAAAACCATCAACAGGGCTCTTGCATGTCATATCCACATCAAGTGACTCAAAAACACAAGTCACACATGCATAACTCAGAGCCAAGAACCAAAGTTCACCAGACTACAATCTGAGAGCTAATCCTTCATCCTCATCACATTCTAAACATATCTTTCTAAAGAACCCAAGGCTAAAACAAGCCCTATCTCAAGTGGGTCACTATTCACCCAAAACCCCAATCCACAAATCAATCGGGAAATCTCGAGTTTCTTACCTCAGAAATGGTGAAGAAGGCCTCTGGACCTCTTCCCGTAGCCCGGGTGTCCGTGAAAAGCCGTTGTTCTTCGCCAAACTCGAGTTCTTCAACTTTCCCTTAAGAGAGGAACTTCTCTGATCAAAGGATTCTAAGGAATTCTGATGAAGGATTTTAGCTCACCACTAGATTTCCTCATGATTAAAGGTTAAAGGAAGTGATTTAGGTGAACTAAGGCTAAGAAATGAAGCTTGGAACTTCAACAATGGAGGTGGGCGTCCAGAGGAAGAAGAAGAAAGGAAAATGGCCCAAGAATTCGTAAAATGCCCCTTATATACTAGGTCTGACCGACATGCCACGCTGATTGTGCCAGCTGCCAGAGACCATGGCGCCATCCGTGCCACACTGGCGCCATCCGCGCCATCCTTCAGAAACAATGGCGCCAACCGCGCCACTCCCGCGCCAACAGCGCCAGACTCCAGAACTGTGGCGCCACTCGTGCCAACCCGGCGCCACTCGCGCCAACATCCAGTGGGTATGGCGCAGATCGCGCCACACTGGCGCCATCCGCGCCATACCTCTGCACTGGTTTCTGCAGAATAAATTCTGCAGAAAACCAGGGTAATCGGTGTCGATGCTCGCGCCGTCCGCACCAGGACTTAGGGTTATTATAACAGAGCTTAGAGAAGTGATCCTCCAGCCTTCTTCGACAATTTAGAGGTAAGAAACTCAAGTTTTACTGATTGATTTGTGAAATGGTTCTTGGGGTGAATAGTAACCCAATTGTGTTAGGGCTGGAATTAGGCTTGGATTCTTTAGAAAAGTATGTTCAGGGGGTTATTCTAATGAATACTAAGCTTTGAATCATGACTATTGGTGAAGTTTGGTTTAGACTCTGAGATATGTATGAGTAGGAGGAATGTTGATGAAATGGAAGGTATTATGATAGATATGAGCTTAGGTGTTGTTATAAAAGTTGTTCAGGAGACTATATAAACGGTGAAAACATGTTGGATTGATAGTTTTGAACAACTTGGTTATCCTTGAAATATAAAATGGTTAAGCAACAGAATGCTTTGAATTGAACTTATGCAGAGTCTAGAGGGACTCTAAGACCTTGGGTGGACCAAGATGGATCCTGTTGAGGGTCTGTGAATCACCTATATGGTGGTTAGCTCTGTTAACCCTAAGATAGAGAACAGTGAGGTTTTAATGGAAAGGAATAACGTTTCCTTTCATTCTAACGGTTGAGGACCGTTATTGATTGATTGTTTGTATGCCTTGTGTAGGATGTGATAGTGATATTGCTGGTGGTTGTGACCACGAAGCCGGGAGAGCCGATGTAGCGCTGAGAGCAGGTAAGCTCTTTGCTCTTGGGAGTGTTTTCCACTGTTTGTGTTCCACCATACTCCGAGGGAGTTATGGTTATTGATATCATGATGCATGTATATTGAAATTGTGTGTTACTGTTATATGGAAACATGTATATGATGAGCTGAACACTGTGATAGTGTTGTATATGTGATTGATGAGTTATACATTGTGATAAATGTTAAGTGATTGATGTAATTCTCTGGCCAGTAGAATTAAACTTGATAGTCTATATAGGTAAGACCTGATGTGAGATGTGCCCACATAGCTGGATGAAGCCTCCTCAGGCAAAGGAAAGAAAGCCCTGATGTGAGATGTGCCCATATAAATGGATGAAGCCTCCTCAGGCATGATTAGTAAGTCTTGATGTGAGATGTGCCCATATAAATGGATGAAGCCTCCTCAGGCATGATTAGTAAGTCCTGATGTGAGATGTGCCCATATAAATGGATGAAGCTCCCTCAGGCATTGATAGATATGTATGTATGCTATGTGCAGGTGGTAATATGACTTGATAGCTGTGATGGCTAGTTTGTAATGCCAATTTTGATATTATGTGCATGAAAGTGAACCAGGGGGAGGAAAGACCTCCAAGGACCCTGAGTTTACTGAGATTGTTATCTCACCCCTGTTGGGGATCATGTTTTTTGCAGGTGATGCTCAGGGAGCAGCTGATAGATCCCAGGGCAAGAGGCCCGAGTAGAGGGATATAGTTCCGAGGGAACCTTAGGCATAGAGTAAAGAGCATGTTGGCTCTATTTTTGTTTTATGCCTATGTTTTGTACCTAAGAGAAACATGTACAGTTTTGATAAATATACTTTGTATATTATGAGAATTCACCATATATGATGTACTTTGGGTGTTATTAATGACGTGTGATAACATCATTTTGTTTACTGCTTCCTTTTTAATTATCTATGGTAATTGCTGCGCTTAACAACCATAAGTTAATGTTAATGAACCGGATGCATACGGGTCGTTACACAAGTTTTCAGCCAGCAATGGAGTTTATGTCTTTCATGCTTTGATTAAGTCATTCAAACACAAGGTAATAAGCATAGACATGTCAATCAACATATACTAGACTAATCTAATATACCAAGCATGTTTCTTAAAGTGAAAAACCCATCTCTATCTAAGGGTTTGGTAAATATATCAGCCAATTGTTTGTTACTTTCAACAAATTCAATCTTAATGTTACCTTTTTGCACATGGTCTCTGATGAAATGGTGTCTGATTTCTATGTGTTTTGTTCTGGAATGCATGATTGGATTCTTGGAGATGTTTATTGCACTTGTATTATCACATAAAAGTGGAATGTATTGAAGTTCCACACCAAAGTCTTGGAGTTGTTGCTTCAACCATAAGCTTTGAGCACAACAACTTGCAGCTGATATATACTCAGCTTCTGCTGTTGATAAAGCTACACACCATTGCTTTTTGCAATGCCAAGAGATTAAAGAGCTTCCCAATAAATGACAAGTGCAACTTGTGCTCTTTCTATCCAATTTGCATCCTGCAAAATCAGAGTCAGAAAAACCAATTAAGCTGATAGATGTACCTTTTGGATACCAAAGTCCCACTTTTGGTGTAGACTTTAGATACTTTAAGATCCTCTTTACTGCAGTTAGATGGGATTCTTTAGGATTAGCTTGATTTCTAGCACACAAGCAAAAACTTAGCATAATATCCGGTCTACTTGCTATAAGATAAAGCAATGATCCTATCATTCCTTTATATCTTGACTCATCAACTCTTTTCCCTTTTTGATCTGAATCTAGATAGGTAGAAGTTGCCATTGGTGTTGTTGCAGCTTTGCAATTCTCCATGTCAAACTTCTTTAACATTTCCAAGCAGTATTTTGATTGACAAAGGAATGTCGCATTCTTTATTTGCTTGACTTGCAATCCTAGGAAGAATGTGAGTTCTCCCATCATTGACATTTCAAACTCTTTCTGCATACAAGCTGAAAATTCTTTACATAAAGAGTGATTAGTGGTACCAAAGATAATGTCATCTACATAAATTTTTACTAAGAGTATATTTTTGTTTCTTCTCTTGATGAACAAGGTTTATCCACTTCACCTCTTGTGAATGATTGATCAAGCAAGAACATGTTTATCTCTCATACCAAGATCTTGGTGCTTGTTTCAAACCATATAAAGCTTTCCTTAATCTATATACATGATTAGGATATTGATGATCTATAAAGCCAGGTGGCTGATCAACATAAACTTCTTCATCAATATAACCATTAAGGAATGCGCTTTTCACATCCATTTGAAACAATCTGAAGTTTAACATACATGCATATGCAAGCAATAACCTTATGGCCTCTAATCTAGCAACTGGAGCATAAGTCTCATCATAATCAATGTCTTCCTCTTAGTTGTAACCTTTTGCAACCAATCTAGCTTTGTTTCTTATTCTGATGCCACTTTCATCCAGCTTATTTCTAAAAACCCATTTAGTGCCAATAGGTATATGACTTGAAGGCCTAGGAACAAGTTCCCAAACATTATTCCTTTTAATTTGGTTTAACTCATCATGCATAACAATCAACCAATGTTCATCAAGTAAGGCTTGTTCAATATTATTAGGTTCAATTTGAGATACAAAATCCATAGTACAACATAGATTTCTTAGAGAAGATCTAGTAGATACTCCCTTAGATACTTCACCAATTATGTTGTCTGATGATAAATCTCTTGTGGTTCTCCAATCTTTGTGCTTAGGTGTTGTTGCTTCTTGATTGGATTCTAGTGGTGCTTCATCTTCTTCTTGTTTGCTTTCTTCAATAGGCTGAAATTTTTCTTCTTTATTTACTGCATCACTGTCACTTAAAACTTCTTCTAGAGAAGGGTTAGATTCATCACATACAATATGTACAAATTCTTCAACACACAAGGTTCTTTTGTTAAAGACTCTATTGGCCTTACTTTGCAAGGAATATCCAAGAAAGATAGCTTCATCAGCTTTTGAATCAAACTTGCCAAGATTGTCTTTTCCATTGTTTAAAACAAGACATTTACAGCCGAATACTCTTAAGTGAGAAATGTTTGGTTTTCTTCCTTTATAGAATTCATAAGGGATTTTCTTCAAACAAGGTCTGATGAGAATTCTATTCAAGGTGGAGCAAACAGTGTTCACTGCATCAGCCCCAAAATGTTTAGGTAATTTTGTTTCATTTAGAAGAGTTCTTACACCTTCTTCAAGTGATTTGTTTTCCTCTCTACAACACCATTTTGTTGAGGTGTTCTTGGAGCTGAAAAATTGTGATTGATTCCAAAATCTTCACAGAACTTTTCAAAGTGTTCATTTTGGAATTCACCACCATGGTCACTTTTAATTGAAACAATATTACAACCCTTTTCATTTTGAATTAACTTGGCTAATTTCTTAAAAGCTGTGAATGCTTGGCTTTTAGATCTAATGAACAGTGTCCATGTGTATTTAGAATAGTCATCAACAATGACAAAGCCATAGTAATTTGCTTCTATGCTCATAGTTCTTGAGGGACCAAATAAGTCCATGTGAAGCAATTCAAGAGGTCTAGAAGTAGAAACTAAAAATATAATGAACACTTATACAAATAACTAAGAGGGGGGTGAATTGATTTTACCTCAGAGTTTTTAAAATTTCCTTTCAAAATTGCTACAGCGGAAGACTTTCAAGAAGGATCGTATCTTTTAAAAACAATTAAGAAAACAATTTCTTCACTTTCTATTTCACAAAAACTTCTTCCTTAAACAAAAACTTCACCTTAACCAATTAAACTACTTTAGTGCTGTGACCAATCTTGTAATATGAACAAAAACTTAATACTTCAAGAGTTGCTACTCAAGCTGTTGGAGATACAGACCTCATTTTGCCTACGAGCCTTTTATTGCATTTGAATAATTGCCTTTATGTTCTGGGCGTTTCTAGAAACATTATTTCAATTTCTTGTTTAGAATGAGATGGTTTTCCTTTTATTATTAGGGATGGTACATTTTCTATCATTATGAATGATATGGTTTATAGTACTGCTTCTTTGGTAAATGGCTTATATGTTTTAGAAACGGGAATAGAAGTTCTCAATGTGAATGTGAAACGACCTAAACAGATAATCAATCTTATATGTGGCACTGTAGACTAAGGCAAATAAATGAAACAAGATTGTTTAGGATGCATGCAAATGGATACCTAGATTCCATGGATTTGGAATCCTATGGACAATGTGAATCTTGTCTATATGGGAAAATGACTCGTCACAAGCCCAAAGGGCTTAAGAGTCATAGGACTAGTGAGTTATTAGAACTCATTCACTCTGATGTTTGTGGCCCAATGTCTATAGAGGCTAGAGGAGGATACTCCTATTTC
>PYAF01005636.1:499315-521856 GCA_007407185.1 Glycine tomentella
GATAATTTAAATTTTGAATTTAAATATGAATTAACTATAGTAGTTAGTTTCATATCAAAAGGAGAAGATAAGAGCTAGATTTGAATTTGAATTCAACTAGCATCTTATCATGATCATGTCCTAGATTTTAGGAAGAAGTTTGAGGGCTGATTATGGGCTTACATACGGCTGATATATGATTATCATTTGGCAAAAATAATTCCAAGTAATTGACTTGGTCTTAGGAGGATAAGATAGGAGGTTGTTGGCAATTTTTGAAATGCAACAACTCTATCTTTTCTTCACGTGTGGGATGCTTTATGATCAGAATTTTTGGTTAAAAAAATCTGACTCAAACTCTTCTATAAAGTGTGTTATTGTGATCATAGTTCTATAATAGTTTTTAGAGGAAAAACCCTATTTTTTTCCTCTATTTTCACGTGCCCCTTTGTGTGAGTTTTGGCTGAAAATTCAGCCACCAATATCATCTATTGGTGAGCCTCTTATATAAGTAAAAACACTTTAAAACCTAACCTTCTTATTCTCCATTGGTGTGCCTAGCCTGCTTCCTTTGGTGTTTGTTGGTGGCAATCAAGAAGTGTTCTTGAGTCTTGCCAAGAAGTGGTGTGGATCAACATTAGAGGGCTTGTATCTTCAAGCCTATCCTTGATCATCAAGTTTCGAATATAAACAAGGTAACATCTATGTCTTAAAGAATGATTCTTGTGTGGTATGTGTGTTTCCACTGGAAAAATTTTGTTTTTCTCACATGACTTCGAGCTTCAAGGCCCTATCTTTCAGCTTCTCCTTTGAATGAGTTGATAAAGAAAACTGTGAGCTTCTCTTGGAAGCAAGAACATGAAATTGCTTTCCAAATATTGAAGATAAATTGTGTAATGCACCTATTCTTGCATTGCCTAATTTTAATGCTTCTTTTGAATTGTAATGTGATGCATCTAATGCAGGCATTGGGGGGGTTTTGATTCAAGATAAACATCCTATTGCTTATTTTAGTGAGAAATTGAAGGGTGCTTAAACTATTCCACTTATGACAAAGAGTTGTATGCACTTGTTAGAGTATTGCAAATTTGGCAACATTATCTTTTACCTAAGGAATTTGTGATCCGTAGTGATCATGAGTCTCTTAAATATTTGAAAAGTCAAGGCAAACTTAGCAAGAGAGTGGATTGAATTTATTGAGCAATTTCCTTATGTTATAGAACACAAGCAAGGCAAATTGAATATAGTGGTGGATGCCTTATCAAGGAGGCATTGTTTGATTTCTATGCTTGAAACTAAGTTGTTTGGTTTTAATCACATAAAGGAATTGTACTCAAGTGACCATAACTTCCCTAGTATTTTTGCTTTGTGTGAGAAGGGGGCTCATCAAGGTTATTTTAGACATGATGGTTTCTTGTTCAAGGAAAAGAAACTATGTGTACCTAAAGGTTCTTTGAGAGAACTCTTCATTAGAAAAGCTCATGAGAACAACTTGATGGGGCACTTTGGTGTGGATAAAACTTTGGCTATTTTACATGAACATTTATTTTGGCCATAAATGAGTCATGATGTGCATAAGCTTGTATCTCAATGTATTACTTGTCATAAAGCTAATTCTAGATTAATGCCTAATGGTTTATATACACCTTTGCCTATTCCTAACTCCCCTTGGGTTGAAATTTCCATGGATTTTGTGCTTGGTCTCCCAAGATCCAAGAGGGGAAAGGAATCTATATTTTTTGTTGTTGATAGGTTCTCAAAGATGACACACTTCATTCCTTATCATAAGAATGGTGATGCTTGAGTAGTGGCCAATCTCTTCTTCAAGGAAGTGGTGAGACATCATGGATTTCCTAGGAGCATTGTGAGTGATAGAGACACAAAGTTCCTTAGCCACTTTTGGTAGACATTGTGGGGTAAGCTTGGCACAATGCTCTTGTTTTCATCAACTTGCTACCCACAAATGGATGGGCAAACCAAAGTGGTGAATAGGACATTGGGTCAACTCCTTAGATGCTACATCAAAGGCAATTTGAGAACTTGGGAGGAGTGCCTACCTCACATTGAGTTTGCTTATAATAGCGTGGTTAAACAAATCACTTCCTATCTCCTTTTCAAATTGTCTATGGCTTCAATCCTTTAACTCCTCTTGATTTATTGCCATTACCTAACACTTCTTATATGGTTAATCATGATGTTTTGTCTAAAACTTCTTATGTCAGGAAATTGCATGAAACTGTGAAGGCCCATGTAGAGAGGAAGATGGAACAATATTCTAAGCAAGCCAATAAACACAAGAAGCAAGTGGTCTTGAATGAAGGAGATTTGGTTTGGTTTAATTTGAGGAAGGATAGGTTTCCTCAAGAGAGGAAATCCAAACTCCAACCTAGAGGAGATGAACCTTTTAAGATTTTAGAGAGGATCAACAACAATGCATATAAACTTGAGTTGCCAATGAGTATGGTGTGAGTAATACCTTTAATGTTTGTGATCTTTCTTTGTGTGATGTAGGTACAAGTGAGGGAGCAAACTTGAGGTCAAGTTCCTTTCAAGAAGGAGGGGATGATGGAGGTCCATTACAAGCTCAAGGCCAAGGAGGAGAACTTGAAGAGTTTCCTTTGGTTAGCCTTAGAGGACACATGACAAGAGCTAGAAATCAAGCTCTTCAAGAGCACATCAAAGTTAATTTGAAACTCTTAGACAAGCATGAAGAAGCACACCAACTCAAGAAGAACAAGGGCTGGATTTTATACTCTCAAGTTGAATTTAGTTACATCACTTATAGTGGCAATTATAGTGGCAATAAATAGGCCTTTAGTGGCAATAAACAGGCCTATAGTGGCAATTGTTTAATAAGTGTAGGTGCACTTGCATGTAATTTTTAGCACCTATGTAAACTTATAAAATTGTAGTTTGCACGTGCTGACTCAGCCATGAGTTATCATGTGAATAGCTTGCACCTTAAGCTTCATTATCTTGCACCTCAAGCTTCATTAGATGGCACCTCAAGCTTCATTATGTAATCGATTAATTCATAAGCAAAATCAGTTTCGGCAGAAGCTGTAATCGGTTAATTCGACAAGTAATCGATTATTTCAGTGAGATTCAGTTAAAGAAGATGAAGTGTAATCAATTATTTCTCTTATGTGAAAATATAATGAACACTTATGCAAATAACCAAGAAGGGGGGTGAATTGGTTTACCTTAGAGTTTTTAAAATTTCCTTTCAAAATATGTAACAGCGGAAGACTTTCAAAAGGATCGTATCTTTAAAAACCAATTAGGAAAACTATTTCTTTTACCAATCAAACCACTCTTGTGCTGTGACCAATGTTGTAAGATGAACAAAGCTTGTACTTCAAGAATATAATGAAATCCTAACAGAAATCTTAAATCACACAAGATTTATACTGGTTCACCTCTCAACCCCAGAGGCTACATCCAATTTTTCTTCCAACCAATACTTGGTTAGAGTTCCACTATAACAAGTATTAGTTCTTTACAAGCTTACAATGATCTCTCTTACCCACCCAAGGTAAAATTCAAAATCTACTTCCTATAGACTTTTCAAAAGACCAAGAACCAGAGATCCCCTCTCTGTTCTTCCCTCTAGAAAACCTTTCTAGAAAAAGCTTTAAAGAATACAAATGTTATATGGACAAACACTCAAATACAAAACAAATATCAAACAAGAATCAAGCTTAAGGTTCAAGAAAGATATCATCTTTTAATCCTCAGTTAATTCGATGAAATGAATGATTCAAACAAACTGAGAATGTATGCAATTGATGATCAATACTCTTTCTTGATGATTTCTTTAATCAACAACTTGAGCACCTCTTTCAATCAATATGAATTAAGACACACATCACATGTAACTCTCCATGACACTTTGAATCTTTGATTTTCTTTCTAAACTTAGCCTTGGTGATTTTGAGAACTGTAGAAAGTGTTTTTCTCAAGGTTTGCACGAGTCTATTTTTTTTCACTTGTTATTCAAACATAGACCAGACTATTTTATTTATAAAAAAACAGATTTAACTACCTGTAATCGATTATTTTGTTAATGTAATCGATTATTTTAACTGTGGTAATCGATTATTTTAACCAGATAATCGATTAAAGTGTTCTTTAGGAATCTGGAAATTTGTCATGAACAAAATAATTGATTAAGTCATCTTGTAATTGATTATTCCATATGAACTTAGTTTTCTAATACACTTGTGTAATCGATTAAGCTCCTTTTTAATCGATTAACACAGACCAAGCTAAAAACACATTAATGCATATTTAATCGATTACGAACATCTGGTAATCGATTAAACCAGATAAAAATGCTTTGTAAAATTATGCAGAAGCTTATATAATCGATTATTCTGTGACATAATCGATTATCACATAAAGTTTCTAAATCTGTGTTAAGCTTATTTAATCGATTACGAGTTAGTGGTAATCGATAAATGATCCATATAATCGATTAAAATAGTGAGAAATTGTTTTATAAAGTTCTTAGTTGCCATAATGAATTTCTATTAGTTTTCTTATTACCACATGATTAAATCTGATTAAATGTATGTATGAATGCATGAATTCATCAAACTTAATGAGGATTATAAAGCTTTAACAACTGAACCAAGCTTAAAAAAAGAAATTACTAATGCCATCAATTGAGTGGGCATGTGAAACATCAAAACGTGTATTCTTCAATCTTCTTGATTCCATGACTTCAGCTTCCTCAAAGCTAACATTATGTACAGGGAGAATTCGAGTTTCAAACAATTTTTCAATCAATTTAATCGATTACCATTCACCGTAATCAATTATTCCAGTGAATTGATTTTTTGTAAAAGTATTTTTTAGGCTGTGTAATCGATTAATCTGATGGCTTAATCAATTATTCCAGAGAAATTCATTTTGCTGGAATTATTTTCTATGAATAATAATCGATTATCCTAGTTGTGTAATCGATTAAATAAGCACAAATTTCATTCTCAATAGTTTTCCAAGTTCATTTAATCGATTAATACATGCTTTAATCGATTATTCCAGTAGAAATATCAGTATGAACAGTATTTTATGTAGCACAACTAGAATGATTCACCGCTATCAGGGTCACTATGTTGTGAACTGGCCATTCCCCCACCCGGTGATCAGCCAGGATCGCTAGGGAATTCCAAACCTGATGACCCTTTAGTACCTGAGTTTTCAGCCCACTAAAACCCACAGGTACGCGAGTGCCTTCATTCTATTTTCACACATACAAATGAAGTATGAAACATGAGCATCATCAATGCATGACCCGGCTAGGAACAAATCCTTCCTCGCAAGGGTAACCCGTCATGCACCCCCCATGTACATACGTAACACACCAATGTGGGCTCACCAATGCACTAACCGTGACTAGGGACAAATTCATCCTCTCAAGGGTAACCAACCGGTCATTGCATCCCACGTGTACATACACAGCCTACAACCATGGGTATCATCAATGTATGACCTGGCTAGGAACAAATCTTTCCTCGCAGGGGTAACCCGTCATACACCCCACATGGGTATCCATGTATATCCACACAATGACATTGTTCACATTAACATTATCTCTCATCAATGTCATTATCAAACCTCAACATCATATCATCTCAATATCATCATCATGCATATCAATATCATCTCATTTGAACATCATCAACTACATCAACATTATCTCATTTGTATATCATCAAACACATCATCATTATCTCATTTAATCATCACCAACACATCAATAACATCTCATTTCAACATTATCAACTACATCAACATTATCTCATTAAACATCATCAACTACATCAATGGCATCTCAATTTCAATATCATCAACGACATCACTAGCAATCACATTTCACATATATACATAATACATATGCCTGAGATTCACATTCTTCAGGTCTTCAGACAGCCCAATTTTCATACATTCATAATTCATCATATTACAAGACTGATATTTTTAGGAAAATTCTAAATTAAAGAGGAGGACTACAATATAGAAAACACACTCTTATACCCATTTAAAAATTTAATAAAGAATTAAATAGGAAAACATATTATAAAATTTTGGGCAAAGTTTCCTCGGTAATTAAGACTTTTCCCAAAATTCCAATCATCACAATAATAATATCATTCACAGTTTTATCCATCAACAAGCCAACTCATCACATCCCATTAGTTAAAAATAGTTTTCTTGGAAACTAGCACACACAGGAACAAACACACATCAATCATAAATACATCGCATCTCATTAGTTAAAAACGTAGTTTTTCTTGAAAACCAACACACAGTAGGGACATGCAGTTATCTTCATAGTTGGACTCCCCGGCCCCCAACTATGGTATATAAACTATCGCCAAAATAATAAACTCCTCTTACCTATCTATATCCCTCTGTTAGCTCCTTGAAACATCGTTTTGGGATCTCTCAAGTTCACGTGCTTTGGCCCAAACACGGAGCTCTATATAACAAATTGAAGATAATTTAGTATAGATTTAAAAAACAAGGCTAACATTAGCATTCGGGGTCAAATACCAACTCAAATTTAAAAAGAGGCTAAAATGGTGTTTTGGGAGTCCACATCAAAAGACATCATTTTGAAATTCTGATCACACCAATGTGACCAAGGTTCAACAAGGATCACATAAATGACATCAATTTCATAAAAAAGAGATGTTTACAACATCTTATTTTCAAAGGGTTTTCAAAGGAAGTATAGAAACAGTCAATAACGGTACCTGAATCACAAGAGATATCAAGAGAGACTTCAACTAGCTAGAAGAAGACAAAGGAAACCAAGGTTACCTCAAAGAAACCAAGAAAGGAGGATTGGAGGCTCCGTTATCTACCGAAACTTTGAGAAGAGTTTCGAAGATTCCGCTCTGATTAAAGTGTTCATCTCCTGCAGTGGTCTCGTGGCAAGCAACGATGGCTCGTGGTGGTCACCGGTGGTCTTGGGTGGTGGAGGGTGATGGTGGGAGGTTGGGGGAAGCTTTGGGGGAAGAAAAACCCTTCATTTTCGTGATTCTATCTGCTGGTTACTATTTATTACCGCCTTCACTCGCCCAGGCGAGCAAAAGTGTCTGTAAAATTTGCCTAGGCGAGCTGACCAGATTCTAGAATTTCTACTTCTGTGAAAAAATTATTTTCTCATGGTCCAGACATTATTTTGACAATTCTAACGGTCAAACATTACATATATGGGTTAGAAATCTATATGTAAAATGTGAAGTGGATCCAATGGTTAACCAATCCATAATAGTAATTTTACTAAAACAGGTTTCAGGTCAAATTCGGAATCACTTAATTACAACGCATCTCAACCAAACTCCACATAACTTGACATCTACACCAAGCAATTGCGCATGGATAATTCACATAATACTTAGATTAATCTAAACTAATCAAATAGTCAAATAACACAAGAAATATGTCAAACATCTACTTTTAGTTATCGAAATTTTAGGGCATTACAAGGTTAATATTGACATTTGGGGTCAAATACCCACTCAAATTTAAAATGGGCTAAAATGATGTTTTTAGAGTCTACATCAAAGAGATGTCATTTTGAAATTTTGATCACGCCAATGTGACCGGGGTTCATATAAGGTCACGAAAATGACATCAATCTTATAAAAAGGAATTTTTACAAAGTCTCATTTTCAAAGGTTTTTCAAATGGAAGTGCAAAAACATCCAATAACAGTAACCAAATCACAAGAGATACTATAAGATACTTGAATTAACTAGGAGAAGACAAGAAAATCATGGTTATATCGAAGAAATCACGAAAGGAGGATTGGAGGCTCAGTTCTCTACCGAATCCTCGAGTTGTGATGGAGGTCCATTGCAAGCTAAAGGTCTAGAAGGAGAGCTTAAAGAACTTCATTTGGTGATCTTTAAAGGACCCATGACAAGAGCTAGAACCCAAGCCTTTCAAGACCACATCAAAGCTAACTTGGACAAGCATGAAGAAGCACACCAACTCAAGGATAACAAGGGATGGATTTTGATGTCTCAAGTTGAATTTAATTCCATAAATTCCAGCATTTGTTAGTAGCAAAAGTAGTGACAGTAAAAAGACTTTTTAGTGTAATTGTGTAAAGAGGTGTAGGTGCACTTGTGTAATTTTTGTAGCACCTACGTAAGCTTGTTGGCTGCACTTAGAAATTAAAATACTGCACGATTGGCATGGATTGGATTAGCCAAGAGTCACTTAGGGAAACTTGCACCTCAAGCTTCATTTAGCTTGCATTAGGCTTCGTTAATTTGCATTACAAGCTTCATTTTAATTTGTCATTTCATGTGCATTAGGTTTGTAATTTCGTGGTTATATAAGCTGCCCCAAAAACTGAATGTAACAACTTTATTCATGTTAATGCAAATCTGAAATTTGTGTGAGAATTTCTCTCTTGTTCTTATGCTAAAACCTCTTGGGTCTTATCAATGACTTCTCAATGCTATTATGGAAATTCTTCCTAGACTTATTGGAGAGCTTCTCCATGGTGTCTTCCATCTTCATCCCTAACCTTTCTCCATCTTCCATTGCTGCAAATTAAAGCTTCCAACCAGCTATGTGTTTCACGTGAAGCTTGGACAACTTGTGTTCTTGAAAAAGCTTGAAGATTGGGTTTCATTGCAAGGTAAATTTGGGAAATTAAAGTCTAATGGGTTTAGACCTACATTATGTGGTATCAGAGCCTAATCCTTGTGATATTCTTCTTCAAGTTCAGTTCTAAGAACTTCTTCAAAGGTAAAAAAAACTGCACCTTATCTGAAAATCATAAATCTTATTCTTTTCCTAGTTTCCTTGAGTTTTCGTGAAAAATCTTGGTGGTGTGGGCTTGGTGTTGTGATCTGCCACATACCCTTGTGTTTTCCTTCAAGTTTCATGTGATTTCATGTCTTCATGTTCTTCATTTGTTCTTGGTATTTTTCTAATTTTCTAGTCTCGATTCTTGTCAACTTGTGTTAGTAGTGTTGTATAACCACTTGTTTTGATTCTAATCTCATGCCTAAACTGAATTGAGTTGTTAGAAGCAAATTTTACAATTGTTATACATAGTTTTTTTTTGTGATTCATTAAGTTTCTTTAAGAATTCTTGAACTTGTACAAAAGAAAAACAAAACCTTACAAAATTTTTGTGAAAGAAACAAGAAAAGGCAAAAGAAACAAAACTTGGTACAGCCAAAGAAATTATTGATTGTTGGCTGGAAAAATAGAAATAAAAATAGAATTTAGAAGCAAAGCAAAGTTACAAAAGTTGCAAGTTCAAATTTCCATTGAACCACAAAATTAAGTGAACTTGTATGACATGCAAACTTGGTGAAATTTGGCTTCTAACAATTGAATTTGATTGGCATATCCTACTTGTGCAATTTGGTCAAGCCAATATATCCTTAAGTTGTCTCATTAAATTCCAATTTGAGTTGTGCTTTTCTAAAATTTTGATTTTATTACTTGTCTCTTAAAAAATTTCCAAGGTTTTGTCTTAGAGTTTTCTTGTTCTTGGACTCTTGAGTCTAGCCTAGAATTGTTTCCTATTTCACTATAGTAAAGAAGCTTGGTTGGAATGAAAGTTGTTGCTTAAGAACTATAGAGAGGTGAAAATAATAGTGAACACACACAATAACCAAGAGGGGGGGTGAATTGGTTAAAACAAAATCTTTAAAATTCTTTTTAAAGCAAGCAACGGATTTAGGATCTTTATCACAATAAGAATGCTTCAATCAATCAAACCACTCAGTTCAAGAATACATTTACTTGTTGAGTAATAAAAGATTTCACCAAAAGAATCACATATTAAGATAACAAGAAGAGATTAAGGAATAGAGATCAACACAAGATCTTATACTGGTTCACCCCTCAACATAGAGGCTACATCCAGTTTCTTCCAACAACCACTAGGTTAGAGTTCCACTAAATCAAATTTTGTTCTTTACAAGCTTTTACAACTGATCACCTTTATCAACCCTAGATAAAGAAATAGAAATCTAAACCCTATAGACTTCTAATGACTAAGAACCAGAGAACACTACTCTTTTCTTCCCTCTAAAGAATCCTACTCTAGAGCATCTTTGATCTAAGAACTTACAAGAAATAAATGTAAACAAACAAATCATTGTAAGAGTTTAAGAGAGATACAACCTTATGATCCTCAGATGATGAATGAATGAATATTACCCAACAATCTCAGGTTGAATGAATGCAATTCTTGAAATCAACTCTCTTTGACAAACTCTTGATAAATCTTGTTCAAACCAACATGATCAATGATGCATAAGTTTTGGGTTTTAAAATAAGATCAATGTAACTCAGAATATCTCTTCCCAGACTGTGAAAGCTTTTGTAAGTAATGAGTATTTTGCAAAATTTTGTTCTATTTAAAACAAAAAAAAACTCAACAGCTTTTATAGAAAACATTTGTAACTGAATGTAATTGATTAAATTGCCACGTAATCGATTAAATTGACAAGTAATCGATTAAAGCAGTCATAGCATTTTCATATTTAAGCTAATGTTATCTATTAAATAGAATGGTAATCGATTAAAGCAGTCAGACATGTTTTGAGTTTCTACACTGTATAATCGATTACGACTTTCCTGTAATCGATTAATCTGTTCCTCATGGCTTATGTAATTGATTACAAATGTTGGTAATCGATTAAAGTAGTGCTAAAATGAGTTTTCCAAAACTCAGACCTGAGAAATCAATTTCTTTACGTCTACATGAAAACCTTTATGCTTTAGTGAAATCATGTATGCATGTCAATGATTATGTTTATGCAATGCAAGGATCATAAGATAAGCCTCTTAAACACTTAACATATTACAAATGCCTTGGCATGTGAAAAGCTAAAACTTTCTTCTAAGGCACAAGCTTCATCCTTGACTTGATCTTCTTCCAACTCCTCCTATATCCAACAAGAGGAACAAGAGTGGGAAAATGTAACACCCCGTAGGCCTCCGGTGCATTAACATTAATAATATCAGTTTAGCGCGCAATTATCATAAAATAGTAGTCAGCGGAAGTGCAGAATCGTTTTTCTTGATTCATTATGTATGGAATAACAAAATTGTAAATCACAACGATACAAAATCACACTACAATCCCATACTGATCCAGTTTTTCAAATCATATATCAACAAGCCAGACCACTTAATTATACAGGCAGATAACAGATATAAGACACTTATTTTTAGGGAAATGGTACGTATCATATATAACAAAGTTCTGTACATATACATATGAGTATCTACAGTCCACACCACACAACCCGTGGTGATACAAAAGAATATCAACCCTTCATGAGGGAGTACAGAACTTGGACAGCATCAAAATAATCAAAACAGAGCCATCCAGCTCCTAGTGCAAGTAGCCTAGTCTCAGTTGGGCCTCCTGCCCTGAGACTGCTCTTCTCTGCCAGAAACATCACCTGAAATCATGTAAGCCCCACACGGGGTGAGATAACATATCTCAGTAAGCTCAGGGTTCTTGGGAAATCATTCCCACCCTGGCCCATAGATTCACAGCACATAAACAGGTATATACATCTCATACATGGCCTACTGGCCTCAACATAACATAATCATTATCACAAACAGATCTATGACAGGAGGCAGAGCTCCTCAATGCCTGGCGGAGCTCCTCAACGCCACTGACGGAGCTCCTCAACGTCAGTCCTGTCATAGTGTGGCAGAGCTCCTCAATGCCACGGGCGGAGCTCCTCAACGCCAAAAATACCCGGCAGAGCTCCTCAACGCCGGTATATATATATCCGTTGGCCAACAGATCTCTGGCAGAGCTCCTCGATGCCAGGGATGGAGCTCCTCAACGTCCAGAATACACGACGGAGCTCCTCAACGCCGGTATTCTTCTATTGGCCAACAGACATCTCCAACACAGCACAGATATCAAATGCCAATGCATACAATCTCAATACAATAATGTCACAGCCAATGCATGCATCATGAATCATGACCGACACTCCCCAGGAGTGTGGTGTGCAACCAAAGCGGGAATTCATCCCCAAGAAACACTGAACTTACCTGATAAGGTTTCAGCTCGTAGTTCCTTCCCAGGTCTGTGGCTTCCACCGCCAACAGTCTCAGAATCAATGCCTAATCAAGGCATAAGTAATTTCATATCACAATCCATTTCACCCACATTCAATCACAGAATGTATCAAATCATAAATCCCCTATCCTAGGGTTTAATCATTTCTGCCCATACAAGGCTTTTTCTCAGATCATACAACAATATCAAAGCTGTTATCAGGCCATTGAGTCACTACAGACTCAATACTTATCATATGTCTAAACCATGGCCCAAAATTTAGAATACCATAAGAACGGTCTGGCCCTTAACCCAGACATCATTCCACTGGCCTATCAGGCTCAACACAACCTAATCAAGGCTCTGGCTTATCAGAAAATCATCAACAAGTGACTCTACACAAGTCACACAGGCATATACAGAGCCAAGATTCAAAGTTATCAGAATCACAAACTGAAAGCTAATCCTTCATCTATTCATTGTCCTGAACAAGTTTCTCTACTGAACCCTGGGCTAATTCTAGCCCCAATTCATATGGGTTACTATTCATGGAACCCCTCAGAGTCAAAATTAAACAGAGAAACGTGAGTCTCTTACCTCAGTGACGACTCAGAAACCCTCAGGACAGCCTTCTCAAGCTTTAGTGTCCTTCTCACGTTGTGGTTTTTGCCAAAACTCAGGTTCTCTGAGTTTCTCCTCTGAGAATTCACGTCTCACTCACAAAAAGGGGTTCAAGAGCAGGAAATGAAGGATTTAAGCTCTCTAATCCTTTCTCTCAAGTTTCTCAGTGAAAATCAAGTGTTTAGGCTAGTATCTAGGGTCCCAGAAAGCTTGGAACTGCCATTAATGGAGGTTTGGAGGTCCAAGGAAGAAGAAAAGCTTTTTCCCCTCCATTTTTCGAGTTTTGACCCTTTTATACTCAGCCTGCCCGAGGTCTGGCGCGACCCGCACCAGCCCCGGCGCTACTCGCGCCACTATGGCGGTGTTGGTGGCGTGACTCGCGCCGCTCTCGCGCCAACCGCGTGGGTGTCTAGAGGCATTGGCGCCAACCGTGCCACACCGGCGCTGATCGCGCCAAACTCCAGATCCATGGCGCCACTCGCGCCACCTTGGCGCTAATCGCGTCAAGCTCCAGAGACTGTGGCGCTACTTACGCCAACCTGATGCTACTCGCGCCAACCTGATGCTACTCGCGCCAGCTTCCAGAGGACCTGGCGCTGATCGCGCCATCCTAGCGCCATCCGCGCCACACCCCTGTAACAGGCTTTCTGATGTGAATCCCCGCGCTGTCACGCGGGGTTATGGCGCCAACCATGCCGTAACTTAAGGTTATTACAGAAAAGGCAAGAAAGAACATTAACAAAAGAGCCTAGATAAAGTATGCAAACACGAGTGTGAGTGACAAACATTTAGAGAGTGGTGAGAATTTTCTTATATACTTGTGTTTTTTGCTAACCATTTCTTTTGAAGGATGAACTCAAGAGCAGATGAGGCTTTGTCACCTAAGACCTCTAGGTTGATGAAGGCCATTACAAAACAAATGGAAGAATTACAAACCAAAATGGATGCAAGATTTGAGGAGTTACAAAGAAGGAGTAATCCCATTGGAAGTGTGGATGGAGAGGCTCATGGAAATAGGAGGTGAGTGAGTATGCATCCTCTCATGGAGGAAATTATGAAAATGAGGGAAATGAAAGGGAGGATTGGAGAGAAAATAATAACATGATGGAGGTCCATTCCAAGCCAAAGGTCTAGAAGGAGAGATTGAAGCACTTCCTTTGGTGAGCTTTAAAAGACCAATGACAAGAGCTAGGGTTCAAGCACTTCAAGATCACATCCAAGCTAACTTGGACAAGTATGAAGAGGCACATCAACTCAAGGATAACAAGGGCTGGATTTTGATGTATCAAGTTCAATTTAATTCAATAAATTCCAATTAGGAATTGTATAAAACATTTCTTCACTGCTTTAATCGATTACTTAGGTGAAATAATCGATTAAAGGCGTGTGAATGTTTTCTGGAAAATGCCTTATGAACATTTTAATCGATTACCACTGGCGCGTAATTGATTAAATTAGCTTTACTAGAATTAGGAACTACCTGTGTTAATCGATTAAATGGGTACTTAATCGATTACATGTGTGCATTGTAAAAGTTAGTTTGTCTAGCTTAATCGATTAAAAGGTGATTTAATCGATTATTTTGTTTGTAACAGATTTCCAGATTTCTGATGAACAATTTAATCGATTATATGGATAAAATAATCGATTATAATAGTTAAAATAACGATTATTTAGACGAAATAATCGATTACAATCAGTTATTTTTGTTTTGTATATAAAGCTGTCAGACTGAATGTGAAAGGGGAACTCCATTTTTCTAAGTGAATGAAAGCAGAGTTCATGTGTAAGAAATTTCTCTCTTGTTCTTGTGTAAGAACCTCATGTTTCTTATCAATAGCTTCAAGCTATTGTGGCGATTCTTCCTAGGCTTATTGGAAAGCTTTTCCATGGTGCCATTCACCTTCACCCCTTACCTTTTCCCCACTTTCCATTTCTGAATTCTGGACAACCTTGTGTCCTTAAAGAAAACTTGAAGTTTGAGTTTCAATGCAAGGAAGATTTGGGAAAACTCATAATTGATGGGTTCAATCATACATCAAGT
Organism: Glycine tomentella; assembly: GCA_007407185.1. NCBI lineage: Eukaryota > Viridiplantae > Streptophyta > Magnoliopsida > Fabales > Fabaceae > Glycine > Glycine tomentella. Next base: position 514,042 of record PYAF01005636.1, read on the forward strand.
GGTATCTAGAGCCTAATCCTTGTGGAATTCTTCTTAAAGATTCAGCTTTAAAAGTCTTCAAAGGTAATTTTCTGCAAATTTCAAAAATCTGAAAGCCTTTCTTTTTTCCTTATGTTCTTGTGTTTTTGTGAAAATCTTTGGTGGGTTAGTCTTGTTTATTGACCTACCACATAACCCTAGTGTCTTTCTTCAAGTTCCATGTGATTTCATGTCTTCATGTGTTCTTGATATTTTTTCTAATTTTCTAGTCTTGATTCTTGTCAATTTTTTTTTGTTTGTAGTGTTGTGTTGTATGACCACTTATTTTGATTCTACTCTCATGCCTAAACTGAATTGAATTGTTAGAAGCAAATTTTACAGTTGTTATACAACATATTTTAGTGATTCATCTTTTCTTTAAAGATTCTTGAACTTGTGCAAAAGAAAAACAAAAGCTTTCAAAAATATTGTTAAGAAACAATCAAAACCAAGAGAAAAATACATCAAGAGAAACATATTAGTTTTTAGCCAAAGAAATTATTCATTGGTGGCTGGAAAAGTGAAAGAAAAATAGAATTTAGAAGCAAATCAAAATTATAAAGGCTATAAGTTCAAATTTCCATTGAACCACAAAATCCAGTGAACTTGTATGACATGCAAAGTAGATGAATTTTAGCTTCTAGCAATTGAATTTAATTGGCATATTCCTTTGTGCAGTTTGGTACATTCCATAGTTCCTTGAGTTGTTTCATTAAATTCCATTTGAGTGGTGCTTTTACAATTTTTTTTCTTTTATTGCTTGTCTCTTAAAATTCCAAAGTTTTGTCTTAGAGTTTTCTTGTTCTTGGACTCTTGAGCCTAGCCTATAATTGTTTCCTATTTCACTATAGTAAAGATGCTTGATTTGATTTGATGTTTTTGCTTAAGAACTATAGAGGGGAATAAGAGTGGAAAAAGGCAAGAGAGAACATTATAGAAAGAGCCTAGAAAGTGTACAAACAAGAGTGAGAGTGATAAACACTTCGAGAGGGTGAGAATTTTCTTATATACTTTTGTTTTTGCTAACCATTTCTTTTGAAGGATTAGCTCAATAGGAGATGAGGCTTTGTCACCTAGGACCTCTAGGTTGATGAAAACAATAGAAGGCTTCCAAACTAAAAGGGATGAAAAATTTGAGGAGTTCCAAAAGAAGAATCAAAGAAGGAGTAGTCCAAATGGTAGTGTACATGGAGAGGCTCATGATAGTAGGAGGTTGAGTGAGTATGCTTCCTCTCATGGAGGAAATTATTATGATGAAAAGAGTGAGAGGGAGAATAAGAGAGAAAATAATAGAAGAGAACATAGGAGATACAATCCTATGAGGAATAATAGAAATGAGGAAGATTGGAAGGTGAGGAGAGAAGAAAGAGAATGGAGGAATGGAGGATTGGGTGGAGTGAAAATAAAAGTTCCAAAATTCCTTGGCAATAATAATCCCAAAGAATATTTTGAGTGAGAGATGAAAGTAGAATAAGTTTTCTCATGCCAACAATTTGAGCAACTCTAGAGTTTGGTGGTTATGCTTTGACATGGTGGAACCAAATTCAAATGGATATAGGGAGAGGGAGGAGGCAAAGAGTAAATTCTTGGGTTGACTTGAAGGCATGCTTGAGAGGAAGATTTGTCCCCACTTATTATGCAAGGGAAGTCCATAACAAGCTTCAAAGACATTTCTAAGGCTATAAAAGTGTTGATAACTACTACAAGGAAATGGAATTGATGATGATAAGGGCTGAAATTGTGGAGTGCCAAGAAGCAACAATGGCTAGATTCCTTCATGGCTTGAATAGAGAAATTCAAGATGTGATGGAGCTACACTCATATGCAACTATTGAGGAGCTAGTCCACAAAGCTCAAAGGTTGGAGCAACAACTAAAAAGAAGAAAAGCTTCCTTTTCCAAGACCAATGGGGCTGCAACTTCTAGTTGGAAGGAAAAGCCTTAAAGGGAGGTTTCTCATGTGAAAAATAAAGAAGAGAAGATGGAGAGCTCAAGCAGAAAAATAGTGGAACTAACTACAACAAGATCAAGCAATATCAAGTGTTTTAAGTGTCTTGGTAAGGGTCACATTGCTTCCCAATGTTCCAACAAGAGAACTATAATTTTGCTTGAAGATGGAGGCATAAAGAGTGAGTCTTCAAGGGACTCCAATAGTTCTTCAAGTGAAGAAGAAGAAGAAGAACGCATACTAGTGGAGGCCGAAGAAGGTGATCTCTTGATGGTAAGGAGAATGTTGAGCAATTTTTGCCTGGAAAAAGAGGAAAGTCAAAGAGAAAATATTTTTCACACAAGGTGTTTAGTTAAAAAGAAAGTGTGCTCACTTATCGTAGATGAAGGGAGTTGCACCAATGTGGCTAGCACAAGACTTGTGAAGAAATTACACTTACCAACCACAAAGCATCCAAGGCCATACAAGCTACAATGGCTTAGTGAAAGTGAAGAAGTGGTGGTAAATTCTCAAGTGCTCATTCCTTTTTCTATTAGTGCTTATAATAATAATGTTCTTTGTGATATTGTACCTATGGAGGTTGGTCATATCCTTCTTGGTAGACCATGGCAATATGATAGAAAAATGATACACAATGGCATGGAGAACACTTTTGAATTTGAGCACTTAGGCAAGAAAATTATTTTAAGGCCTTTGACTCCTAGACAAGTCTATGAGGATTAAATAAAGATGAAAGAAAAGAGAATTGAGGAGTTGAAAAAAAAATATTGCACCTAAAAAAGCGAAGAAAAAGTGAGCTAGTAAAGAGAAAAACTAGTGAGAAGAAAAGAAAAGAGAAAGAAAATAAGAGCAAAAGAATTCATGAGATTAAAGAGAGATTGTTCTTGAAAGAAAAGCAAATTAAGAGTGTTATTGGCACAACAACCTCTTTATTTTATGTTTCCTAACTCTCTTTGTTTACATGTTGAAAAAGAAGGTGAAAAATTGCCAAAAGCTATGCAATCTCTTTTGGAAGAATATCATGATGTTTTTACAAAAGAAGTGCCTAATGGCTCGCCTTCTATGAGAGGCATAGAGCATCAAATTGACTTGATTCCAGGATGCTCACTTCCAAATAGGCCAACATATAAGACTTCACCCATGGAAGCAAAGGAGATCCAAGCACAAGTGGAAAAACTACTTGACAAAGGGTGGATCCGTGAGAGCATGAGCCCTTGTGCTATGCCTATTATTCTAGTGCCTAAGAAGGAGGGAACTTGGAGAATGTGCACGGATTGTAGGGCAATCAACAACATCACCATAAGGTATAGACATCCCATCCCTAGACTTAATGATCTTTTAGATGAATTGCATGGTGCCACTATTTTCTCTAAAATTGATCTTAAGAGTGGGTATCATCAAATAAGGATGAGGGAAGGGGATGAATGGAAAACGGCTTTCAAAACAAAATTTGGGCTTTATGAATGGTTAGTTATGCCTTTTGGGTTGACTAATGCACCTAGTACCTTTATGAGACTTATGAACCATGTTCTTAGACACTTTATAGGCAAGTTTGTTGTAGTGTACTTTGATGACATTCTTGTTTATAGTGCCAATTTAAATAATCATTTGATGCATGTAAAAAGTGTCTTGGAGGTGCTAAGAAAGGAAACATTGTATGGAGCAATTGATAAATGTTCTTTTTGCACTTCACAAGTAGTGTTTCTAGGTTTTGTAGTAGTGCTCAAGGAGTCCAAGTGGATCAAGAGAAAGTGAAAGCCATCATGGAGTGGCCAACTCCAAAAGGAGTGAAGGATGTGAGAAGCTTTCATAGTTTAGCTAGCTTTCATAGGAGATTTGTGAAAGATTTTAGTACCATTGCTTCTCCTTTGAATGAATTGATGAAGACAACTGTGAGCTTTTCTTGGAAGCAAGAACATGAAATTGTTTTCCAAACATTGAAGAATAAGTTATCTCATGCACCTATTCTTGCATTGCCTAACTTTAATGCTTCCTTTGAATTGGAATGTGATGCATCTAATGTGGGCATTGGGGGCTTTTAATTCAAGATAAACATCCTATTGCTTATTTTAGTGAAAAATTGAAGGGTGCATGTTTGAACTATTCCACCTATGATAAAGAGTTGTATGCACTTGCTAGAGTCTTGCAAATTTGGCAACATTATCTTTTACCTAAGGAATTTGTGATACATAGTGATCATGAATCTCTTAAATGTTTGAAAAGTCAAGGAAAAATCAACAATAGACATGCTAAGTGGGTTGAGTTCATTGAGCAATTTCCTTATGTCATTAAACACAAGCAAGGAAAGTTGAATGTGGTGGCGGATGCCTTATGAAGGAGGCATTGTTTGATTTCTATGCTTGAAACCAAGTTGCTTGGTTTTAATCACATAAAGGAATTGTATGCAAATGATCATGACTTCTCTAGTATTTTTGCATTGTGTGAAAAAGGGGCTCATCAAGGATATTTTAGACATGATGGTTTCTTGTTCAATGAAAAGAAGCTTTGTGTTCCTAAAAATTCTTTGAGAGAACTTTTCATTAGGGAAGCACATGAGAATAATTTAATGGGGCACTTTGGTGTGGATAAAACTTTGGCTATTTTACATGAACATTTCTTTTGGCCAAAAATGAGGCATGATGTTCATAAGCTTGTTTCTCAATGCATTGTTTGTCATAAAGCTAAATCTAGATTAATGCCTCATGGTTTGTATACACCTTTACCTATTCCTAACTTCCCTTGGGTTGATATTTCTATGGATTTTGTGCTTGGTCTTCCAAGATCCAAGAGGGGAAAGGATTCTATTTTTGTTGTTGTTGATAGGTTCTCAAAGATGGCACACTTCATTCCTCGTCACAAGAGTGATGATGCTTGTGAAGTAGTTAATCTTTTCTTCAAAGAAGTGGTAAGACTACATGGATTGCCAAGAAGCATTATGAGTGATAGAGACACAAAGTTCCTTAGCCATTTTTGGAAAACATTGTGGGGTAAGCTTGGTACAAAACTCTTGTTTTCATCAACTTGTCACCCACAAACGGATGGTCAAACCGAGATGGTGAATAGGACCTTGGGTCAACTCCTTAGATGCTACGTCAAGGGTAATTTGAGAACATGGAAGGAGTGTCTACCTCACATTAAGTTTGCTTACAATAGAGTAGTTCACAAGACTACTTCCTTGTCTCCTTTTGAAATTGTTTATGACTTTAATCCTTTAACTCCTCTTGATTTATTGCCTTTACCTAACACTACTTCTATGATTAATCATGATGCTTTGTCTAAAGCTTCTTATGTGAAGAAAAAGTATGAAAAAGTGAAGGCACATGTGGAGAAAAAGATGGAATAATATGCAAAGCAAGCCAATAAACACAAGAAGCAAGTAATCTTTAGTGAAGGAGATTTGGTGTGGCTTCATTTGAGGAAGGATAGATTTCCTCATGATAGGAAATCCAAGCTCCAACCAAGAAGAGATGGACCTTTCAAGATTTTGAAGAGGATCAACAACAATGCTTACAAACTTGAGTTGCCTAGTGAGTATGATGTGAGTAATACTTTCAATATTTGTGGTCTTTCTTTGTATGATGTAGGTACAAGTGAGGAAGCAAACTTGAGGACAAGTTCTTTTTAAGAAGGAGGGTATGATGGAGGTCCATTCCAAGCTAAAGGTCTAGAAGGAGAGATTGAAACACTTCCTTTGGTGAGCTTTAAAGGACCAATGACAAGAGCTTGGATTCAAGCACTTCAAGATCACATCCAAGCTAACATGGACAAGTATGAAGAGGCACATCAACTCAAGGATAACAAGGGCTGGATTTTGATGTCTCAAGTTCAATTTAATTCAATAAATTCCAATTAGGAATTGTATAAAACATTTATTCACTGCTTTAATCGATTACTTAGGTGAAATAATCGATTACAAGCGTGTGAATGTTTTCTGGAAAATGCCTTATGAACATTTTAATCGATTACCACTGGCTTGTAATTGATTAAATTAGTTTTACTAGAATTAGGAACTTCCAGTGTTAATCGATTAAATGGGTACTTAATTGATTACATGTGTGCATTGTAAAACTTAGTTTGTTTGGCTTAATCAATTACAAGGTGATTTAATCGATTATTTTGTTCGTAACAAATTTCCAGATTTCTAATGAACAATTTAACCGATTATATGGATAAAATAATCGATTATAAATAATCGATTATTTGGACGAAATAATCGATTATAATCAGTTATTTTCGTTTTGTATATAAAGATGTCAAACTGAATGTGAAAGGGGAACTCCATTTTTCTAAGTGAATGAAAGTAGAGTTCATGTGTAAGATATTTCTCTCTTGTTCTTGTGTAAGAACCTCATGTTTCTTATCAATAGCTTCAAGCTATTGTGGCGATTCTTCCTAGGCTTATTGGAAAGCTTTTCCATGGTGTCATTCACCTTCATCCCTTACCTTTTCCCCACTTTCCATTTCTGAATTCTGGACAACCTTGTGTCCTTGAAGAAAACTTGAAGTTTGAGTTTCAATGCAAGGAAGATTTGGGAAAACTCATGATTGATGGGTTCAATCATACATCATAACAGAAGTGAAAATAATAGGAGACACAATCCTAGGAGGCACAATAGAGCTGAGGAAGATTGGAGGTTTAGGAGAAAAGAGAAAGAAGAGAGGAATGAAGGATTGAATGGAATGAAAAGAAAAATTCCAAAGTTCCTTGGCAATTATGATCCCGAAGACTACTTGGAGTGGGAGATGAAAGTAGAACAAATTTTCTCATGCCAACAATTTGATGAAGAAAAGAAAGTGATTCTAGCAACTCTAGAATTTGGTGGCTATGCTTTGGTATGGTGGAACCAAATTCAAATGGACATAGGGAGGTTGAGGAGGCAAAGAGTGAATTCTTGGGATGACTTGAAGGCATGCTTGAGAGGAAAATTTGTTCTCACTTATTATGCAAGAGAAGTCCACAACAAGCTCCAAAGACTATTCCAAGGCTACAAGAGTGTTGATGACTACTATAAAAAAATGGAATTGATGATGATAAGGCTAAAATTGTGGAGAGCCAAGAAGCAACCATGGCTAGGTTCCTTCATGGCTTGAATAGAGAAATTCAAGATGTGATGGAGCTACATTCTTATGCCACACTAGAAGAGCTAGTCCACAAAGCTCAAAGGGTGGAGCAACACCTATAAAGGAGAAAAGCTTCCAAATTCTCCAATGTGGCTACAACTTCCAGCTGGAAAGACAAGCCTTGGAGGGAGGTTTCTCAAGTGAAAAATAAAGAAGAAAAGGTGGAGAGCTCAAGAAAAAGAATTATGGATCCAACTCTAACAAGATCAAGCAATATCAAGTGTTTTAAGTGCCTTGGTAAGGGTCACATTGCTTCCCTATTTCCCAACAAGAAAACAATGATTTTGCTTGACGATGGAGGCATAATGTAACGACCTAATTTCTAAGTTGATTTTATTACTAGTATTTTTACTTAAAATAAAAATTTTTCAAGAAACGTGTATTAATAAAAATTCTAAGTCATTAAAATTTACAAAATATGTAAAGACTAATTCATTAGTCAATGTCTCTGTTACAAAAGTTTATACAAGTACAAAACTCTTTTCAAAATCCAGCTTAGTACATAGCTCCTTCAATATATCAACACTACCCCAGAGCTTCAAGGAACCTGACCAGGGCTGCCATCTAAGAAAAACATGAAACAAATCTTGTGAGAAATAAATTTCTCAGTAGGCAAAGCTAAATCCCGAACTTATTAGTAGGTTAGTAAAATCATTCAAATAATCAAACACATCCACAAGAAATATGCAACTATATGAATGCATGAGATGAACTATCCCAGGGCAAATG
>PYAF01005637.1:13485-27146 GCA_007407185.1 Glycine tomentella
ATCCAAAAGTAGTTATAAAAATTTTCTCCTTAAAATATCTTGCTAAAATACCTAGGGGTATTTTGGTCATTTCTAAATTGTTCAGGGGCATTTGCTTCATTTCTCTCAAATCTTTTTATACTGCCTCTGATCAACATTTTACCCTAGTAATTTGAATACAGACTATCAATCGACTGTAAAAATTTGGGGTGTTACAAATGGAGGTGTTGGGGAAAGCAGCATCGACTTCAGCAGGGTCAACCCTGATAGTTGGTTAATCCTCTTCTTCAGCTGGAAGGGGAACAAGGGATGGTGGCACAACATCACCACCCACCTTCTTCACTAGCGGCCTCCACAAGAAGTTACCCATGATACCTGTAGAAAACAACTAAAAAACACAAGTGTCAGGTCAGGGTACTCAAACAAGCAAACTAAGACGGCATAAGGAAGATAGAATACCGTCTTGTGCAGCAGAAGGGTCACTTGTTGAGGGCAATGACAAGATGGCACGGACACCTAGGGAGGCCGGCAATAACTCCAAGATCGCCTTGTCCGACCTCTCCACTAGGGTCAATGAATCTTCATCAAAAGATCTGAACCTAATGTGGCCAACCTGCCAGTAGAAGGGGAGACGAGGTTCCCTATCCCTATTGTGCATCGGCGGCAGTCTATCTGCCACAACACCACTTTCGCAGACTGATGGAGTGCTTTTAGTTAAATATTTTTCTATCCTTCTTACCTTAATTGACTTCTCTTGGACTTTTATTTTTCCATTCTAATTCAGTTTTTTTCTTAGGCAAGTAAGTGGGCTTAATTGCTAATTGTAGTGTATTTTCGGATTTTATGCTCACTTGACCTATCTGCCTTGTATAAGACCTATAGAGCTCTACAAACTCCGAATGGAGCGTTTTAGTAGTCCTGGAAAGATAATGAAAAGATCTACAAGTTTGTCACCAATCAGCCCAGGCTAATTCTGCCATTTGGAGGGGCTTCAAAGTCAGAATCACTGCACTTATATTTTCGGCTGCGAATTTGATTTTTATGGTTGTAAATAGTAAATAATTAGAATTGATGGGTTTGTTCATGGCCCATTCTTTTCTTCAAACTTAGTCACTACATATTAGTGACATTGGACAGACTTTACACATTACATTTCATTAATAAAAATAGTTTTACATTTCTCTCTTTTAAGTTTTTAGGATCAAAACCCTTGCTTTTATTTTCTCTCAACTGTTCTTCCTTGTTCTTCATTGTTCTTTATTTTCGTTTCGTTGTTCTTCCATTTTTGTGCAATCATTCCATGGGGCTTTCACTGATGATGATCATGGGAGGCTAAATACTCAATCAATCCAAGGATCCAACCCAAGCACAAGGAGAATTTGAGTTCTGGTTTGGTATTTTGAATTCTATTTGAATGTTCACTTTCTTCTTCAATTGCTATTTTGTTTTCATGATTATGAATGCGTTTAGGATTGAAAAAGGATTAGGTTATGGATTCATTTCCTAATTTCGAATATTAATCACATATTAATTGAATGATATTTCAGTTAGGGTTGTGGTTTCAATCAATTTAGGGGTTAAGTCGATTGAATTGCTTCTAATTAGATTGAATGAACTTTCATAACAGGATAAATTTTTTAGAACAATGATGATTCGAATAGCTTGGTGAGGTGAATTGGATTGATGCTTTCATTCTGTTTTACATTACTTCTTTTCAATTCTATTAGTTTCTGTGTTGTTCTTTAATCTTAGTTTACGTTTTAGCAAGTTTTACTTACGCATATAAATTGTTCGTTAAAAATCCCTCCTTATTGTTATTAGTGAGTTGAAGTTAGAACCATATTGATAGTGTCTCTAAGTTGACCTAGGTTAATCATGTGCTACAAAATTAAAGTAGTTAAATTGTTTTGGAGCGTTACGGCAAACGCTTATCAAAATTGCCGTCGTTGTCGGGGACACGGTTAATTGTGTGCTAGCTTTAATTCACTATAATTAGTTCATAGTAGTAGTAATATATAGAAAAAATAATAATATTTGCATACATTCACTGCATATTGACATTCTGTTGCACAATTAAACTTTGTCACATATTTGCATTATTGCTGATGTGCATTATGAAGTATGGATGATGTAGTTTATGTGTGCTGTCAAAAAAATAGAGAAAATAGAGAAAAAACAGGGCAAAAACAAAGTAGTAGTAGGGAGAAAATTAGTGTAGTTTAGTTGTTTTTGTAGTGTCATTTTGCTGTCCCAAAATTTTTCAGACTTGTGCAGTATGAGTTGTGATTTGTTTCCAAGGTTTAACCCCCAATTTTAAATAGAAGCAACCCTTTAGGGTTGGGTGTGGGGCATTCTGGTAATTTCACAGTAAACTATCTCAGAATGGGCTGAAATTTTACCAGAAGGTGCAGAAAATTCATACATCAAGTTGAACTTGTTACACCAGGCGTCCAAATCGCGAAATTCCATCGTTTAGGCCATTTTTTAGGCGATTTTATAATTTCATGATTTTTAAAAATCACCAAAAAAATCACAAAAATCAATCATGATTTTTAGACATTCACTGTTATATTTTTAGATTTTTTCAAAAAATTTTAGGGCAGTTTTCCAATTTTTATTTCATTTCATCATATATAGTTAGTAATGTCCTGGTAGAATAGTTGTTTGATATTTCCGTGCTGTCTGTGTTTATTGTTCCTTATGAGCTGAACTGTGTATGACTAGGTCCACATCAAGTGACTTACATTCATATGATCCTGAGATAGAAAGGACATTTCACAGATTAAACAGACATAACATTAGGTTAGATGACTTTGATGGTGTAGTTTTAGACAGTAGCATAGTGTCTTCTGACTTTGATTCTGAATCTACTTCTAATCCTTCTACTTCTAACCATCTTGATATAATGGCTCTCTTAAGGAGTTAGCTACACCTGATGTTGTTTACCAACCTTGGTGTATTCAATATCCTGAGCCTGAGGTCAATTGTGAGCTAAAATCTGGACTGATCCATTTGCTTCCTAAGTTTCATGGACTTGCTGGTGAAGATCCACATAAACACCTTAAGGAGTTTCATGTGGTGTGTTCCACCATGCGACCACATGATGTTCATGAGGATTATGTCAAGATGAAGGCATTTCCTTTCTCTCTGGATGGTGTTGCTAAGGACTGTGTACCTTCAACCAGATCCTATCAACACTTGGATAGACATGAAGAGAAGATTCTTGGAGAAATTCTTTCTTGCCTCCAGAACATCATCCATCCGGAAAGAAATTTGTGGCATAATGCAGTTTCCTGGAGAGACTTTGTATAAGTACTGGGAAAGATTCAACAAGCTGTGTGCTACCTATCCTCACCATCAAATCAGTGAGCAATTACTGATCCAATATTTTTATGAAGGCTTGATGTTGATGGACAAGAGTATGATAGATGCAGCTGGTGGAGGCGCTCTGATGGACAAGACCCCTCTTGCTGCAAGGCAGTTGATTTCTAACATGGCAGCTGTTGTGCTATTATAAGTGTACGGCAAGTGCACCGATCATTTTCAAGTAATAAAGATTAGGTAAGTAAGTATCGTTCTCCACAGGGATTGGGGTGATTTCACAGTAATACTAATAAATGTAATTGAAATTAAAACAGAAAATTATGCAAGAAAAGTTTGATTGATTGGTTGTAAAACAGAAATTAAATAAATGCAGTAAATAAAATTGAGAAGTTACCAATGGAAAGATAATTGTGGTCAGGCGCAATCCCCTCAAATTCCTACTCTTTCACTTGACTGGTTATTTAACATTAATGTACACAAATAATAAATCTCTCCTAGATTCGTAAATCCTAGATAACTAGCGATTTCACTCTTTAATTCGATCAAGAACCCTAAGCCTTTAGCGATTCTGTCAAATTAAGCATTTAGAGAATATATTATAAGAGATTCCTGTTATTAATTGTTCAGAGAATAAGTCTTTTCTAAATTAGCTAATCCCTAATTCCTTAGTTAATTAACCCTTTAAACTAAATTGAAAACCTAATTCCTTAGTGAAGTCTATCAGTTTAAGCATTCAAAAGACCATATTATAGGCTCTGTAGCCACGCACCCCTATTCCTAGGTGATGAACAACTGTTATTCTAAACAGTTCAGAAATTAGAACCCCAACGTTCCCATTGCGAATCCTAACCCTATGTACTTAATTGAAGTAATCAATTTCAAATAAGAGTAGAAACAAGTGCAGAATAGAATAAAACAATTAAAACATATCATTCAATACTAGTCAAATTACAGAGGAGTTATCATCGGTTCATGGCCTTCCCACAATACAAGTTTTAGCCAGCCATAGGTCTCAAGAACATCAAAGATGTTGAATGATTCATTGTTGTGCAGAAACTCTATTCTTGATTCTTGATTTCTAGGGTTTAGACTAATGGAAGATAATATAAAAGTGTATTCTGGATTATGGTAGATGCCCTAATATGTTTCAGAGGCTTAATATTTATAGAATCAATTAATTAAGGTAACAAAGCCTACTCCTGGACTAAAATTCGAACCAAATAAGTTTAAAACAGGCAACTGAATCACTTTTGCGCAATCCGCGCGCGATCTCGCGCTAACCGCGCGGGGCTTTCGAATATATGGCGCTGACAATGTGACACTCCACACTAACCGCGTGGAATGTTCGAGTCAAATGGCTGCTTTTGGTCTTCTGTGGCGCTGATAGCGCGGACACGGCGCGATCCGCGCGAGTCTTTCGAGTTAATTGTCCTGGCTTTTTGTCCTTGGCGCGGATCTGGCGCTAATGGAGTCGTGCTTTCAACCTATCCACGCTAACCGCGTGGCTTCTCACGCTAATCACGTGAGATCTTAGAGACTATGGTCTTCAATCCTGCACCCGGCGCGATCCGCGTGGGACTTGATACTTTGTTTTCTTCTGTTTCTTTGCTTTCGACTCCTCTTTTTGGCCTGAAAATACTCAAATGGTATTGAAATGAGTTTAAAGGCAATAATATGATAAACCTAACTAATTCTAAACTATTTTCTTAATTATTTAACTAAAATATAACCTAAACTACCCTAAAACTAGGATGTGTTTGCAACACATCAAACAATTCCCAGATTTGAAAGTTGTTGTCCCAGCAACAGAAAGAATTCAAGATCAAGCAAAAATTTAACAATCAAGCACAAACCACAGTTTACAATCCTAGAATTATCATGCTATGTATGATCAATTTCAAGTCAAAGCTATCTATGACACTTTCAATGCTGTCAACAATGAGAGTTACTTGAGTGTTCCTCACAAGTTGTGTTTAATCACTCGTTCACTCAAGTGTCTAAGGCTATGATTGCTCTCTTACTCAACAAAGTCACAGCACTACCATAAGCTTGAAAATATTCTCAACAGTTGCAAATATGACTTGATAAAAAGGTCTTTCCGGCTTGTAACGTGGCTGGGCTAAGGGTAGGAAATTCTTTGGAAAAGTAGCTTAATGAGAGGCTAGGTCCAGTCCCTTAAGTCCAATCCTTGTGGCCTTCCATGCTTGTTGTCATTCTCTTTTCAAGACCTGGTACTTTATTCAAATCCATTTATTCTAAGTAAAATTAAAACAGAATACTAACTTTCTTTTTGGATTTTTTTTTTTTAGAATAATCATAATTAAAATAAGGTAACAAAAATTACAAACTACTGCAAGCTTCTCAAATTCTCAGCTGATGGTTTCTTTGATTCCTAGCTGGACCATACTTGTTCATTCTTTTCAGCTTTCTTTTCAACTGGTTCACTTGTGTTTCTTCACATTTCGATGGACAATTCCCTGTTGTCATGGACTTATATTAACCTTTTCTAGCCTCAGGGAGGTTGGTCAAATGGATATAGCTCTGATTTGGGAATTTTGAAATGAAAGGTTCAGGCTCAAAATAAGGTGCAAATGGAAATAATTGAAGGTTAGTCATTTTGGTCCTAGTTTCAGAAGAAAATGTGCCTCAATCATATCAAGTCACACCTGCATCCAGAGAAACAATTCAAGTTCTAGAGTACAATGAAATCGGAATCTCTCGGAAAGAAAACATTACCGCTGTTTGGCTCAATTCCTTATAGGTGTTCTAACTCAATTCAATCTCAGCTGATTGCATTTCAAGTATCATTTCAACTTCAACATTCATTTCACATACCAACAATCAAATTCCATTCATGCATCATGCAATTCATGCTATGTTTCATTTCATCAAGCTTCATCTAGAAATTCTATCCATCACTGTGTCCATTTACTTTTAATTCTGAAAAATTTGATGGGCTGCTTATTTTTTGAAAAATTTTGACAAAATTCTGTTAGACGTCATTTGTTTCTTGATTGTGATTTGCGAAATAATGCGTAACCATTCCCAGATTTATATGTTGTTGTCCCCAGCAACCACAAATAAGGTCACAACGCTTTGAAAAAATTTTGAGCATTATTCGAAAAATCGCATTCAATCCCACATTGATCTAAACAGTTTTTATTTGCAAGATATAAATCATAATTGGATCATATATATATATATATATATATAAATGCAGAACTGGAAAAATGTGTGTAATGTAATGTAAATGCAGAATCATAAAACTAACATAAAAACCAGAAATATAAACATAAAACATAAAACTAAACAGAAAAATAAAATATGTCCTGTCACTCCTCTCCTCTCTCTACAACCACTGCAGTCTCTGTGGCTGCTGCTGTGTCTGAAGTCTCTGCTGGCTCATGTGTAGTCTCAACTGGAGGGACAACAGGAGTCTCTGTAACTGGGGGTGCTGCTGGTGTGGAAGGCTGATCTGAAACCGGTAGTGGAGTAGGAAGCTGGTACTCAAATGGTGGGATGCCCAATTGTCTGCAAATCGCTCCGAGCATATGAGTCTGCTGGGCTAGCTGAGTCCTAACATACTCCTGGAAAGCCATGTATGAGGCAGAATCCGTATAAAGCGGCTCATGTCCAGGAGTAGGGGCTGAGGCTAGTGTTGCTGCATGTACTGGTGGTGCTTCTGCTGCTGTGGGCTGAACTGGCTAGGGTTTCTCTGGTGATGGGTGGTCTCTAGGGGAAGGGGCTGCAATCTCCTCAGGTTTGAGCTTTGAAGCTCGAAGAACCTGTTCATCAGCTGCGACTGCCATGGCGTCCAAGAAAGTCTTGTGGCTCATCAGCGAGGAGATTGGGACGTCCATGGGTTCGTCATCGTCGATGTGCACACTCGCATGCTGGCATAAGTGTAGGATGAGGGATGGGTGGGCCAGCCAGGACTTGCTGCTGGCGTCCTGTATCATATGGAGGATCCTGTTAGAAAGGATGTCTGAAATAAGAAGATTACCCTCACCTCGAAGAGTATAAAGGAGAATCGCTCTTTCTACGTTCACATCCGTCATATTAGTAGAAGGTATGACGGTGTTATTCACGAACTGATGCCAGAAAGCGGCATCTCCCACCAAATCATGCTTCCGCATCTTCTCTGGTATATAGTCTAAGCCGGACTTGGGCTTCCAAGCCGTATAAAGACCAGTGATGGCTCTGCGGATGGTGGTCGCCAACTGGGGAACCTCGTCCCTGTACATCTTCGTCAATGCATCTGGCTGCATGCGAAGGAAAAGCTGGAGGAACTCGCATTCCTCGAAGGGGTCATAGTGGGTGTCCATCATCTGCTCAATGGTTTTGTTATCAAAAGGGACTTGGACACCCCTCACCCAAGATCTCCGAGTCCTGTAGACAGTATCTGGCTCGACATTAGCCAGGAACTCCTTCAAAATCATGCTGGAGCTCGGCTCTGGAAAAGTAACTAGTCGCTGCCAATTGCGTCTAATGATTACTGCTCTCACAGGGTTATCCTCTGGTAGTGTGTCCCATAAAATTTTCTTCTTTGATATTATCTTCTTTGGGAGGTACCATGTGTCGAACTTCTCTTGGCACTCAGCTGTGCGGAAGCAAAGCTCATCAAACTCGGCGACCCTAGCTCGCTTCTTTCCTCCCTCAGCTGTAGCTTTCTTCTTGCCCTTAGCTATTTGTTTTCCCTGAAACTCAGAAAATCCCAAGCAATGTATATATGTTTCAATCAGTTTAATTTCCAGATTTGTTTCATTAATGGGATCATATCAGCCAAGTGAGGAATGTCATGACATCAAAATAGTAGTATCAAATCAAAATTTCAACATTCTCACAATTCCCAGATTTAATATTTTGAGTAATCCAAACATACTAGACAATGTGATAGCTCTATCCTTAGAACAACAAAATTCAATCCATTATACTATCATGTTTCAAGCAACAATGATTCAAATACATCAACATTACAGCACAGTCCAATTGATTCACTTCACTGCATTTAGATTCCCAGATTTACATGGTTTCAATAACTCAAATTAATAAAACACAACCAAGTGAAGGCAGAGTAATTGAAGTCCTTACAGTTGTGTTACATGCATATAAAGCAAGAAGTACCATGAACAAGTGTATGTCATTGACTGGGATACCCAGATTTAATCCAAAATTCCATGGTCAGCAATAGTGACAATTCAAGTAATTGGATCTATTTATAATGCAAAGCATGTCTCAAATATTGCATTTCAGTGTATTGACAAGCAACAGATGGGATTGATTGATTCCCAGATTTATTTTGTTCCATATTCCAAAACACAAAAATTCTATTCTTCATATTTCAAGATTATCATTATGCATGTTATGATAAATGCATGAGTAGCTTGATCTGGATTTTCAGATTTAGTTCAGAATTGCAATTCCCAGATTTAGTTCTTGACTATACTCCAATTAAGTTGGTTCAATGTGAGCATGGACAAGTAAGTATGGATGTATTCAAATTCAAAGTCCTTATGAGAAAGCATAACAGATTCAGGCATCAATCATCATACAGATAAAATCTAGTACTTATGTTGTAATTCCAATGCTTTGCCTGTTTTAATTAAGACCAAAGCTATGCCTACTTTCTATATGATGGCATGTGCAGCGTTTAACTCAAAATTGTTTCATTGCAAATCAAGCGCAACCATCAGTAATTGAGCATGCAACCTAATATAATTGTTCAATGCAGTCCATATTAACAATTGACAGACCACTAGTGACTAGTTCCAAGTTAAGGCCACATCTCCATTCAAAATTAATCCAATTTCCACAACTACTATCAATACAATTTTAGGTATCTTATGCCTGTTATTACACTTTATCCATGGAGTTGGCTATGCATATTTCAAGTCATACATCCAAATCAACAATTGCAAAGGCCAATGTATCCACTTAATCATAAAGAAATCAGACAGTTCATATCACAATTCAAATCGTGAATCATTCATGCACACCAAACAACTATGATCTTGGCCCATCAACAAAAACCATGAACATGATCAATTTAATCAAGCACATCAAAATCATGTAGCAATTACTTTGTGAGCACTACATGGTGTTGTGGTTTTCAACCAAAGTCATCATTTTAAGCACATATCTACGATCAAAACAATGCATGTAACCTTATTGAATCAACTTTGGCATCAATGCATTCCAATTCCCTTTTAGGCATCTCATCGAACATGTAATGGGCATAGAATCAAATTACATATTATGCCTATTTGGATAGTATCATACTCCCAATTTGAACATTACCAATGAAAATAAAGCAAAGTGCAACAGCAACAGGTCTCTGTCCTATAATTTAATCAGCAGAGAGTGTGAAGGTATCAAGCATTGCTCTAGGAATTTGCCATGGCCCTACCATTATTCATTACAAAGCATAAAAGGTTCAGAAACTTACCTTATCACCGGCCATTGTATCAATTGGAAGCATGTCCTAATGAAGCAACTTTTGCAGAGACTTATGAGAATGAAAATGGTGAAGAGGAACTTAAGAGTGAGCAGTAGAAAGGGTCAAAAGGGAGAATATGAGTGAGAATGGGAGAGATGGGGCTTTTAAGTGGAGAATTAGGTTAGGGAAGAAGTTAATGGAGCTTAATGGAGGGCTAAGGTGCAGGCGAAAATGGTGGAGCGGTTTTTAGGGGGAGAAGAGTGAGGGCGCGAATGAGGGAGATTTAAATTAAAAGCAAGTTCCGCGACGCCGCGCGGGTAGCGCGGAGCAAGGCGCTGATCGGGTCATAATGAACAGAATGGGTTTTGGTTTCGAATCTGCCGCGCGAATGGCGCGGGATCTCACGCTAGTAGCGTGGTGGGGCATTGAAAGGTCCCTCTGACTCGAAAGGCTCACGCGGATTGCGTGGATTTTCACGCGGTTAGCGTGGAACATGAAAATTGGGCAATTGATTCGAAAACATGGCGCTAATTGCGCCAGTAATCACGCTAACCTCGTGATTTAATGCAGAACAAGTTCATTGGTCGAGCATCTCACGCTATTCGTGCGCGATTTCACGCCATTAGCGTGGATTAGTCGAGTCCATGGCGCGGTTAGCGCAGTTCTGGCGCGGTCGGCGCCAGTTTGTGCAGATTGAGCTTGTCAATTCGAACATGTCACGCGGTTTGTGCAGGTTTCACGCGGTCAGCGTGGATTGATTGAATGTGTGGCGCAGTTAGTGCGAACACTGGCACGGATCACGCCATGACTTCTGCACAGCCTTTTTCTTTCTGTTTCTTGAGCTTTCAGTTTCCGCTCCTAACTAAAATTAATAGATAAATCTAATTGATTATACTTAAATAAACTAACCTAATGCTAAAGCTCTTGCAAGTGAAATGGGATCATACTATATAATAATGCATAAGATGAATATCATGAATATGCAGTGGGACATCTATTGAAATGACTACCAATATTGAAACTATGAATGCTTAAAAGTCTTAGATATGGAAATGCATGAATGATGGCTTATGAAATAATTTTAAGGTTACTGTTATCCAAGAAATTGGTATCTCTAACTATTTATGCAGAATTCAAATAGCTAATGCAGAAATTTAAACCTAATGTTATCAATTCTAAACAGAACATAATAGAATCTGAAATCAGCAACCATATACATCACAATTGTGCTCATTTAACGTCTTAAGCTAGACGCTTACTTCCATTTAAACCTCAGTGGTGTTGTGCGGAATAGAAACTGAAGTTCTGTCCACTTCTCCTCCAAAATAGTGTTTTAAACGATAACCATTTACCTTGAAAGCTCGATCACTATCCAAAGGTGAGATTGTCACTGTGCCATAGGGAAAAACTTCTCAAACAAGGAACGGTCCAGACCAACGGGACTTTAATTTACCTGGAAAAAGTCACAGGCGAGAATTGTAGAGCAGCACTTGTTGGCCAGGAACAAATTCCTTTGGGCGGATTTGATTGTCATGCCATTTCTTTGTCTTTTCCTTGTAGATCCGGGCATTCTCATAAGCGTCTAACCTGAACTCGTCTAATTCATTCAACTGAAGCAACCTCTTTTCATTAGCTTTGGTTAATTCAAAATTTAAAAACTTGGTTGCCCAGATAGCTTTATGTTCAAATTCAATAGGTAAATGACAAGCCTTACCATAGACAAGCTGAAAAGGAGACATACCTATGGGTGTTTTAAATGCAGTCCTGTATGCCCACAAATCATCATCTAGTTTCTTAGACCAATCCTTTCTCGATATTCCAACAGTTTTCTCAAGTATGCACTTTAATTCTCTGTTGGAAATCTCTACTTGGCCACTTGTTTGAGGGTGGTATGGGGTTGCCACTTTATGCTTGACTCCATATTTGGCTAACAAGCTGTCAAACTGCTTGTTGCAGAAGTGAGTCCCTCCATCGCTAATTATAGCCCTTGGTACCCCAAATCTAGTGAAGATGTTCATTCTCAAGAATGAGACCACCACCTTGGCATCATTGGTGGGTAAACCAGCTGCTTCAACCCACTTGGAAACATAGTCCACAGCAACCAAGATGTATTGATTGGCAAATGATTTAGGGAAGGGTCCCATGAAATCAATGCCCCACACATCAAAAAGCTCAACTTCTTGGATGTTGTTGAGTGGCATCTCATCTCTGCGAGAAACATTGTCTGTCCTTTGACAATTGTCACATTGCATCACAAAGTTCTTTGAGTCCTTGAATAGTGTTGGCCAATAATAGCCACATTGAAGCACTTTGTGCGCAGTCCGGTTTGCCCCAAAATGTCCCCCATAGTTAGAGGAATGACAATGCCACAGAATATCCGGCACGTCACTTTCAGCTATGCATCTGCGGATAACATTGTCAGTGCATTGAAAATATAAGTAAGGGTTATCCCAGAAATACCTCTTTGAATCATGCAGAAATTTCTTCCTCTGCTGCCAATTGAGTCCTTCAGGAATGATTCTAGCGGCTTTGTAATTAGCCATGCTAGCAAACCATGGGCTGGTGTTTACAGCAAGCACTTGCTCATCAGGAAAGTATTCATTTATTTCAACTTCCGGTCCATCTTGTAAGTCCTTTTCTTGAATTCTGGACAAATGGTTTGCAACCTTGTTCTCTACTCCAACTTTGTCTCTTATTTCAAGGTCAAATTCCTGCAACAACAACATCCACCACAGCAAACGAGGTTTTGCATCTTGTTTATGCAGCAAAAATTTAAGGGCTGCATGGTCAGTATAAACAATCACCTTAGAACCTACTAGATACGATCTAAACTTATCTAATGCATATACAACAGCTAGCATCTCTTTCTCAATTGTGGCATAATTTACTTGTGCTTCATTTAAGATCTTACTAGCATAATAAATCACATGCAAACGCTTTTCTTTCCGCTGTCCTAACACTGCACCTACTGCATAATCACTAGCATCACACATTAGTTCAAAAGGTAAACTCCAATCTGGAGCAATTAAAACAGTTGCAGTGGTGAGTTTTTGCTTCAAAGTATTGAATGCACTAAGACAAGCATCATCAAATACAAACTCAGTTTCTTTCTCTAGCAGCTGGCTTAATGGCTTTGCAATCTTGGAGAAATCTTTGATGAACCTTCGGTAAAAACCTGCATGTCCTAAAAAGCTGCGAACACCACTCACATTAATAGAAGGAGGTAATTTCTCAATCAATAAAAGCTTAGCTCTATCTACCTCAATTCCTATTTCAGATATTTTATGGCCTAGCACTATGCCTTCCCTTACCATGAAATGACATTTTTCCCAGTTTAAAACCAAATTAGTTTCTTGACATCTTTTAAGAACCTTGGCTAAATTAGTTAAACATGAATTAAAGCAAGGGCCAAAAACAGAAAAATCATCCATAAATACCTCAAGCCCTCTTTCTACCATGTCTGAGAAAATTGAAAGCATGCATCTCTGGAAGGTTGCAGGTGCATTACACAACCCAAATGGTATTCTTCTATAGGCGAACACCCCAAATGGACATGTAAAGGCTGTCTTCTCTTGGTCTTCCGGTGCCACTGGGATTTGGTTATACCCAGAGTAACCATCAAGGAAGCAATAGTAATCATGACCAGCCAAGCGTTCAAGCATTTGGTCCATAAATGAAAGTGGAAAATGGTCTTTTCTAGTTGCATCATTAAGCCTTCGGTAGTCGACACACATTCTCCAGCCCGTGATGGTTCTTGAGGGAATCAAGTCGTTGTTGTCATTTTGAATGACCGTCATACCTCCTTTCTTTGGTACAGTTTGTACTGGACTTACCCAAGGTGTGTCTGAGATTGGATATATCATTCCTGCATCCAAAAGCTTAACAACTTCTTTTCTTACCACTTCTTTCATTGTGGGGTTTA
>PYAF01005638.1:28155-59650 GCA_007407185.1 Glycine tomentella
TGTATGACAAAGTTATGAGAGAATTTTTATTAATTATTTTATGCATAAGCTAATTTTAAATTATGAAGAAGTTCATTTTATTTTATTTTCTTTTATTAGAAATATTTTAAGAATGAACTTATCCAAACAAACATTTTATAAACTTTCTGAATGGAGTGAAGATATGAAACTAAAAGAAAATGGAGTTTGAAGAATGCCAAAATAGTTTTTATATTGGGAAAATATAATCAAATAACTTTAAAAATTATATAAAAATCTTATTCAAATTAACTTTAAAATGTCGTAAATAATTGTTCTAGATCCATTTATTCTCTTTTGAGATCCACTTATTTGTCTAATTTCAGGAATTTTGAGATCCACTTATTCTCATTAAAATGTCTCTCATTTGGAAATTAGATAAGTGTCACATTCTCATTAAAATGTCTCTCGTTGGAAATTAGATAAGTGTTTCGTTCTATTATGGCAGATTTAACGTGTTGTGTCCTGTAGCTTTACTATTTTGGGTTTTGGTTGCTTTACTTTTGTAGTTTCTCTCTAGTATTCACAGTAATCAACCAACATATATATATTACTATAATAAAAACTGACAGAAAAAAGTGATAAACCCGGTTTACAAAAATCAGAATCACAGGTTCATCACTCATTCACTCTTACACAGAAAAAGAAAACAAAAGATAGAACAGAACACTCTAGAACTTTGAGGTTCTGATTAACTCTGTGCCCAAATTCCCCATATCTTCACTCAATGACTATAATATATACCTAAAAAACTGAGGGCATGCCCGCCTATGTCCCAAAGAGAAATGTTTACCAAATAATTTAGCCATTGTCACAAAAGTTTCTGAAAAGTCAATGTTCAATCAAATGCAGGATAAGATATTGAATTAGTCCATTTTCCACTAACTTCTGAAGTCAAGTCAAACACATAATCAACATAATTAAGCACCAATGGTGTTTGGGGAACCATTTGCAAACACCATGTAATATTGTGTTAGATTATGCAAATCAATCTTGTGAACCAATATGGCATTGACTTCAACCCTCACATCCTTGACAACATTGCTTTGCCTATGTATGTTTTGCGTGAATGCAACTACCTACAATGAATATCTGTGGATGGAGCAATCATTGGGAACCTCCGACACCATTCTTTCTCGCCGTGGGAACTTCGAATTGGGCTTTTTCCCCATAGTCAGAGAGAACTCCACCAAGTACTATGTAGGCATATGGAATAAAAACGGAAGAAATGACAAGAACAAAATTGTTTGGGTTGCTAATAGAGACTATGCAGTTCAATCATCTTCAGCAGTTCTTACTATTCAAAAACCTGATGGGAATATTATGATCATAGATGGATCGATGATGTATCACGTGAGCAACGTTTCAAACAACTCTATTACCTATGCCAAGCTCTTGGATTCAGGAAACTTCTTACTGCTGAACAACTTAACTCAAGAGATTTTTTGGCAGAGTTTTGATAGTCCTACGAATACCCTTTTACCTGGAATGAACCTAGGATATGATGATGTCTCAGGTTACACTTGGTCATTGAGTTCATGGAAAAGTGCGGACGATCCTGCCCCGGGAGCTTTTTCCCTCAAGTATGATTTTGGAAGGGCCAGTCTAATCATCAACAACGGTTCTAATGTGTTTTGGATAGATGACAGTTCAAATGATACTATTGACAATGTTATTGGGCGAAGTGGTGTGAATAAAAACAAAAGATATTTCACTTGGTCAGTTGGTAATGACTCTATGCTGCTGGTACTAGAAGTGTCTGGGGAGCTCAACCAGGAGCATTGGTCAGAGAAAGAAAAGCATTGGATTTCTATTCAGTCATCAAAGTGTGGAACCAACAATTTATGTGGAGTTTTTTCCATTTGTAACCCTCAAGCTCTTGAACCTTGTGACTGTCTCTATGGTTTCATGCCTCTGGATGCTGATTCTTGGAGGAACGGGAACAAATCTGCTGGCTGTGTTAGGAAAAAAGAGTTATCATCCTGCAGTGACGGTGTTGAATCCAAGGATAGATTCAAGCAATTCAACAACACACAATTACCATCAACTTTGAATGGATACAGCAAGATAAAGATCAATACGGCAAGAGGGTGTGAAAGTGCTTGTTCTAGAAATTGTTCTTGTGTTGCTTATGCTTATGATTTGAATGGTGACTGCCACTTGTGGCTTGGTCACGTATTGAATCTGAAGAACATCTCAACAGATGTGATGAATTCTGATAATACCAATCCAATTTTTAACCTCAGACTTGATGCCTCAGAATTGGTTCCCACTGGTAGGTTGAAGAAAACCTCTCTTTCCCTTGACGTAGATATGTTACTTTTGATTAATGAAATAGAATACTGAATACCATAATTGATGCAATCATGGGAGTTGTGTATAACTGTGTTAGTTATGTAATTATGTGACCTGTAACTGAAAGTTGTGTGTAAATCACCCTATTTTTTAGATTCTTTAGAAAAATATGTTGTTTTATGGATCATGAGTCATCCATAAAAATATTTATCCATGCCATTTAACCAATTAAATTTTGATTATATAATTGAATGGATAGGTTAGATAAATGTTTGGATAAGTTGGGTGATTCATGGATAAATGGGCTGGGATTAATTTCCACCCCAACCAAAATGTTTTTTTTTTTTATTATTAAATTGTGCTTAGAATGTGATGCAGCTACTTTAAGTTAGACTTTGTGCACTCTTCAAAGAGAAGAAGTTAGAATCCAGAGTTGTTTTTCATTCAACTGGAATTTCTCTCTCTTTTCCCTCTAGTCTGTTTTCTTCATTTCACAGATTTGAGGATCCATTTATGAGTCGATAAATGAGTTTTCAAAATTGAATTAATCTCTGCAGATTCAAACATAACCAATGCAAAAGAACCAGCAAATGATTTTCGCGAAAATGAAAACTGGCTGAGGATAATTCTGGTTGTTATACTGATCACAATTCTATTGTTTCTTATATTGGGCCTATTCGTTTACTGGATTAGAAGGCAAAGGAGGAAAGGTAAGAAATAATATTTTTTTTTGCAGTGACTTATGAGGATTTTAACTTGTCAACTAATTCTCCTCACTTCCTAGGGGAAGATTTGCTACATTTCAATGCAAGCATGAGCATGAAAGCTGAAGATTCTGAGCTTACTGAAGCACATAAGAGTGTAAAAGTTAAGAAGGAAGTCAAATTGCCATTATTCAGTTTTGTGAGTGTTGCAGCAGCAACTAATAATTTTTCAGATGCAAATAAACTTGGTGAGGGTGGCTTTGGACCTGTTTACAAGGCATGTTGAAAACTATTCTTCTTAGCCATACTTTTTGAATACAAGTGAACTTTAATTCTTTTGGATTGTAATCAATTAGCTATGTCTAATCAACAAACACTGGCTAGTATATTTTATTCTCTTCTCATTTATGTTTGTGTTTGCCTTTGCTACTGCCTATAATAACTTTATACAAAAACTAAATTCCAGGGTATATTATTGAATGGGGATGAGGTTGCTGTAAAAAGGCTATCACGAAGATCTGGTCAAGGATGGGAAGAGCTGAGAAATGAAGCCCTATTAATTGCAAAACTCCAACACAACAATCTTGTCAGACTTCTAGGCTGCTGCATTGATCGAGATGAAAAGATGCTTATTTATGAATTTATGCCTAATAAAAGCTTAGATGTTTTTCTTTTTGGTTTGTATTCCTTGAACTCTCATAACTCTCCTAAATATCCTCCTTTCAGTTAAACTGTCAAACTTTGGTTGTGACATCTTTTAATGCAAAACAGATGCAACAAAAAGAAGGATGCTAGATTGGGGAACACGAGTTAGGATAATTGATGGGATTGCCCAAGGAATGCTTTATCTTCATCAATATTCCAGGTTTCGGATCATTCATCGAGATTTAAAAGCTAGCAACATATTGTTAGACACCAACATGAAACCTAAAATATCAGATTTTGGAATGGCAAGAATATTTGGTGAGAATGAACGTCAAGCAAATACAAACCGAATAGTTGGAACATAGTAAGTCCAATAAAAGAATACTGCTAATGCTATATATAAGTTATCATATAGCTGCCATCAAGATTTCAGACACATGATCAAACATCTACTTATTAATCTTCCTTATGGTTGTCAGTGGATACATGTCCCCTGAATATGCCATGGAAGGTGTTTTCTCAATAAAAGCAGACGTGTTTAGCTTTGGGGTCCTTCTGTTGGAGATTGTAAGCGGCAAGAAGAATACTGGCTTTTATCAAACAAATTCCTTCAATCTTCTTGGATATGTAAGTTTCTAGATACCAATTATTTGTTCTATATTTGCAAGGTTTAGATGTAGTGTACAATATTATAGAGCCATGCGAAAATATGCTCCAAACATTATAATTTTGAGTTTATTTCTTGGTGAATATTGAAGGCTTGGGTTCTATGGACAAACAATTCGGCAATGGACCTGATGGATCCAGCACCTGATGATAGTGATACCACCAGTAGTAGTAAGCATACAGTACCAAGATATGTGAACATAGGACTTCTCTGTGTTCAAGAAAGTCCAGCAGATAGACTAACCATGTCTGATGTTGTATCAATGATTGGGAATGACACTGTGGCCCTTCCTTCTCCTAAACCACCTGCATTTCTAAATGTGAGAGGTAATCAAAATTCAATATTGCCCAGTAGGACGCCAGAAAGCTTTTCTCTGAATGTCATCACAGATACAATTGTGGAAGCCAGATGAGTGACTATGAGACTGCTCTCATTGTAAGATTTAGTTGTAAGACATTTGCTCTGTTAATGTTTGTACTTTCTACCCCCCATTTCTCCTTCTTTACCATATTACTCACAGAATCAAATGAGGAAAAACTGAGTTTGATTCCAACAGTTAAAGAATGTTCAAAATAATGTATGCAGTATTTTAATTTAGTCAAATGAACTGGCCTGTATTTTATTGGGCTTAATATGTTTTTGGTCTTGCAAAATAGTGTCCTTTCCGTTTTAGTCCATGCAGAATTTCTTGAGCCCGCCCTTGTCGTTCTTACATTTTTCTCTGTTAATAATATAGTTCTCACCGTTGAATTGGGAAAACAAATTAGGATATATTGTATTCTTAGTCCTTAAACCTTTCAGAATTTCTATTTTTAAGTCTAAATTTTTTATCTGTTTTTAGTTTTTAACTTTCTTTTCGTCCTTTTTTTAGTCTTTTAACTTTTTTACATTTTTACTTTTAGTTCATATAAAAGTAAGAACATAAAATTATTAAGGGACTTAAAAATAACAATAAAAAGTTCAGAGACTAAACAAAAATTATAAAAAAATTAGGGACTAAAAAATGCTTAATCCAAAAAATTAAAACTTTTAGTCCCAATAAAATCATAATTGTTTCATTTTAATCATTTTAAAGAAGTGATCACGTTATTTGGGAAGATACAGACCAAAGTTGTGAAACCTGATAATTTCATTACTCTCCTTATGGTTGTGTTCGGTTGGGAGTTCTGGAGCATGGCAAGTGGAATGATAATTACATAGATGAAAACAGAATTGTGGTGGATGCTGTGGTTGGTACTGCCCAAATGTATGCTAAATGTGGTTGCATAGAGAAGTTTCTGGAAATTTTAATGGATTGAAGGAAACGGATACTACCTCATGGATGGACATCAATTATTTCTGGGCTGCCATGAATGGTAAAATAATTAAAGCACTTGAGTTATTTGAAGCAATGCAAACATGTGGGTTAAAACATGATGTTACCTTTATTCTTGTTTTCAGTGCTTGTAGTCATGCAGGTATGTTTGAAGAATGCCGTAACTTATTTCATTTCATATATATCGATTTGAGCCAAATTTTGAGCATATGGGTGTTTAATTGACCTTCTTGGTCGAGCCAGAGACTGTTACAAGAGGTAGAGTTGGCAAGGAAGTTACCAAATCAAACCTAAGAAATAATAAGTCCACTTTATAGAGCTTTACTAAGTGTCTGCAAAAATTATGGCAATATTGATATGGGTGAAAGACTTGCTGCAAAAGTTAAATCCAGTTATTCATGTCTTCATACACTTCTTACTAGCATTTATGCTATCCTATCAAACTTGAATATGTGACTATATATAGGAACTAAAAGTATTAATGGAGAAAAAGTTCATAGATTTTGATTAGTCAAAATTTAAATTAGGAACTAAAAGCATATATTTGAAAAAGTTTCAGAATAAAATGACAGTAAATCCTATAAATTTTAGTTATAAAAAAAAATAGTTTTATGCATTGCTCTTCCTCTGGAAATAATTCTGGTTGAGTCAAGTAGGATCACCATGAACAACAAAAGTCTTCCTCCGAGTAGTTTACGCATAATCAAAACTCAACTTACATTAAGGACTAACAGTTAATTTTACAAAAAGTTTAAGGACTAAATTTTAATTAACGCTACAAAAATAAAGAATAAGAATGAAGAGCTGTCAGGGTAAGAATTTAATGAAGCCAGAATTTGACTTTTATTTTTACCCTCGTAAAATTTCTCTCTCTTTTCCGTGTTTCAATCCAGTCCTTTGCCTTCTTTTGATGCTTCAGTTTAATCGTCTATTTGTTTAATCCTTTCAAGTAATATCGGACCATAGGGACTTCAGGAATTCTGTGGGAGAGCAACTTTAATCTCGGATAATAACGCAAATATAATGAACAGCAGAATAAATACATTCATTGGAGTTGTCCAGAGAGTGTTAGTCATGCTAATGTAAGTGAAGATCAGTTACCTTTAGTTATAACTGAATTGAGCTTAGCTCGTGATGCAGCTATTATAGGTAGGACCTCGTGCATTCCTCAAAGAGAACAAAACAAGAACTCAATCAGCTGCTACTCATTCAACTGCAATTTCACATTTTCTATCTTTTTTCTATATTTCATTTAATTCTATGTAGAACCTTAAGATCCAATACACGTGTTTTTACTAATTAATGATTCTTCTCTGCAGATTGGATCATAAACATTTTTTAAATAACAAATGATTTTCGCCTGGTGTAGTGCAGCTACGTTGTGATTTAAAAAATGTTAATTAAAGTCTTTTCCTTAAGTAGTTTATTAGGTATCTGGTATAAGTATGATATGAGAGGTCATCGGTTTTGAAGTATTCGTGTATCAATAATTTTCAATTGTTATGATGACCATTTTTTATATTGCTTATACTGGATCAATCCTTTTCTGGATAGAGGTTAAAGGAGGAAAAGTAACGTACTAGGTATTAAAAAAGGTATGCAGCAGTGATTTTGGCTACAACGTTAAGGTTTGTAATTGTGATCGCATTTGTCTTTAATTTCCCAGAACATCAAGAATTATAACAATTTGCACTCGTAACCACAATTTAAAACATTGTTAACATATGAACTGAGTCAACATGTTTTGTTAGATGCATCAAGAATAGTTGCCTTGCTCTTATCAATAGATAGAAAAATATTTAACAATTTTTTCCAACTGCATTTCTAAAGAATCAATGTTTGACCAAATATTATAATAAAATAAAACAAACATCACATGTAAAATCTTCTTTAAAATAATTCCATGATGGTTTTACAATAATAAAATTCACCACATGATTTTAAAATAAGTGCATATTCCTCTTAGCAAAGCAACACTTGGTTTAACCGATTCTGAAGTAAACTCACACATCATTAACATAATTGTATACCAATGTTGTTTGGTTTGTACCATTTACAGCCTTTCTCTCTAACATTTCCCTTGATTGGTGATATGCTCCTAGCATATAGTGTTTCCAAGCTCAGATAAGTCACCAATTGCTTAAGAATGAATGATAATTGCTTCCAATTGATAGAATTGTTGACAAATCCTCCTCATCTGATGTTTTCACTCAGTTTATATGTTTAATAGTTGAAAAGAGCCAAAAGAAGTGCAGAGGAAGAGAAAGCAAGATCATGGCGCCATCCGCACCAACATCCGTACGAGTTGTGCCAATCCTGAAAGCAAGACCTTCTTTCCTGAGAACCAGCGCGATCAGCGTGAGTCTGGCGCTATTCACGCCAGAAATGCTCTACAAATACAATTTTCTCTGTGATCTGGCGCTATTTGCGTGAATAAATGGGGCCATCCGTGCCAGATGTGCTCTCCATCTCAAGGATTCTTTGTGGTCTGGCGCGATCCGCGCTAGACTGAAAAACATCAGTGCCATTAGCGCGAGGATGGGAGATTAACTCCCCAAGTATATATGAGAACCCACTTCTGAGTGAGGGACTTTTGCACCAAAATACAAAGATTGAAGGGTTTTAGAAGAGCATGGAGGTGCTTAGCTAGGGTTTGGAGTTGTGAAGGACAAGTGGGATCTTCTCCTTCTTCTTCATCTTCTCCTTGTTTGTTCTTCAGCTGGGCATGTTTCTTTTTGAGTTACCAAAGCCAATCATGACTAGGTTTGGCTAGTTCATATTTGTAGTTAGGGCCATACACTTGATGTAAACTTCCATTAGATTGGATTGGATGCTATTATTCTTTTATATCAAATTATTTTACTTTACTTTGCTTCGAATGGATTATATCTCCTTATTAGACTTAATCATTCTGATAATGTGTTGAGAGCTAGGGTTCACAATAGGAATATTGGGGTTCTAGACTTTGACTTAGGGTAAAGTAACATTCTTTACATTATCTAGGAAAAGAAATGTATGTTTGCAGATGATTTAATGTGTCAACTCAATGCTTAACCTTAGGAAGGCTACTAAGGAATTAGGGCTTTTATGTGGGCTAAAGGGTTAATGTCACTAAGGAATTAGTGCTTAACTAATATTCTATATGACGATGCATAGGATGAGTAACTTGAATAATTGAAGATAGTAAACAATCCGAATACATTGGTTGAATCATCGAGTTGGGTGCCCTGACTACTTTCTTTCTCCTTTATTGTCATAAACGTAATGTCATTGTTTATAATTAATTATTACATCTTAATTCTTGTCTTTAATCTTACTCGTTCAACATACAAAACACACTTTTACCAACATTTATTTGTCCAACTTTTAGGTATAAGTTATAATACAATTGGTGCACCAATCCTCGAGGGAATGATATCTTTATCACTTTATTACTTGGAACGAACGATATACTTGTTGAAATCCCAACAATTGGTGTTGAATATATTTAACATATATATTAAATATTAATATGTCACATACAAGCCCAATAAGTTATTGTATGGTTATATGAGCCCATATGGGTTGGAGCCCAATAACTTGCTATATTACTTGGGTTTTCCTTAAGCTGGAGGTAACACTGTTGAACATTCCACATCTGATGCCTCTTGGTGTAATACTTCAAGCACCCAACACTAAACCCTTCTCTCTCTCAAACCTCTTACCTCCAACAATCTTGAAGTATTAGCTTCGTGTATCAGATTTGAGTGAGTAAGGTGTTATTTCAAAGATCTCATCAAGAGGAACTCAAGTGTGTGATCACTTTGTGTTTCGACGGAAGGATTGACTGTGATCTGAGTTTGAAAACTCCACAGTAGTAACCTTTGAGTCCAAATCCTGGAAATTTCAGCTGATTTCATGAGTTGAAACCTTGTGGGTTTTGTTCTACTCTTCAAAACAATCGTTTTGACTGGTTACTTGCATAAACGGAGGTCAGTCGAAACAGATTTAGCCGTTGGAAGTTTCTGCAATTTTTCGGCGATTGGTTCGTCTTCTCCAGTGACTGTTTCGTCTTCTTCGGTGAAATTTTTGGCTACTGGTTTGTCTTCTCTGGCTAACTTTTTTGGCGACCGATGACTTTCCGGTAAAATCTTTCGACAAGTTTTCAGCAAGTCTCCGACGACCCAAAATAGTTCCTCTTAATGTTTTTGGGCGTTTTTGGATTCATTTTTGGGGTCCAATTTGACAAATTTCACCTCTACAGTGTTGTTTTTTGAAAAGTTAGAAGATCTGATATACTTTGAAGGATTTTAAGGTGCACTCTTTCTAACTATTTTACCTTGATTAAAATGGCAAAACAACTCCTATGATATCATAAAGCTTAAATCTTTTGATAATCTCTTTGTTGATCTTGTGTTGAGTAAGCTACCTGTTGAATGAAATTATTTTAAGATTGACATGCACAGACTAAAAGAACAGATGAGACTGGATGAATTAAAAAGGTATATTCATTTTGAAGATTAAAACATTTGTAGGAAGAGTTTGGAACAAGTAGGACGACAAAAGTCAGTTGTCAACTTAGTTTCGTATTCCTATAAATATCAGAAAAAGTTCAAGTCACCAAAAGGTGAATCCTCTTCACAGTTAGAGGCCAAAACGACTATCTTCAAGAAGAAGAAGAAGGGCAAGTGCAATAACTGTGGGAAGTGGGGTCACTGAGCAACAGAATATAAGCTACCAAAGATGTTAAAGAACAACACCATAAAATGAGGCCAATATGCTAATTAGTGAATCTAAGCCTCAAGCCTTCATTGGAATGATGAATAATGGAAATGTCAGTGTCTCTTCTGAGTGGTGGTTGGATAGTGGTGCTACATGTCATGCAACAAATGATGCGAATTTTCTCACTAAGGTCATAGAAGTGAAAGACACCATGGAAAATTGTAATGGTGGTGAGGCAGAGGTGACTCATGCTAGAACTGCTAATTTGGTGCTTTCTTCAGGTAAGTTACTAGCTTTGAAACATGTTAAAGTAGTACCTATACTTAAAAAGAATTTAATATCTAAGAGTTTACTTGATAAAGCTGGTATGTTTGTTTTAACTATGAATGATAAAGTAATAACTTTATATGTTAACTCATGTTACTTCGGTTGTGCATTTATGATTAATGGCATGTATAGATTGAGTTTAGATACTAATAGCATAAACCATGTTAGTTCTACTTTGATTGATCCAAAATTATTACACAATAGACTTGGACATGTGAACTATAGGACAATGTAACATTTATCTAAAACTCACAACATTCCATTAGATACTTCTATTCGATTTGACAAATGCGAAGTGTGTGCACAGACTAAGATCATTAGAAAACCTTTTAAGTCAATTTCTAAAAGCACAACACTTCTTGAGCTTATACATTTTGATCTTTGTGACTTTAAAAACTATGTTACCAGAGGGGGTCAGAAGTACCTAATCACTTTCATAGATCATTTATCTAGATATTGTCATGTTTATTTGTTGAAATCGAAAGATAAGACTTTTGAAAAGTTTAAGATTTTTAAATCTAGAGTTGAAAATCAACTTAATTTGAAAATTAAGAGGTTTAGGAATGATAGAGGAGGAGAATATACAATGACTGGGTTCAAGGAATTTTGTGCTTTGGAGGGCATAATACTTGAAACTACTGCTTCTTACTCACCCCAATCAAATGGCGTTGGAGAACATAGGAATAGAACTTTAATTGACGTTTATTCACCTGTATGTCATGTGTCAACTATAAGAATTCTTCTTGCTTTGGCATTTATTAAACATTTGTAGTGCATCAAATGGATGTAAAGACAACTTTCTTAAATGGAGAGTTAAATGAAGAAATTTATATGAAACAACCTGAAGGGTATGTCATGAAAGGCTTTGAAAAAAGTTTGTAAATTGAACAAATCATTGTATGGTCTAAAACAAGCACCTAACATGTGGCATCTTAAGTTTGACAAGGTGGTAAAAAGCTATGGATTTCAGTCAAATTATTCAGATAAATGTCTTTACTATTGTTTCAAGTCAAATAAGATAGTCATCATGTGCTTGTATGTTGATGACATGTTAATTCTTGGCTCCGATCATTCTATAGTGAGTGATGTGAAAATCATTTTAGCAAAAGAATTTGACATGAAAGATCTTGGTATAGCTAATACCATTCTTGGTATGAAAGTAAATGTGACATTCCAAACTTGATGCTAGATTATTTGACTTTAAGGAATTAGTAACTGTGACATTCCAAATTGAAATATAAAAATAGTTGATTATATAAGAAGCCTATTGGTGTTGTTCTTAATTGAAACTTGACATTACAAGACTAGGTTATTGTAAGTAACGTGACTATTAGTCTTATTTTGTAAAACGAGACAATCGTTACTCTCTTACAAATAAACTTTGGTTGATGGCTCTTTATAACTTAAACTATTTAGGCCTTGTTCATAATTTATGAAATTGGCTTGATGCTTATGAATATAATATTATGATGCTTTATGACATTGATATATGTTTTTCTTTGCCTGATGATATGATGCTAAGTCCTTTTAGTAGAACTAGACATTTTTAGTAGTTTATTCAAATGATTGAATTCATGATAATTTGAAATTCATATTAGACATTCTACATGGGATGACAGAGATGGAGGAGAGCTTAATAAGTGGGATCTTGAGGAGGACCACCAACTTGAATATATGTATCTATAATTTAGAGTTGTAGGAAATATGATTGTTCACCTGCTATTGTCCATTATGTTGGAGTCCATTTACTTGAGACTTACATTTTGTTATTTCTATTTTGTGAACATTATGATTATTATGCTTATTTCTTATATTTGTAAGACTTTGGACTATTTTGACTGACCTACTTATACTTGACTATTATGATTATGTTAGTTGTGAACTGATTTTGAGATGTTGGGATTTGAATAAGTTTAGATTTAATCTAAAACTCTTCGTATTTATATTGATATATTGATCTCAAAAAAGATTTATGAGAATGAAGATTCACTTAGTTTGATTACAAATTAAAACTCTTTGACCAGTTGATTGTCTTGGATTGGATGTGAATGATTCATGTTTGTTTGAATATTACATTAATTACCTTATTGGATTGTGCTTTATGGTGACCATAGGAGAAAATTGTTAAATATATTTAACATATATATTAAATATTAATATATTTACATATAAGTTCAATAAGTTATTGTATGATTATATGGGCACATATGGACTGGAGCCCAATAGCATGCTATATTACTAGGGTTTTTCCTAAGCTGGAGATAACGATGTTGAGCATTCCACATCTAATGCCTCTTGTTGTAATATTTCAAACACCCAACACTAAATCTTCTCTCCTTCAAACCTCTTACCTCCAACAATTAGTTCTTCTAAACAGCATCATATATTGTGTTAGATTATGGAAATCAATTCTTGATGACATTGATTTGCCTTTATGTGTTTTGCCTGAATGCAGCTACCTACAAAGAATATCTGTGGATGGAGAAATCATAGGGAACCTCTGACACGATTCTTTCTCATAGTGGGAACCTTGAACTGGGTTTTTTCTCTACACGTAGAGAAAAAACAACCAAGTACTATGTAGGCATATGGAATAAAAACGTTCCGAACAACAAGATAGTGTGGGTTGCTAACAGCGACTATGCAGTCCAAACATCTTCAGCAGTTCTTACTATTCAACCAGATGGACATCTTGTGATTTTAGATGGTACCAATGATCCGTGAACATCATTTTTGAACAATTTTAGTACCTATGCCAGGCTCTTGGATTCTGGAAACTTGATACTGCTGAACTCCTCAAACCAAGCAATATTGTGACAGAGTTTTGACAATCCTACGGATAGCCTCTTACCAGGAATGAACCTAGGACAAGATTTTGTCTTAGGTTACACTTGGTCATTGAGATCATGGACAAGTGCAGATGACCTGCCCTAGGAGCTTTTTCGCTAAGTATGATTCTAATGATACGATTGACTTTGTTATTAGCATAAGTAGTGTGTGGAAGTGTACTATAGCTATTTCACTTGGCCATTTTTAATGAATCTAAAGTGTGCAACCGACAATTCGTGTGGAATTTTTTCCATTTCTAACCCTCAAGCTCTTGAACCTTGTGACATTATGGTTTCAAGCCACTGGATGCTGATTCTTGGAGGAAAGGCAACAAATCTGCTGGCTGTGTCAGGAAAAAAGAGCAATCGTCCTGCAGTGACGGTGTTGAATCCAATGATGGATTCAAGCATCTCTATAATGTGCAATTAATTACCACCAAATTTGAACCGATACCACAAGATAAAGATCATACAACAAGAGACTGTCAAAGTAATTGTTCTACAAATTGTTCTTGTGTTGCTTATGCTTATTATTTAAACGGTGATTGCCACTTGTGGCTTGGTTGAGTATTGAATCTAAAGAACATCTCAACATATGTGGACAATTTGGATAATACCAATCCAATCTTTTACCTCAGACTTGCTTCCTCAGAATTGGTTACTTCTGGTAAGTTGAAGAAGTTTTTTTTTTTTTTTTTTTTTTTTTTTTTTTTTTTTTTTTTTTTTTTTTTTTTTTTTTTTTTTTTTTTTTTTTTTTTTTTTTTTTTTTCCCATGATGTAGATATGTTTCATTTGGTTTTGGTATGGAGAATAGAATAGTGAATACCGGAATAAATACAATAAGAGAGTTGTAAAGAGATGTGTTAGTTATGTCATGAAATTATGTTGACCGTGACTGAGTTGTTTCTGTCAATCACGCATTGGTATAGAAAAATATGTTCGATGGATCATAGAACTTCCAATAAAACATATTGATCCATTCTACTTAGCCCATTAAACTTTAATTTTATATTATGTAGATGGTTAGGTTGGATATATATTTGGAAGATTTGGGTAGTTAATGGATAAATGGGCTTAGTTTCCTCCCTCACTTAAATGTTTGTACTGATGAACTTTGCTTAGCATGTGTTGCAGCTATTATAAGTTAAATTTTTTTGCACTCCTCTAGGAGCAGCAGTTAGAATCATTAGTTGTCTGTCAATCAACTGCAATTTCTCTCTCTTTTCCCTCTAGTCTGTTTTCTTCATTTCGGAGCTTAGATACATTTACAAGTCAATACATGTGTTTTATACTTGATAATTCTTTTCTGCAAGATTCAAGCACAACAAATGCAAAAGAACCAGCAAATGATTTTCGTTAACATGAAAACTGGCTGAGGAATCTACTTCTAATTGTTATACTTGTTACACTGATCTCGCTTCTAACGTTTCTAACGTTGGGCCTATTTGGGACTAGAAGGCAAAGGAGAAAAGGTAAGAAAGAAACAAGTTTTTGCAGTTGCTTATGAGTATTTTAACTTGTTAACTAATTCTCCTCATTTTGTAGGGGAAGATTTGCTACATTTTGATGTAAGAATGAGCATGAAAGTTAAAGATTCTGAGCTTAGTGAAGCACAAAGGGGTGCAAAAGTTAAAAAGAAGTCAAATTACCATTTTTCAGTTTTGTGAGTGTTGCAGCAGCAGCTAATAATTTTCAGATGAAAATAAACCTGGTGATGGTGGCTTTGGACCTGTTTACAAGGCATGTTTAATAAACTCTCAGCAATATTTTTTAATGAGAAAATAGTGTATACGCTGACAATATCAAAGATTTTTACAATATGATTCAATCACATGTTGTCATATATTATAAGTTGAAAGTCAGATCATGATTTATGATTAATTGATAGTATAAATTTTTATAATTACATTGCATAGAAATCAAACCCTTTTTTAGTACAAGTGAACTTTGATTCTTTTGGAATATAATGAATATAGCTATGTCAAATCAACAGACACTAACTCGTATACGTTATTCTGTTTTAATTTATCTTATCCACAAGTTTGCCTTTGCTACTGCCTGCATGTTACTTTATACAAAATAAAAAATAAAAAATCCAGGGTATATTATTGAACAGGGATGAGGTTGCTGTAAAGAGGATATCGCAAAGATCTGGTCAAGGATGGGAAGAGTTAGAAGTGAAGCCTTATTAATTCCAAAACTCCAACACATCAATTTTGTTAGACTTCTAAGCTGCAGTATTGATCTAGATGAAAAGATGCTAATTTATGAATTTATGCCTCATAAAAGATTGGATCTTTTTCTTTCTGGTTTGTATTTTGCAGTTTCAGAACTCTCCTATATATGCTCCCTTCTATTAAATTTAAACTTTGGTTGTGATATCTTTTACTGCAAAACAGATGCAACAAAAAGAAGGATGCTAGATTGGGGAACACGAGTTAGGATAATTGATGGGATTGTCCAAGGAATCCTTTATTTTCATCAATATTCCAGGTTCAGGATCATTCACCGAGATTTAAAAGCTAGCAAGATATTGTTAGACACCAACATGAATCCTTAAATATCAGACTTTGGAATGGCATGAATATTTGGTGAGAATGAACTTCAAGCAAACACAAACCGAATAGTTGGAACATAGTAAGTCAAATAAAAGAATACTGCTGATGCTGTAAGTAATCATATAGTTGCATTCACTAATTTCATTCACATGATCAATCATCCACTAATTAATCTACCTTATGGTTTTAAGTGGATACATGTCCCTGAATATATGCTATGGAAGGTGTTTTCTCAATAAAATCGGCTGTGTTTAGCTTCGGGGTCCTTTTGTTGGAGATAGTAAGTGGCAAGAAGAATACTGTCTCTTGTCAAACAAATTCCTTTAATCTTCTTGGATATGCATGTTTCTAGATTCCACTCATTTGTTCTAATTACTTTTTAATATTATAGAGGCATACCAAAATATGCTCCAAACATTCTAATTTTGAGTTTCTTTGTTGCGGAATCTTGAAGGCTTGGGATCTATGGACTCGCAATTCGGGAATGAACATAATGGATCCAGCACTGGATGATAGTGATTATAGTAGTGGTAGTAAGCATACTGTGCCAAGATATGTGAACATTGGACTTCTCTTGTCTAATGTTGTCAAACTATCAATGATTGGTAATGACAGTGAGGTCCTTCCTTCTCCAAACTACCTGCATTTCTAAATGTGAGAGGTAATCAAAATTCAATATTGCCCGGTAGCATGTCATTGATGTCAGAAAGTTTTCTGTGAATGTTATCACAGGTTCAATTGTGGAAGCAAGATGAGTTACTATTAAACTCCTCTCATTGTAAGATTAGATTGTAACTTGTTTCAATTTAATGCTTGCTCAGTTAATGATTATATCATCACCTCCGGTCCTTCCCCTCCTGTATTTTTCACGGAATCAAGTTAAGAAAAACTGAATTTGATTCCAACAGTTAAAGAATGTCCAAAAATATTGCTTTGGATTATGGAACTCGCTTGTATTTTATTCAAGCGTGGATGACGATTAAAAATTTAAGAACTGCTCGACCAAATTTATCACCCCATTATTTATCCTGTGAAAAGTAACCTCTACACTACAATCAACTTACGATATATTAAATTTGAAATATTTATACCATTGACATCCCTATGTCAACATTTTAATTTAGTTGTCACCTCTAAGTTAAATTAGCCATTAAATAACCACTTGTATTATATGTTAATTTGTATCTCGCAAGGAATTATGGTGGAAATGAACTGTGATTGAGACAATTGCTAGTTGGCAGAGGAAGGTTGTAGCACGGAAGCAAGAAAGACCGATGGTGTTGGCCATCTTGTAAGGATTCTGACACTCAAATAATGCAGAGTAAGAGGTAGAGTGAAAAACGAGGATTCAATTCATACCTAATAGGCAAGTTCACATTATTTATATAGTAGAAGTTGTGCGGGGAAAAGCAATTAGACCATTACAGTGCACGTGACCCATGTGACATTTAGATATAGTCATGCAGAATGTGTGTGACAATGTCATAGTCTATCAGTCAGCTTTAAAGAGACAACTTGGAGGTAGTAAAATTCAATCTCATCAAAATCTGATAAACATTTTTCCTGCTTTAATCCACATTGTCTTTTAAAAGAGAATCTGAATACAATTACTATAGAGCATGACTTCATTTGATACGAATATTATTCTCTTAAATTTTACCATAGAGTATTATCTCAATATTTTATTAATATTTTTTCTTAAGACTGTATTATTACTTCAATAGTATTGTTTGTTTGTTGTTATGTTAAATTAGTATTATTTGTATTCAGTATCACTGTTAATTTTATTCAATTTAGATTTGATTGAAGATTATATATAATATTAGTTTATATATATATGATTTGTGATATTGTACTTATTAATCAACTAATTTATAATGATATTTTAAATAAAATTTATAATATTATCTTCATTTCTATTATTTCTGACTTGTTAATGTAATATTAATACACATAAAAATTTTAATATCAATTACCATTATTGATGATAGTTATCTTTATGCTCCCTCCATTCCTTTTCATATGTTATTTTAGGTTTTTTATGTCTTAATCAAAAAATACAATAAAGGTTTTTGAATCTAATTGTGGAGTTTCTTATTTTACCCCTTTTTCCACTTTACAAATAAATGCATGTGTAAATTAATTAAAAATTGATAAGTAAAAATATAATTGATAAAAGAATAATTAATATGGTTAGGAACTTTGTAGATGATAAATAAATAGAAATATTTTTTTTTCAAAATCCAACAATTAAAAGAAAAAAAATAGAAGGAGTGCCTTTTATAATAGGCCAAATTGTAATTTTGGTCCCATAAATAATGTTGGTCCTCTTTTAGTTGATTGTCTAAAGTCAAACGTTGACTTTTATGTGACATATTGATG
Source organism: Glycine tomentella (assembly GCA_007407185.1). Classification (NCBI taxonomy): domain Eukaryota; kingdom Viridiplantae; phylum Streptophyta; class Magnoliopsida; order Fabales; family Fabaceae; genus Glycine; species Glycine tomentella. The sequence continues at coordinate 46,596 of PYAF01005638.1, forward strand.
TTAACCGGAAACTTATGTAAACTATTGATGAAGGAAAATAAATAAATATAAATTACAATTATGACCCTTTATTCATAAACAAAATAATAAATCATTACGACATTTGTTTTGTTTAATTAACTATATTAACATTATTTTTTACATAAATAATTAGGGTAAAAATAATTTCACATTAAAATAAATTTACAAAAAAGTTTATGTAAATAATTTACATATTAATTTATGAAGTTTAATTATAAATTGGTAAACTAGAAATAAAAACATGTAAACTATTCAAAAATATATATAAAATGATATAAAATAAAATTAAAATTATTTATATATTAAATATTTTTTAATTTGTAATTTTTGATAATTTGAAAAAAATCAACAACTTTTCATAAATGATATATAAAAAATAATGTTAATGTAATTAACTAAATAGAATAAGTGGATTAGTGATTTATTATATTGTCTATAATCAAAGGGTCATGAGTTCAATTCCTTTTGAGATATTTTTTATTTTTGAATTTATTTAATATTTTTTTCACATAAGCGTCATCTCATCAGTCTACATAAGCTCCACGTCACCACCAATATATCACATCAAAGTCAACATTTGACTTTGGATGATCAACTAATGGAATGACCAAAATTTCTTATTCTAAAAATAGAATGACTAAATGTATTGATTTAAAATTATAGAGTGACCAAAATTAATATTTAGTTTTTATAATATTTGTAAGTGTAGTATCTATTGACAATAACTATAATATTTTTTTTATGAATAAAGGTACTCTAGAGAGACCAATAGTAAGAAACAAAGTTAATAATGACATTCAGACTTTCTTTTGTTTTTTTTAATAAATAGAGAAAAAGGAAATAACATAAGAAAGTTTGTCTTTTTATTTATTTGTTTAAATAAAAATAAATAGAAAAATAATAATAATAATTAACATTAACTTTGTGTTTTTTCAAAGTTGTTTGAGGTTACAATGACACAAGATCAACTCAACAAGTTTGTTCGGTTCAAAACTTGGTGGCAAAAACTCAAAAGGATAGTTAATCTAAGTAGGATATCCTAATTCATTGGAAAGATTACTAGCGTCCATGAAAAATTCATTTTCAAGTTAATGTTAAGAAAACCTTCAAGTTTAAGAAATTTAAGGTGACTAATTGTTGATAGACGACCAACCCTCATTGTTGTCCAACGAGAATATTCCATTTGAATTACTATGGCCTCAACATTTTTTATTGGCTTGAACATTGCAAAGAGGAAATAAAACGTTAGATCTTTAGAAGTATTTACAAATTCTAGAATAATAATAGTAGGACTTTATATTTATAAATTATTTTATCTTATTATTTGACATAACTTTGTGGAGATCTTTAAAATACAGGTGATTTTTCTCTTCAAATGCACTTGTCTAGATCGCACAACAAGTCATGTATTTGAATGTTCAATGTCATGGTTAACAGTAATTTAAAATAAATACTGCAACTACAAATATTATAAGGATTAAATTATAATTTTGATCTCTCTATAATTTTAAATATGCGGTTTTGATATCCTAATATAGAGTTATGTAAGTTGATGATATGACCCTGAACAAGATTAAATAAATTGAAAAATAAAAAATGTCTCAATAGGAATTAAACTCATGATCTTTTATTTATAAACAAGAAAATAAATCATTAACACACTTATTCTATTTTGTTAAATGCATTAACATTATTTTTTATGTATCATTAGTAAAGATTTATTATTTTTTCAAATTATCAAAATTTATCAATTAAAAAAGTTAATATATAAATCTCTTTAATTTTATTTTATATCATTTTACATTTTTTATTTTGAATAGTTTACAAGTTTTTATTTCTATTTTACCAATTTATAATTAATTTTCATAAACTAATATGTGAATTATTTACATAAATTTTTGTAAATTATTTTAATTTAAAAATTATTTTTACTCTAATTATTTATGTAAAATTAAAAAGACTTATGTGTTAAATATTTTTTAATTTATAATTTTTGATAATTTGAAAAATAATAACTCTTGACTAATGATACATAAAAAAATGATGTTAATATTGCTAACAAAACAAAATAAGCGTTTTATTGCCTTTTCTATGAATAATCTTATGTAAATAATTAAGAGTAAAATAATTTACATATTAAAATCAATTTACAAAATAATTATGTACAATTTTGCATATAAATTTATGAAATTTAATTATAAATTGGTAAAATTAAAATAAAATAATTAAATTACTCAAAATAAAACATATAAAATGATATAAAATAAAAAGTAAAAAAATTATATATTAAATTTTTTTAATTTATAAATTTTGATAATTTGAAAAAAAATTAATAACTCTTGTCTAATGATAGATAAAAAATAATATTAGTATAGTTAACTAAATAAGACAATTTTCTTAGTAATTTATTATTTTGTTTATGAATAAAAAGTTGATGAGTTTAATTCCTATTTAGGCACTTTTTATTTTTTACTTTATTTAATTTTATTCTACATAAGCACCTTTAATAGCTTACAAAATCTTCACGTCAACAGTAATATATCACATCAAGATTCATGTTTGATTTTGGATAGTCAACTAACAAAAAAACCAAATTAAAATTACAATCTAACCTATTATAAAAAGTACTCCTTTGATTTTTTTTCTTTTAATTGTTAGATTTTTGAAAAATAGTATTTTTATTTATTTATCTATTAATTATCTGCAAAGTTCAAGAGCACATCAATTATTTTTTATCAATTATATTTTACTTATCTTTTAATTTTTAATTAATTTACCCATATGTGAAGTGAAAAGAAAAAAAGATAATAAGAAAATTCACAACCATTTTATCAGATTCAAGAAACTTAATTGTATCTTTTTATTAAATCATAGAAACCTTAACAAATATATGAAAAGGAATGGAGGGAGGAATATAAATATAACCTTTATCAATAATGACACTACATTAGTGGTAATTGATATTAAAAAAAATAAAACTATAAATAATTTTTGTGTATTACTATTACAGTCAAAAGTAATAAATAATAGAAATTAAGATAATATTATAAAATTTATTTAAAATATCATTACAAATAAGTTGATTAATAAATACAATATCACAAATCATATATATATATATAACCTAATATTATATATAATCTTCAATCAAATCTAAATTGAATAAAATTAACAGTAGTAGTGAATACAAATAATACTAATTTAACATAAGAAAAGATGAACGTCTTAAAAAAATAACATAAGAAAACATGAAAAGCGAGAGTGAAGATGTGGAAGAAAAGGAAACTAAAGGAAGGGAGCCCTTTTTGTTTTATTGCTGACTCGGAGAATTGTGACCTTTACTTAGTAATTGTGGAGACTATCAGACATTGATCACATTTCTTACCTCCGTTAGTAGTCAGATTTTTGGAAATACAATATCATTATTTATATGTTTGTAAGATTTAAAATCACATTAATTATTTTTTATTAGTTATATCTCTACACAAAAACCAATATTCTAAACCAAGAAACACAACTACACAAGCATCCAATGACAACCAAAAACCTCATTTTACGGCACCAAGCTTATTCAAAATTTGCATCAGTTCCCTTTATGCCACTTCTGAATTCATGGGATGAGTGAACGACGACTCAAATGAAAATCTTCCCACCGTTCCTTTGCCTGTAACTTGGAGAATTTCTGACAGCAGAAATGATCATTCTACAGGCTAAGACTCAAGTTGATTGTGTTTTCCTGGGAGGAGGTTGCAGCATCTTTATTTCTTCCTTCATTTTGTTCATCAATTGCCCCAAATTTGCGCTTCCTAGCCAACGGATTTGATAGTTGTTCTATATCCTCTTTATATACCCACCGATATCCGTATTTCTTCACCTCAGCATGTAACTTTTTCCACGCATATGATTTGCCAAGAACATTGGGCTTGAGATGGCAACGTACAATGAATCGTTCTCGATTAACAAAGAATAGCCACTTGTGATCTGATTTGTCTAAAACAACTTCTAGATCTAGATCTTCATAAAAATCCACTGGAATACCACCAAAACCATGACCGACTCTACTTGTTTCTGAAAAAGTCATCGCTGAGAGTGTTTGATGAGGTACCACGAATATTGCACAAAACGCAACGCCAATCCAATTATCGTCATGCATAACAGGAGATGCGTCTAAGCTTACACAATTTCCCTCATGCTGATTATCGAACCACCTTGGTATTTCACTTCCAGGAGTAACACTTTTAACAGTTCTATAACCTCCGGAATTCAGCTGGTACAGCAGAGACAACTATATGTTATTTCCTGATTCCAATACACAAAAAAGGAGAGAGAAAGAGATGGGAGAAGCAAAGGAGGAACATGCAAACCTGACAATCGTGCATCACCCAGGAAAAAACCATATCAGTGCAGCCTTCCCTATCAACTAATTCTGGACAGTTAAAAATGTATAATCCTTCTCTGACCCTGCGGTAGCCTTCAAACAGTGAAGGGAGCTCAGGCAAAGATTTCAACTGCTTGCAATGTTGTAACTTTAAACGTAACAGTTTGGAAAGCTTCTTGAGGTTGGGCAGTGTAGCAAAATTGTTACCACTTAAATCTAGCCTTTGTAAGCAACATATACTTCCAATAGCATCAGGGATTTGAACTAAATTACAGAAACTTAGATCAAGTTCAAGCATACATGGAAATATTGGCGAGGAAGGCATTAAGCATCCAACTGATTTTTTATGTTCTCTGGAGTAGGAAGATGTTGATTGGAAATGAATAGGAGCTCCATCTATATCAATCTTCTCCAAATGCTCTGCATCCCTTAGTACATATAATAACTCGGTGTTGTACAGTTTTGAACAGCCAGAGAGATTCAGATACGTAAGAGAATTGAGGCCCAGTATGCTATTGGGTAAGCTTACTAGATTTTTGCAGTTTTTCAAATTCAAAAAAGTGAGCTTTTTTAGACGACCAATGGATGGATCAATCTGCTGGAGTTTTTGACATCCTTCGAGATTTAGGTATTTAAGAATTAGGTACTCTCCAAACTGTGGCAACTTGATAAGACTTTTGCAATTTTTCAAATTCAGAGAAGTAAGCTTTCGTGAAAGAAGAATGGACAGACCGATCTCTTCGAGTCGAATACATCCTTTGAGATTAATAGTCTCAAGATACAGGGCATCTCCAATATATGCCATTTTAATTAGATCTTTGGAGTGAGAGAGATTCAGAACCCTCAAATTGGGTAGAGGCTACAATGCAAACCAATATTAAGAAATAAAATTAATAATGACATTTAGGCTTTCTTTGGTTTCTTTAATTAAATAGAGAAAAAGGAAATAACATAAGAAAGTTCGTCTTTTTATTTGTTTATTTAAATGGAAACAATATAGAAAAATAATAACAATAATTGACACTACCTTTGTGCCTTCCCAAAGTTGTTTGATGTTGCTATAAGGCAGGATCAACTCAACAAGATTGTCCGGCTCAAAACTTGGTGGCAAACACTCAAAAGGATAGTGAGTCCAATTCAAATATCCTAATTCATTGGAAAGATTAACAAGGGTTCCTGAAAAATTAATTCCAAAATCATCATAACTTTCAAGTACAAGTAACTTAAGGTGACTCATTGTTGATAGACCATCAACCCTCATGGTTGTCCCACAATAGTTGTAGCCCAGATTAATTACTATGGCCTCAACATTTTCTGCTTCCTTGAATGCAAAAAAGAAAAAAAGTTAGATCTTTGGAAGTATTTACAAATTCTAGAATAATAGTAGGACTTTATATTTAAAAATTATTTTACCTTATTATTTGACGTAACTTTGTGGAGATCTTTGAAATCCCACAACCTACTCCACTTCCATGGCTTCATAGGTGATTTTTCTCTAACAATAGACTTACCCAAATTGCACAACAAGTCATGTATTTCAATTCTAAAATCCATGGTTATGAGTGATTTATCAACGAGAACTTGTAGACCATATTCGGGATGAAATCCACGGAAATTTAGAACTTCCTTCACATAATCCACTTTATTACCATGGAAGAAACAAGCAATATCTAGAAATATTTCCTTGTGTGTATCCTCTAATTGATCAAAACTTATTCGCAACACATCCATAATATTTTTATTTTTATTTTTGCTTAGCGAAGCCAATGCACTTCTCCAATATAAGACATCTTTACCTACCAAAGATGAACCCAATACTTGAATTGCTAAGGGATGACCTTGACAATGTGATAGTACATCCCGAGTCAACGTGTCAAAATCACTCATAATATAATTACTTTTGAAAGCTTTTCTGCAAAACAATCGAACAGCATCTTTTTGATTCAATGGCTTCACTTGGTAAATAAAATCTACTCCATGTGCCTTCAATATTTGTTGATCCCTAGAAATTATAATGACTATACTTCCTCTACCTAGGCATTTAAGCAACAGATCATCTCTACCCCCAGTAAACATATCAAGTTGTTTATCTTGATCAACATTGTCAAGAACTATAAGTGCCTTTGCATTGGATAGCCTCTTCCAGGTCTCAAGTGTTCCATTAGATACATTGCAAATCTCTAGATTTCTTTCATTTAGACATTGAGAAAGTAACTGCTTTTGTACTTCTAATGTACCACCATAACCTTGATAAACTTTGCTTACATCATCAATATAACAACACGAATTAAATTGATGAGAGATTCTTTCATATAAAGCTCGACCAAGAGTTGACTTTCCTATTCCACCCATCCCAGTAATTCCAACAAATTGAACATCATTAACCGGCTCCAGACATATTAGCTTTGATAATTCAGCAAAATGAGATTCCATCCCAACTAGATTATCATATGGAAGAGTTGAAAATTTGGAACCCAAGATATTTTTTATATGCTGAACAATATCTTCAATCTCTGCATGTTGTTGCCTAAAAGTTTAAAGAAAACAAAGAATGGCAAATCATCACCTAAGGGAACCAAAACCGAGCGTACATGCAGAGAAGAAGATAATAACAGAGTACTTTCTTTCACTTTTTATAATATTATTTGTATTAAACATATAAAATAAATGTTGCCCAATCTCTCTAATTATCTCCCGTTTAAAGGTTGTAATAAGTAATACATTCAAGATAACAGCATTAGTAAGAAATGATAAAAATATATTGTATATGCACTTAACAAACGAATAGAAGATTACTTACTTATATCTGATATCCCAACCAGAGAGACTGGCTACTCGTTCCAGAACTTCTCTCCATCTTTTGATTTCCTTTTCTTCGAACCTGGAACTCTGTTCGTGTTGGGCAAAGGCTTTATCGAAGTCTCCACTCTGTTTTCGCACTTGTGATGGATCAACATCATAAAAAATAGGAAGAACATGTCTGGGTGGTGTTTGAATGCAATTCCAGATATGTGCTAGTTCACGCAGGCACCAAGTCGAGGAAGCATAGTCCTTGGAAAAGACAACAACGAAAACATGAGACCCTTCAATGGCTCGTCTTAGCTCTGGTGCTATGGATTCGCCTTTCCTGATATCTTTATCATCTTTGAAGGCCTCGATGCCTTGTTTTTTCAGAGCTTGAAAAAGAAAACCGGTGAAGCTGTTGCGTGTGTCTTCTCCGCGGAAGCTCACAAACACGTCATACTGAAACGAAGAAGAAGAGGTGCATTGGATGATGGCATTAGAAGTAGAAGCCATTACAATTGCAAAAGTGTGAAGGAAGAACAAGTGTTTGTGGATACAAATAATGAATCAACAGATATAAATAAGCAGAGTTCAGAAATTTCTTGGCAGCTGCGAGGGGTTGCTGTGATGAAGGAAAAATTGTAGGAAAGTGGTTTTGGGGGCATTCATGTGAAAGTGTCAGCTATTGAACCCACTTGCTATTGAATGGAGGGTTCAGATTATGTGAGTGGGCTCACGTGACATATCTAACGGTGACCAAGGGACATTCGTGGAAAACGAGTTATGTATGAATACTTCGTTGACGTTGCTGCGTCATCATTTCGTCGGTCCTTCCTATGAAACTACTAAGTACTTACTACTATCAGAATGCAGTTGAAAAATAACTGTGTTATGTGATTGATTATGCCTTTTGTAACTTTATCTAATTCATCACACTTTATCTTTATCAGATCAATTATTCATACTTTTAACTACTAAAACTATAAAACATAAAAAATTAGCCTAAACATATTTTGCTAGATTACAAGAGGTTCTTTACATAGGTAATCATCGAGGTACACGGTATCGAACCTGCAAAAGGAAAATGCAAGCACAACATCACAAAAATAATTATACCTTCCACCAAAGAGTGACTCCATACTTTTGTCAAGAGAATAATGCCGAAGATTTTCACACGAATCTTAACTATTCAGTGTGAAACGAATGAATTAAAAACAGTTCCAATTGTTTCAATTTTAAAAGGGAACATTCTCCCCCCACCCTTTACCCTGCATGAGGATAGATAAGCAACGAATGAATTAAAAATAAATATCATCTTCGCTTTCATTTTGGTCTATTCTTCAAAGAGGTAAGCTCACAAAATAAAAATATTTAAACCAATATAACAAAACAGGCTTTTGTACAATTATAGAACTATTTTTTTATATATTTTTATGTCTTTTTGTTTTCCTTGTATTCATATTGTTGACTCCTCGTAAGTATACAAACATGGAATATTATTTTCTAATTGTTACCTAAATTTAGTTTCTTTGTTCTTAAGGCATGAAATATTGAAATGTGTTATTAAAGGAATGCTCTTAAAAGGATTATCAAGATTTTTTTAAAGAGAAAGATTATTAATATCTTAATATTTAAGTATCTTTAGTTATTCATTTGAGCAATCCACAGGTCTTCGTCTAGTTTTGTATAAAGTTTCTTATTTCAGTTTGGGTGTTGTTTGTGACAGCTTCTCTTAATTAAGAACCTTGAAATGAAATTACGTTGTTAGAATATTCACTTTTTCATAACGTCCATTTTAATTCATTTGGAATCAAGTTGGATTTTTTTCCACTTTTTTCATAACTTTATTTTTTCACCCAAAATTAAAATACATTGATCCTAGCGGGATTGATGATTTGCGTTCATTTAGTAACATTTTGTTATGACTTAAGATATCAAAGACTTATTATTTAGTACCAAATCAATCATCTCCTACCGGATCGTCCTATTTTAGGATAAAGTAGTACTTTTGGTTGTAATTCCATGCCTAAGTCAGGAATCAAATCTCAAACCTTGGTTGTGAGACTCAAATGTTGAACCACTTCTTCCAATAACTTATGATAATTTGTAATATTTAGGCTTAAATATCAATTTTGTCACTTTATTTATATAGAATGTTCGATTAGGTCTTTCTATTATTAAAAGTTTCAATTATATTTTTTATTTTTTAAATTTCCTTAACGTAATTCTTTAATGTCTCAATATAGTTCTATATTTTTTTTAAATGCCTCAATGTAATCTTTTTCCCAAAATTTAACTTAATGTCGTCAACCTCAATCGAACAAAAACGACGATCTGAGGTTGATAGATTTTTCAAAAATAAAGAACTACATTTAGACATTTTAAAAAAATATTGGACCTTATTGAAACTTTTAGAATAAATTTTTTTATTGAACCTTCGAAATAAATAAAATTAGTTGATAATTTAATCTTATTATTATTGTTTTTCTTACCACCGGTTAACTATTTTAATCCTAATTTATCTTCTTGTTTTTTATCAATTGTTTGCGGGACATGACTTACTTGGAAATTTAAATGTGTGTCTAGTTTGAGTTGGATTTTCATAATCGTATTAAAGTACTAGTGAACATTTAATTTTACATGATGTTTAGTTTCATATTAAATAATAAATTTGATTCCAAAGTTGATTATCATTTAAAGTAATTTGGTGACGAAATTGCATTCCATATTGCATTCATATTTCAGTTTGAGCATTGTTTTGTAGAAGCTTCTCTCTTAATTAAGAACCTTATGACGAAATTGCATTGCTAGAGTATTCACTTTTTCATAAGATCATGTTGCTCCTGTGCAGTCAAGTTTGGTTTCCTTTTTTCACTTCATTATAAAGCGAATGTGAAGCCATTACAATTGGCAAAAGTGTAATTCTAAAAAAGCCCCTGATTGCTGTTGGTTTGGGCCATGTTTCTTGGCAGCTTCTGTCTTACGTTGCATCAGTTTTCACTTTGCCATAATGTCTATGTTGTTGCTTCCTCTGTAAGTGGTGGTTCATGAACACACTGTACTTTTCCATCGCTCTGTTTTTTCCACTGAAAACAGTAAGTTGATCCAATAGTGTTTCATGGTTTGCACGTTCAGAATGTATTTATAACTTTTTCAATTTGCAAAAGTGCAGAACATTTGTAAAAGTATTTTATCGTATAAGAATACAAAACTTTAGTTATTGCTAATCAATATTGCACCAACAATTTATATTACTACATTAATGAAAATTTATATTAAAATATTAATAAAATAAATTTGACTAAAATGTAATTTTTGTTCCATATTTTTCTAAATATGTAATAAAATATTAATGAGGACCAAATATTTTAATAAAGATAGGAGATTAAAATTTTGAATTTTAAAAAGTGGAAAATGAAATTCTCAATTAAAAAAATATGAGAACTAAAATCGAAAATTTAAAAAGATATGAGGATAAAAATTAAGTTCTAGCCAATAAATTTTTTTGATATTTTTTGTACGTGTAATAGTATTGCAGTAACATATTAGAAATGATATTATAAAATTTTCTTAAAATGTCATAATGATAAAAAAAAAAAAAAGTTCAGGTATGATTATGTTTAATTTCATCCTCAACTTTGGGGTAAATCCTGTTTGGTTCTTTCAATTTTTTTTTTAAAACTTAGTTCCTCAAATTAAAACCAAAATACATTTTTAGTTCCAAAATAGTATATTTGAAGGACAAAAATATTTTTTTTTTCAAAATCATTTTTAGTTCCTTGGAACTAAATTTGAGGACTAAAACTGATTTTTTTTTCCAAATTTGTGGAATTAAAATTATTTTTAAAAAAATATAGGGACCAAAATAGAGTCAATCGAATATAAAGTAAATAAAAATAACAATAATGGTAAATTTTCAATTTAATAAAATTTTAAAAATAAAATAAATTATTTTGTATTATAAGGAAATGATTATAACAAGTAATGTTTAATTGTGGATCGAATCAATGACATTATCTTAATGACGTGAAGATCTTCTTCAGTTCGTTAATTTAGCTCTTTAATCAATGTCTCAATGAGTAATGTGACTTTAGTAACACATGACACGTACATTATTCAACTCTGAACTAAGAAGTAAAACCGCCAAAAAAAAAAAACATAATATTAATGTCTAAATATAGATTCGGATACACTAAAAGCATAACAATTATAAAAGTCCATTAACTTTGAATCTGTACGTTAAAAAAGATAATAAAAATTGCATCACCCTCTGCTTCTGATAAACATTACCACATCCAGAAGATAAAGAATCCCATGAGTCAATGACAACCAGAAAAAGCATTTTATGTTGGCAAGCATATTCAGAATATATATGCATCAGTTCCCCTTCAATCCACTTCCTGATTCAATTCTAGAGTTGAATGAACAACTCATAAGGAAAATCTTGGCATTGTTCCTTTAATCCCCTTTAAACCATTTTTCACTTTCTAAATACTTCTTGCATTAAACATGTATAAATTGTGACCAAACATGCATGTTACATCTTCAACCTCTCTTAACTCAAGTTTAAAAGGGGTAATAAATTCATGAAAACCACATCAATAACAAATGATAAAATATAGTATACACGTAGTAGATTACCAGAGACACTGGCTACTAGTGTCAGAGCTTCTTTCCATCTCTGCACTTCCTCCATATTCTCTTTATCTTCTTTGATGCTTTCTGCATATTTGGCAAAGGCTAGCTCATAACATCAACTCTGTTTTGGTACATGTGATGGATCAACATCATAAAAAATAGGTAAAACACGTCTTGGTGATGTTTGAATCCAGTTGCAGATGTGTGCAAGTTCACGCAAGCACCAAGTAGAGGAACCATAGTTCTTTGAGAAGACCACAATGAAAACGCGAGACCCTGCAATATCGATAGTATTTCTTTTATGCTAATATGGATAGTATTTTAATTTCTGAAGAATGGAACAGTTGTTCTATTGAACGGATTGAGGTTTAAAGTTTAATTTAAACATATATCATTCAAAGGCAATAGCCACAATAAGTACTAGAAAAATGTAGAATAGTTTCAGTGTAAGCCAATTGCGCGAGCCTGCTATAGTATTTATGTCTCCGTTTTAGAACAATCAAAAACCTCAAAAAATAAAAATAAAAACTTAATTTACTGATTTTCTTGAGTTTTCAAGACCATTTTAGAAGAGCTGAATCTGAATCTTACAAAATTTGTTTCTTTTTTTCTTTTTCAAAAGTGCTACAATGTAATATCAATCTTTGCACAGCATTCAACATTTAAAAAAACAAATAAGTAAATACTGAACATCGAACAATTGGCTCGTCAACACAGAGTACTTAATGAAAATCAATATTTATCATTCATCATTACAAGCTATGCGACGAGAATTGATGAAAATGAACAGTACCATGTTTTGAATTGAAGATACGTAGGTTTAGAGAGAAATAATGTTTGTAGAAGAAAAAATCGGGTCGATGTAACAAAGGTTTTGAAAAAAAAAAAAAAAGAAAAAAAAAAGAAAGGGAAATTATGCAAATTTATAAACCAAAAAAGGGCAAAAAATTATAAATAATACATTTAAATAAAAAAATTTGACCAATGGTGCAGCTGGGAAAGTATTTGGGCAAATGGTGCACCCAAACACGCCCTAGCCAGGCGTGTTACAACACGCCCAAGCTAGGCGTGTTGCAACACGCCCAAGCTAGGCGTGTTTAGGTGCACCAGATGCCTATAAATACCCCCCAAAAATCATAGTTGTATCATGTCCCCTTCTCTCTAAAACTTGGTCTGGCTTCTCTCTAAAGTTTAGGAGCGGATTTTGTCTGAAGCGAAGCCCTGCCGACACGGA
>PYAF01005638.1:59750-80403 GCA_007407185.1 Glycine tomentella
GAATCCATAAATCCCAAATCCGTAACCCAAGCCCTAAACTCTAATCGCAACATAAATCCTAAATCTAAATCTTTAACCCCTTAAGCCCTAAATCTGTAACCAAAGACCTAAACCCTAATCACAAAATAATCCCTAAAACTAATCTGACATCCAAAAACCCTAAATATGTAAACTACGCCCTAAACCCTAAATATGTAACTCACGCCCTAAACCCTAATCACAACACATAAAACCAAGCCATTCACACACCCTGAACACTAAACCATTACCCTTAATTCCCAAACCCTAACCGCTAAACCCTAATCACAAAATAAACCCTATCACTAAGCCGAACTCCATAAATCGTAAATCTATAACCTAAAACCTAAACCCTAATCAGAACACATTAAACCAAGCCCTAATGCACATTAAACCTAACATGATTGTCGCTAACAAGTTCATTTGGTCCTAACAATTTTCTAATACAAAAATATAACAGATTAAATATCGTGCACAATTGTTAAATCGACTTACTTGTCGGCAGGGTTTTGATGTCGGCAGAGCTTCGCTTCAGAGAAAATCGCCTCCTAAACTCTAGCGAGAAGTTAGACAAAATTGTAGAGAGAAGGTGAAATGGTAAAAAGTGATTTTTGGGGGGTATTTATAGGCATCTGGTGCACCTAAACACGCCTAGCTTGGGCGTGTTGCAACACGCCTAGCTTGGGCGTGTTGTAACACGCCTAGCTAGGGCGTGTTTGGGTGCACCATTTGCCCAAATACTTCCCCAGCTGCACCATTGATCAAATTTTTTTATTTAAATGTATTATTTATAATTTTTTGCCCCAAAAAAGAAAGGGAGTTAGCCAATTTTAGTCCACATACCTTCCTAAACTCAAATCAAAACTGTATTGGCCCATTCAAGGGGGAAAAAAGCGTACATGTAAAAAGCCTACATGTTAACTTCTTCAGCGAGCCTATTTCCAATCATTGAAAGGCTTGCATTTCCCGCCATTTAATAATCTTCAATTCAGTGGGTGCTTAAATTTGAAGTCTTTCAAAATTTTAATATTCTTTGAAGGTCTTGGAGTCCCACTTCCTTGGATTTTATGCATTGTTGTTTTAAGTTTTGACTCTGTTCCTTTCATTCTTGTTTTAGATGTATTCACTTCTTGAACGGATTTTTACATTTCCTAGTCAAAGGACACTTCTAATTTAAATTTCTTTTGCCTTCATTTTCATTTTATTCGTACTTAGTACTACGATCATTCTCTGGTAAATTGTGATCTTCAATTCCTATTTCATCTGTATTGTCGTCAAGAAAATAGCATAATTCTTTCAGCTTTATTTAAAGAATGAAAAATTAGGATTGCATTGACAGGTACTACTCAATGCTTGGACACGTGGAAAGATTAGCTCAAGAAATAAAGAGAGGAGCCGATTCTGTACAAGGGGTTGAGTCCCAACTATGGCAGGCATGTAAATTTCATTTTTAATGCATCACAATTCCTAATCCTGTATATCCATTAATTCAACTTTTGTCACTTTTAAGTCCAATAACCCCTGTGTTTTATTCTGTATGATCTCTGTGATTAATACTTAATTTCCCAAATTCTTTTGGAAATACGACTTTCAAATAAGAAAAAAAAAATACAAAAACAACTTTAAAGTCGTATGGCAAAAAAAAACCAAAAGAACTAAAGTCGTAACTTTACGACTTCAAAGCCATATTTTTAAAATAAAAAATTATAAAGGAGTTGTAAAAAAATTTACGATTTCAATTTAAAAAAAATAAAAAAGTTAGAAGTAGTAAACAGTGTTACAAATTCTATTTCAGAAGTCGTAACATCTATTACGACTTACCCCCTTTTCGTAAATAATTTAAAACCAACCCCCAAACGGTTATAACCCAAAAAAATACCCTTGAATAGTAAATGTCCCGGTCCTCATGTTCAGTTTCTCTTCCTTCTGCATAGCCTTCTTGATTGGGTGCTTCTTCAAAGCACAGCTTCCTAACAATCCTACATAACTAAATTTTTATAGTTCATTAAGTAGACTGGAAAAGTTAATCAACATCAAAAGTCATTTTCTCTTCAATCTCAAACAACAAATCTAAAGAAGACATTCATGTTTCACATCACAAGTCAAAAGGAGTCAATAACCAATTGCTCTTTGTCAAGTGGAATCAGAAGACTTCTCGCATCATCAAACAGCAGGTGCAAGTGCAAGCAACGAATATCGTACGCTAGCCTTTATGAAATGCTTAATCTTGCTTGGAGATCTGCATGTTCAACAAAAGCATGATATACTACATTGAAGATCTTATGGTGTAACAAAGTAAAATCATAAATATAGGCCTTGAAATCGAAGATGTTGAATTTTGATTAATACTTCCGTACCTCTATCGAAAAGCTTTCTTATAGTAGTATTAAGATCACCTTCCCAGTACACCTGATCTCCTTCCTGAGTCAAATATATCTTTCTAAGGATTGATGCCCTTAAGATTCCCTGAGAGAAAGTCTCCATTGCAGGGCACTCAACAGTATATAATTTATTCAACAATGGAAATCTGAGGTTGTGATTTCCAGTACAAAAGTATCGAAGTTCTGGCAAATTTAAAAATTTTATGGACACTAGTTTTGGGAAAACAAAACCAAGAGCTGCCTCTACCCCTCCTTGGTCATTTGCAATAATTTCCTCTACCCCACAATCACTTATGTCAAGAAATTGGAGATGCACAAGGTCTTTGGCCACAGACAGTGGAAAGACATGTTTTAGACTTTGACATTTAGCAGCCTTAACCGTAAACAGGTTTCGGAATTGGATATTTCCATGAGGATCCTTATTCCACAAATGCTTTAGCTTTGGTAAATTTCCCAAAGACATAGTTCTCAATGGAATGTTCAGCCCTCCTTGACTGCTACCCTCTTGCCCTGTGCTTATGCCATCAATTTCATATACAACTTTCAGGGCCATACAGTTCCATAAATTCAGTGATTCCAGGCTTTGTAATTTGTCTAGAACATGACATGGGAACACATTCAAGAGATTGTTACAGGATGTGATTTCCATTTTTTTCAATTTATAGAAGGAATTTTCAGTGAGCTGGTCGGGCCATATTGACTTCAAGTTGTCCATGTGAGAAATCACAAATGTCTCCAAGTTGGGGAAAATCGGAACCTATATCACACAGTTGATAACATGCTTGAGGTTCACAATAGAATGCTAATAATAACTATAACATAAGAAAGAACAACTTAAAGCAATTTGAAATGCTTACCAGTTCAGTTGGAGCAGATATTCTGAAATGACGATGGTGACCTGAGTTTTCATCTGCCACAAATATCTGCTCCACGGATTTGCACGAACTAATTAAGAGATGTTCAAGCTTGACAAGTTTTCTAGCCACAGAGTATGAGAAAATATGTGTCAACCGTTCACATCCATCTACGGTCAAAGAGGTCAAATTTTGAAAGTAAGAAAGTTGGTGATTCCATATCTTATGGATATTGATTGAGTACAGCTTCAAGGTCTCCAAGTTTGGAAATTCAACCTGTCAACATTATCCTAGTTAGATTATCACTAACAAATAACAAAAGAAGGCCTTTCATTACTTTTCTAACTAACTCAAGTAAAAAAATGCCCAATAAAGGCAAATGATTTTATTGCCTTGTTGGTAACTGGTAAGTAAACTCTCATGTTACATGATCACCATGTCCAAGAGACAATTTTTATTTTCCTAATCAATTCAATTGTGTTTCTTTACAGTCTTTGTTCTTCTCTCCAAAATTAATGTTATTCATATCAGCACAAAATAACAGAAAAATAAACTTTTCAGGTGCACTGAAACTTCTATAAACAAGTATGTTCAAGTCCAGATTTAAATGACGATTGAAGAACAATAAGTCATATTTGTACCTTGTCATTAAAAAGTTGACTGGAGAAACCATTGCCACTTGCAGTAGCCTCAATACTTGACTCAGGAGAGAGACTGACAAGGGAAGGTAAGCATTCTAGAGTAAGGGAACTCAAGTTGATGAGCCTAATTTTGCCGGTTTGTCCAGCATCAGCATCCTTTTGTCTTTGCTCGGCTATGATATTGGTCATGAATTTGCATTCAGAAATCTCAATCTCAACAAGTTCAGAAAGGTGTTTAACCATGGAATGTGAGAAAAGAAACTCCATCCTATCACAACCCTTTACTTTGATAACTTGTAGTTTGGTAAAGGCCTGTGCTGGAAGGGGGTCACTGCATATTCTCTCCATGTTAATCAGATTGTGAAGGATCAATGATTCCAACTTTGGGAAGGCATGATCACCATAAGCCCACTCTGTTGAGCCAATAATGCTCTCCATTTCAGCACAGTTTAGGATGTTAAGATGCTTCAATTGTGAAAACCCTTCATCATTCAATTCGTAAAGTACTTCCCTGACACCCTGCAGTTCAGCCAAATACAAATCTTCAGCTTTTGCCATCAACATCTTTATACCATAATCCATTAGAATGCTTGTATCAGCACCCAAATTGAGCTTAAGAAGTTTTGAAGTTTTGTAATTCCCAGACTCCACCCCAGACCATTTCCATCCTTCCCCAATCAAAATCTTGTAGCTTTCTAGTCTCCCAAAGCCAAGATAGTCTCTTGGAAAATCTGAAGTATCTTCTATCTGCACATTCAAAGTTGTTAGTTTATTCAAATGCCTTAACTCACTTAAACATGAATCAATGCTTTGGCTATTGCTTCCCTTGACCTCCTCTTGAACATTACAGTTTCCCATGTAGAGCTCTTCCAAGCTTGTCAAGCTTGATATCACGTTGCGAGGAATCACCCCTAGTGTTGAGCAATTGGTCACATCTAGCAACCGTAGATTACTTAATCCTCCTATTTCTGCAGGGAGTTCTCTAAGCTCAGATTTTTCAAGGTTGAGAATCTCTAAACTTGTGATTTGCCCCACAATAGCTATGTCTTCCAACATACATTTACACAGATTCAATGCTTGGAGGTTTGTCAATAGACTGAGAGATGCAGGAAGGGAAGGAGTACAATTTAAACCTCCTAAATTCAGCACCTTCAGTTCTTGCATCTGAACAAAGAAATTATCAGGTATTTTCAAATAGTTACCTTGACTATTTAGTTGGAGTATCTTCAACTTGGGACACTCCAACATCTCAGGAAGTTCGCGGATAAAACACCAGTCCAAGAAAATATGATGACAAGTTTTAAGTAGATCCATTCTGGGCCATTCTTTCAATTCCTTGTTTCTCTGCACAGTAAAGAAAGGTTTATCCCTGGATGAAATGGAAGCAGCTACATGTCGAACCACATCAAGCGCCACAACCGACTCTCTTTTCCCTTCATCAAGTAACAAAGAAGCGGCTCTCATGTTGTCTATCAATTTGTAAAGCCTGTTTCTCCCATCTGCCAATGTATCAACATGCTTGTGCAATCCCAGGCACCAACCAAACACCAACAAATCTTTAGTGGTACAACCATTTCCCATAGATCCCAAAAGGAGGAAGAATGTTTTGAGTTCATGACTTTCCAAATGCTCATAACTCAGCTCAATAGCAGAACGCATCGGAGAATAAAAACACCCTTCAAGTTCAAAACTTGCTACCTGCTCTAGTGCATCCTTCCAAGCATACAAATCCTGGTTCTTCATCGCCTCCACCACTGTCACTATCAAAAGTGGCAAACCATCACAGCTTTTCGCTACTTTTTCTGCCACCGGCTGAACACTGGGATCCTTAACCGAATCCCCTCCCCTCTTTTCAAACAACTCCCAACTCTCATCCTCAGACAGAACCTCAAGCCTATAAACCTTATCCGCCTCAAAGTTAGTATTCAACACATTAAGATCTCTAGATGTGACCAACAACTGGCATTTGCAGCCTCTCTTGTTCTCACCAAAAGGAACACCAACTTGAGTCAATTCAAGCTTCCCCGACACATCATCCAATATCACAAGAATCCTCTGCTCCTGCCTAATCCTCTGGCGAAGCCTACTTGCCCGCCCCGGCTCCGTCAGCTCATCGAACTTCAATCCCAATCCATCAGCAATCTCAGCCCGAATCATTCCAACATCCGGAGAATTAGTCACAGTCGCCATCACCACAGCATCAAACAAGCCATCCATCTCGGCCTGCCACGCCAATTCCTTCACCAACGCCGTCTTCCCCACACCAGCCATCCCATAAAGTCCAACAATGTCAACATTACCATCCTCCAGCACCTTCATAATTTCATTCAACATCATTTTTCTAGATTCCAACTCCACATACTCCCTAGCAGCAGGACCAACATTGCATCTCAAGGCACACCGGTACGAAACCCGATCGAAAGACTCCTTTCTCATCTCCCTCACAAGGTCCACCAAGTCTTTTGCCCTCTGGCTCTTCGTGTACCTCGAGTACACGTCCAAGCACCCGACTCTTTCACGATCCTCGCCGCGAAGAAATGTTTGCCCCTCCTCAACTGCTGCACGCACTCTCCCAAACCAGTCAAGCACAGTGTCCTCAATCTCCTCACCACTCCTCTTTGCAGCCTCAACAGTGTGCCTCACTTCTTTCTCCTCATGCTGCAGCCTCTGAATCTCGGTTTCTAGCTGATTCAGGTAAGTGCTGTACATCAACACATAAGTGAGATGCTTCAGCAAAGGTGCAGCCACGTTTGATGCCACGCTTGCAATAGCATCCATGATTGATTCACTAGATTGTGTTACTTAATCTGCCAAACCATGGAACAAAACTAAGACTTCTCACTCATAATTGATCTGATTGTGAAGTCAAAGAGTGCAACGAAAAACTGAATTTGAGTTAGGATCTTTTACCTGTTTGCTTGATAACAATGGCTTACTAATGTTGAGACTCAACCGAAGCAAGCAAGTAATCTGCAGGATAAGAGATTTTGTTAATTTATCTATCTATGGATTTGGTTTAGAGTTTCAAAAAACAATTATTTATTATTAATATATATAAATATTATTATTGGTCTATTTAGTACAGTGATAACTTTTTTTTGGTAGTTGGGATGGCGTAAAGGCCAGTACAGTGATAATTAAGGTGGACTTTTAGGTGGATAAATTTGAATTTTACTAGAGGAGAAATTATGTTATTTTTTTTCTGCAAGACTCTTAGTTTTAGTTAGTATTTTGCTTAAAAATTGATCATTGATTTTAATTAAATGTTTTTTTTTCTTACTATAACAACTCTTACAAAATTTAAATTATAAAACATTCTTGAATTGGTCAGTCACACTCTCAATTCATTGTTTACACATATCCAGCATCCCCCCGAAAAAACTTTTTAATAAAAATTATTCATTTTAATAAAATATTGTTATTACTGTATTTTGTTGTAAAAGTATTGCTATTGGTTTTAGAAAAGTCTCACTTTAAAGTATGCATTAAATCTAAAAGCATTTTGTTTTTACAGAAGACCTGAAAAAGTTAAACAGCCTGTATTAGTAATTTATGTTTACACACTCATTTTTTCTTCTCTTCTCTCTCTCACTTTATTTGCCCTTTCATCTCTCTCTACTTTTTATCATTTCAATTTTTAATACATGTCACTTTTTTCCTCTTCATTTTTTTTTTCTACCCTTCTGTTTCATTCATTTTTTCACCTACTTACACAATGTTGCACAGAACATTCAATGCTATTTAAAACATATAGAGGGAAAAAAAGGAAAATATAAGGAAAAGGAGATAGAAAAAAAAAACGAGTCTTAACATAGTGTTTGTAAATAAAGATATTCCCATGTCACTAATCACATCAATGCACCATGTGTTCATTTGTTTAATTAATTGTGGTTCTTCTACTTTTATTTTTATTTATCAGTCGTTGTTGTTCTATGATTTGTTGGAGAAAAGAAGATAGAGACGACGGACAAAAGGTGGAGCCAAGGAATGGGCCATGGTAGTAATGTAATAATGTATTCACCAGAAGCTCGTATATTGACTCATCGTTCTAAACTTCTCATGATGTGGCATCAAGCCACCAAGGATATGTAAAATGTAAAAACGAAAATTAAAAGGTTAAAGTATAAATAAATACAGTATTTTTGTAATGTATGTAATTTTGATATTTACATTTAGTATTAATTAATGAATTAAAAAATTATTAAAATATATAAAATTATGTTATGATGAGTTTTTACGCTTTCTAATTATTTTTATAAAAAATATTTTTTTAAAGTTCTTTAGTTAATGCCTTCAAAACCCCTCATATTTTAATAATGGATTCTACGACAAAAGCGTCAGGTTGCAGAGATTGCCTGAAAAGATAACAGGTCCTTTATCAAGTCGTTCCATTATTCAATTCTCCACGTGAAACTTGTTCAACCATATAGTGATTTTTTTTATTATTGACAACCTGTTCCTTAACTATTCCTTCCCATTGTGTTTGTGTGTATTTTCAAAAAAAAAATTATTTTATTTATTTGTTGTTTTAATAATTTATAATAATAATAATAATAGTAATAATAATAACAAATATTTCTCTATTAAAAAAACAATTATTTTGTCAACTGTATTTTTTTATCTAATTTTAAATCCATTTACATATATAATGAAAAATAATATACATTGGAGCGGAAAATGAAAAAAAAGGTACAATAAGATTTTAAAAATGAAAAATTTAAAATATTCATTTTCAATTTATAAATAGTTTATTTTTTAAATAATAAATTTATAAAAATTAAAAACATATTAAAATAAATCTTTAATAAATTTTCGGTAACTTTTTTTATTGCTGTTAACCATTAAATATATAATATAAGCCCGTTTTTATCATTTCCGGCCTGTTGTCAATTAAGAATATTGGAATATAGAAGCCCCGTGTGTTATAATTTTTCAGTAATTTTCATGATTTGACTTTCATTTTATTTAAAGCATGGCCTCTAACCATTGTTATAAATATGATATGATCTAGATCTTGATATGAAAACTCAAAATATATATATATATATATATTAAAAATTTTAAAATATATAATATAATTAATAACATATCATCAATTCATAGTTTATATTCTAATATTATAAAATTATTTATTATTATAAATTATTTTATTGAATCATTATTAAATTATTAAGGAAACTCTCGTTATTTTTTACAGTTAACTGCAATCAACAAGGCAGATATATATAATATATAAATAATAAATCATATCAAGAAAATAATTCTTAGTTAATATATATTGTTATGAACATCAAAATAATATTATAAAAATATATTATATGCTAGTTTTCAATAATTAGTTATTAACTAGATATGGATTCGCACAATGTGTAGTAAAAAAGTCGGTTGTTTAGATTAAGAATGTTTGAAAAATATGTTAAAATATATTAAACAAATATTATTTTATTAATTGATGTGTTATCTGTAAATGTGATTTCTTTAAATAAAGGGTTTTCACGATGCAGTTTGGCGTGATTTTGACTTAAAATTAGTCTGAACCAAACAAGAAAATTAAGTGTATTGTGATTTCGTTTGACTTAAATTATTTATAATTGAACCAAGCCAAATCAATATTTTGTTGTTTGATTTTTGTAGTTTGAAAGTTCTATTAGTAAGTAATGAAAAATACTTTAAATTTTTGTTATTAATTAGACAAAACTTGAATAATAACTAGTTCAATAATCAATAGTATAAATGGAAACAATTAAACTTAAAATAAAATAGTATTTATTTTCAAGTTGAATAATAATCATTCAAATTAAAAATAATCATTCGACTTACAAGTAAAATCAAAACATAATACTTGCTTCCAAGTTCCAACAAATGAACTTTAAAAAAAACATTAAAACAACATTCATAATACTTTATTCCAACTATTGAAACTTAGAAAGTAGATATCCAACAACAAAACATTGTAACAATAGTTTCTAAGGGTGTTCCTAGTGCGGTTTGGTTTTATTCGATTTTCACGTGTCAAACCACGAATCGAACCAAAATGTGCAGTTTGAAAAATACAAAGATCAAACCAAACAAATAACTATCCAGTTTTTTGCAATTTTTAATTTTTGGGCTGATTTTCAATTTTACTCAATTTGGTTTGATTTTGAACACCCTTACTTTAAACTATGCAATGTAATTTAACTATTGCATTTTTTTGGTCTTTACATTCAAACAATATTTTAGTAATAATCTAACATTAATTCTATCTAGCATAATCCAACCAAATATATATATATATATATATATATTCTTTATACAGATTTTATATAAAATTAAATATGATTTAGACCTTAGTTTAGGGCCTTTTCATTTTTATCTCTATAATTACTTATTTTTAAATTTTAGTCCTTAACCTTTTGCAATATTTTAATTTTGGTCTCAATCATCAAGGTGTGTTATAAAATGTTAAGAATAATATTATAATGATGTCACATTAGTGAAAGATGACATCATGATCTCATCACATGCCACACCAACAATCATGTTACTCATTATGTCAAAAGAACTAAAAATGAACAAAAACAAAATTACAATCATTGAAAATGAAAAAAAAAGGGACAAAAAATGAAAAAAAATACATGCACAAATAGAAGAAAAAAAAACTAAAACAAGGGTAAAATATTTATAAAATAGGCACTCACCTAGGACTAAACCAATGATAAAACAACCAAAACTTGACCTTTAAGTCCATTAATAAAAAATTATTGCTAAAACAAAAAATATCATATATGTTTGCAAAAAGACTACATATACTAGTAAAAAAGGCTTAACATATCACTCGCATTCAAAGTAAAAAAAATATCTTAGAATTTGCTACAGGTCGTACTAACTATTCGGTCAACTCTGAACTCATTGAGGGTGGCCCACCACTGACGAAAAAGGAAATCTGATTCAACATAATCTTAAGAAATGTTAATTTATGAATGTAGTCGTATATATTGAATGCTTGAATTTGGCTTTCAATTTGGAGCTTCTACAACCTGTTGGAAGTACGCAAGTTGTTAAACAATTCAACATTATTGTGAGTATTACTTGAGGACTTCATTGCCTTTATCAGCATTCTGAATATTATTCATGAAATTCAAACATTAAAGTTTCTTTCATACCAAAATTTAAGATATTTTCAAATGTGCAAAGTTCAAAAGCCATTAAATATTTGGAGTTGAGGCTTACTTGGGGATATCATCAATTACTTAAAATTCCATAGTGAATCACTCATCCACACATTGAATTCAGTAGATTGGAATACACATGTTGACTCCGTCTATTTTGCTTATTTTATGCTGCAATTCTACGATGGACTCTGTCAATGGTCTTCCTCTGACACCGACGAGCGTTTTCTTGGTATTAATCCACGTACGAACCATCTACCCCACTTTCACATCAACATGTTGAGTTCCTTTCATTTTATGTGATGATCATCCTCTTCCTCTGCATAAGCGCTTACTTTTGCTGAAGAAACTAATCTTCCTTAAATTTGTACTAGTAGTGGGAAAGGCTAAAAATTTAGCTGATCACAATGTTATTTATTTGGTTCTACTTATTCTCCTACATGACCTCAACTTGCACTTCACTAGACAGTTTAGCAGTGAATCAATCCATCCGAGACGGCGAGACTTTGGTTTCAGCAGGTGGAATTACTGAACTTGGTTTCTTTATCCCTGGAAATTCAGCAAGACGATACTTGGGTATCTGGTTCAGAAATGTATCCCCTTTCACAGTGGTGTGGGTGGCTAACCGAAATACACCTCTTGAGAATAAATCAGGAGTTCTCAAACTCAATGAAAGTGGGATTCTTGTGCTTCTCAATGCTACAAACAGCACCATTTGGTCATCATCCAACATATCAAGCAAAGCAGGGAATGATCCAATTGCTCGACTCTTGGATTCGGGAAATTTTGTAGTGAAAAGTGGGGAGCAAACTTACGAGAATGGTGTCTTGTGGCAGAGTTTTGATCATCCGTGTGATATATCCATGCCAGAAACGAAAATTGGATGGAACTTAGAGACTGGTGTAGAAAGATATGTATCATCTTGGACAAGCGACGACGATCCTGCTGAGGGAGAATATGCTTTGAAAATGGATCCTAGAGGCTATCCTCAACTAATTGTGTTCAAGGGACCTGATATAAAATCTAGAGCAGGGCCATTTAATGGCTTCTCTCTAGTTGGAAATCCGGTTCCAAGTCATGATACATTACCAAAATTTGTGTTCAATGAAAAAGAGGTGTATTATGAGTTTGAGCTTCTCCATAAATCAGCCTTCTTTCTGTATAAACTGAGCCCTTCAGGCACAGGGCAGACTTTGTTTTGGACAAGTCAACTGAGAACCTGGCAAGTGGCAATTGGGGATCAAGATCAATGCGAGACTTATGCATTTTGTGGTGCAAATTCTATATGCAATTATGATGGTAACCATCCAACTTGTGAATGCCTGAGAGGTTATGTTCCTAAGTCTCCTGATCAGTGGAATATATCAATTTGGGGCAATGGCTGTGTTCCAAGGAATAAATCTAATTGCGAAAACAGTGATACAGATGGCTTTTTCAAGTACACATACATGAAATTGCCAGATACTTCTTCATCATGGTTTAATGCAACCATGAACCTTGATGAATGTCGCGAGTCATGTCTTAAAAACTGTTCTTGTACAGCATATGCAAATTTAGATGTTCGTGATGGAGGAAGCGGATGTCTTCTTTGGCTTAATAATCTAGTTGACTTGAGGAGCTTCTCTGAATGGGGACAAGACTTTTATATCAGAGTCCCTGCTTCAGAATTAGGTACCCGATCAATTTTTTTAGTTTGATTTTAATTTTTGCCTTTGGTTTCTTTTCTCTCTTTTCCCGTTTGATTTCTTGTTCTATGTTGCATTATTCCAAGAGAAAATGGTGGATTGGGGTAAGGCCATGAGAACATTCAAAGATGTGTTAAACAAACATTCTATTATTGATGATTGAAATGCATGCTCATGTGGAGACAATTATTGAATCGAAGATACATATGCGGTTTGCAAGATTTTTCTAACAACTGCATGGAAAGTTATTATTAAAGCGGGTTATTTATTTTTCTCCCTATCATCTTCAGTCAATAGAGCTGTTTATTTTAGAGTTGGTGACTGATCATACTGTGTTTCTTTTAGATCATGCTGGCCATGGAAATGTCAAGAGAAAGATAGTAGGAATCACTGTTGGTGTGACTATTTTCGGATTAATCATCTCATGTGTATGCATATTTATAATTAAAAATCAAGGTAAGTATAAAGATACAATTTAGCATCTAATCCAGGAAATTAGGCACACACAACAAAGTGCATATTACCTGTCCATGTTTGTATAATTTTATTTTCTAACCAATCAGGGGCTGCAAGAAAAATTTACAACAGATATTACCAAAATATACTACCGAGGAAGGAAGACATTGATTTTCCAACTTTCGATTTGTCAGTCCTAGCTAATGCAACTGAAAACTTTTCAACTAGAAACAAGATTGGAGAAGGTGGATTTGGACCAGTATACAAGGTGATAAAGAAAAATTATATCTAGTACTTCTATTTTCCTTAAGAACATTCTAAGTTTCTAACTATAGCAGAAGAGTATTTTTCAGGGCACACTAATAGACGGGAAAGAGTTAGCTGTGAAAAGGCTTTCAAAGAAGTCTGAACAAGGGTTGGATGAGTTCAAAAATGAAGTGGCATTGATTTCCAAACTTCAGCACCGTAATCTTGTAAAGCTTCTTGGTTGCTGCATTGACGGAGATGAAAAAATGTTGATTTATGAGTTCATGCCCAACCACAGCTTGGACTACTTTGTTTTTGGTTTGAGCCCTTATTATTTATTCTAAACATCTTACAATCTTTTTATTTCTTATTTATAGTTTAGGAAATTATGGAAATTGCAACTGCTATGCTTAATGTGTGTGTATTTGACTAGATGAAACCAAAAGGAAGTTCCTAGATTGGCCTAAGCGTTTCAACATTATTAATGGCATTGCTCGAGGACTTCTATATCCTCATCAAGATTCTAGGATGAGGATTATTCACAGAGATCTAAAAACAAGCAATATTTTATTAGATGCAAATTTGCATCCCAAAATATCAGACTTTGGCTTGGCTCGATTATTTATAGGAGATCAAGTTGAGGCAAACACAAATAGGGTGGCTGGAACATAGTGAGTTGGTTTCTATATGATTATGATTCTTCGGTATTGTGCTGTCAAGTTTTAATTTTTTTCCTTTGAAAATTTTATTTTCAGTGGTTACATACCTCCCGAATATGCTGCACGAGGGCATTTCTCACTGAAATCAGATGTATTTAGTTATGGTGTGATAGTACTAGAGATTGTAAGTGGAAAGAAAAACAGAGAATTTTCAAACCCAGAACACTACAATAATCTTCTTGGACATGTAAGCACATTGATCTGATTATGTAGATAATTAGAAGAATTGAGTAATTTCACTTGTACTAATTTAATTCTCACTATATTAGGCATGGAGATTATGGACTGAAGAGAGGGTGTTGGAACTACTGGATGAATTGTTAGGAGAACAATGTGTGCCCTTTGAAGTAATACGATGCATACAGGTAGGCTTATTGTGTGTGCAACAAAGACCAGAAAATAGGCCAGACATGTCATCTGTGGTTTTAATGCTGAATTGTGATAAATCATTGCCAGAGCCAAAGGTTCCAGGCTTTTATACTGAAATAGATGTTACATCTGATCCAAATTCTTCATCAGGAAACCAAAAACTGAACTCAGTTAATGAACTTTCCATCACAATGTTAGATGCAAGGTAGAAAATGCTAGCAAGAAAATGTTAAGGCTTCACCTCCAATGTGGATATATCAGTTATTTGAACATACATAATTAGTGAAATTTCTATTTGAGCTCCTGCTTTATCCTTGTTTCATGTATCCATTCAAATGAGTGAGATAAGCAAAGCGTTCTATAAAGACAATAATTGTTAATTGTGATTTACAATAGAATGTGGATGTTAAGCAGAAAAGCAAAAAAGTTAGAATCCTTGACATGAAACAATTTAGATCCCTTTCCACATCTACCACACATCACAGAAAAGACAAAAAAGTTAGAAGCTTTATGTCACATGCTATCGAGACTGTGATTTATGTGCATGACTGTCAAATCTGCTGGAAATTAATCACATCAATTTTCAAGTTTTGTATTATTGAATAATATTTTCAAAATAATAATAATTATCACACATTTCCAAACATGTTATTTAATTTCGACACCCTTTTGTTGAGAACATTAAACACGAGAAGGAATGAGTTTCTGTGGGAGGATATATGAGTTGACCAGGTCTTAAGAAGGGGGCAGGAAACCCTTAGTCCTAAATAATTCTAAGTAGGCTAGCTGATTTTAATTTAAACAAATATTTTAGAAACGAGTATACGGAAACTAAGTAAACACCAGCATGCCTATTCAATAAATTCTTATGATCAAAATCTTGAAAAGAATATTCTCTAATTAATTTCCATCATTGGCCATTGTTTGAATTTTATATTGCAATGTTTCCAGAAATGAAGACTGGAAAATATATGGAGAAATTTGTAAAAGCATATGCTATGCTTTTTTGTTTTTTGGTACTGTATTATAACAGTGATTATTGTATTATAACACTACAGATCTCCATTAAACTAAACAGATTTACCAACTATAGAAAAGAAAGAAAATTGATAGAACTCAGGTAGGTAATGGCTACGTACGTATGTATTGACAAATGACTCTATTATTTATTTTTGGACAATGAACATTAATCATAAGGCCAACAACTGATCTATTCAACTAGTCAAAACCTTCTGTGCAGATGTTAATCTGCAGTACACAATTAACTGATTAGGCATTAGCCTTTCAAGAAAAAAAAAAAAAAAACAAAATTGACTAGGCATTGTTGCACACTCGACAAGTGTACCGATCGTACAAGTAATAAAGTAATTAAGAAAAGATATCGTCCCACGAGGATTGTTTGACCAATTAAATTATAAATTGAATCAATAAGTTGGATGATAAAGAATTTGAATAAAGTTGTTGTTGTGTGTGTGTAGAAATAAGCTAAATTAAAACCTAAATACAAACATGAACATATGGACAACTATGGAGGATTGTAATGATATATGTGATTAAGTAGCTAGGGCAACCCACACTAAATACTCCCTACCTTTGTACATGTATGGTCTACTACTTTCATCAAACCAAGTTATTCAACATGCATCTTCATACAATGATAGCCAAGCCCTACTTCCGTAGTGTTCTTAACCCTTTAACTTAGTTTAATACCCTAATCCCTTAGTGATATTGGTTAGGTCAAGCATTAAATGATGCATTAAATGGTTGCAAGCATACACTCTTATCCCTAGTTAATGTAAAGCTTGTCACTTTACCCAAGTCCAAGCATAAAGCCCCAATATTCCTATTGTAAACCCCAGCTCTTAGTATCTAACTAGAGTGATCAGTTCCAGAGAGATAGAGACATGCATTCAACAGAATAAAGTGAAATAACTTAATATTAATGAAAGATAGCATCCAATACAATCCCAAAAGAGGTTACATTCAGTGCTTAGCCCTAACTACAATAAAGAACTAGCCAAACCTCATAATGGGTTGCTGTGTTACAAAATAAAATGGCATACCAAGCTGAGATGCAAGGAGAAGAAGATGGAGAAGCAACTCCACTTGACCTTCAACTCCCTAAACCTTAGCTAAGGCACCCAAGCTTTCTAAAACCCTATTTTGTATTGTTTCCCTCAAGAGTTCGTGCATTGAATGCTGAGGTCCAGGTATTTATATGGTAGCTTGTGAAGTCTCTGTTTTGCCCTTAAAATGTTGCTTCTGTCGACCTGTGGCGCCCCTGGCGCGAGTCTGGTGCTGATGGCGCCAACATGCAGAATGGACGGCGCTCTTGGCGCCAACATGGTACCAAAGGCGCTGGTTGACAGAGGGATTGGCGCCCCTGGCGTGGCTATTGGCGCCCCTGGCGTGGCTATTGGCGCTCCAAGCGTGGACTTCCAGAGATGGTGGCGCTCCAGGCGTAAAGTATAAATAAATACAGTATTTTTGTAATGTATGTAATTTTGATATTTACATTTAGTATTAATTAATGAATTAAAAAATTATTAAAATATATAAAATTATGTTATGATGAGTTTTTACGCTTTCTAATTATTTTTAAAAATATTTTTTTTAAAGTTCTTTAGTTAATGCCGTCAAAACCCTTTATATTTTAATAATGGATTCTACGACAAAAGTGTTAGGTTGCAGAGATTGCCTGAAAAGATAGCAGGTCCTTTGTCAAGTCGTTCCATTATTCAATTCTCCACATGAAACTTGTTCTACCATATAGTGATTTCTTTTATCATTGACAACCTGTTCCTTAACGGCCATTTTACCGGGTATTTTTTTTTTAATTATTGATTGGTGGTAATTTTTAAAATATTTACGGGCAAGGGATAAGTCGTAAAAAATTTTATGACTTCTAAAAAAAATCGTAAATATTTTTACGACTTATTTTTTTATTTTATTTAACTAAAATCAGATATAAATTTACGATTTCTAAATATAATTTTTTTTAAATTACGACTTTGAAGTCGTAAAATAAAATCGTGCATAAATATACGACTCCTCTTTTAATTTTATTTTTCTCGTCTACGACTTTGAAGTCGTATTTGTTTTTTTAGGAAGTCGTATTGTATTTTACTACTTCCATATATATATATATATATATATATATATATATTTTGGTAAAGTAGTAAAATGGCATACGACTTCACCTTTTTTTTTTTTGCTTTTCCATTTTTTTAGGATGCTTTTGGCTAAGTTTTGTTTAATTTTTGTAATTTATTTTGTTTAGTAAATTTTAATAAAATTATTTTATTTATTATTTAATAATACACTAATTTTAATATATTTGTTTGGTTTAATATTTTGTAATTTTTTATTTTGTATTCAATATAAAAATTAAAAGAAAATATTATTTTATTTTGTTTTTTTCATTTTAATTGTTGTTTCTTATTTTTATTATAAAAATTATGTTATTTTATAATTCAGAAATTTACAAAGTAATATATGTTTAATTAACGTATTATATGATTTTATTTGATATATTTTATAATATATGTATTTTTATGTTAACATTTGTATTTGAAAAGAATTAAACATATGTATTTTCAACCCATATTTTTTATTTGTATTCGAAAAGAATTAAACTAAAAATTTTACTATTTCCATGGTATACGTTAATTAAAATTTTACAATATATGTTGATTTCTTTTGTACTTTTGTTAAAGTTTTGTTTAATTTTGTAATTTATTTTGTTTACTAAATGTTATTAAAATGAATTTATTTATTATTTATGAATATACTAATTTTAATAAATTTGTTTGATTTAATATTTTGTATAATTTTATTTATTTTGTATTGAAAATTAACATTAAAAGATAATATTATTTTGTTTTGTTATTTATTTTTGGTTTTTTATTTTAATTGTTGTTTAGTATTTGACAAATTAATATGTTAATAATTTTTGTTAACAATGACAATATTATCGACATATAAATATAAAAGACTTATATTAAAATTACAAAAATTAAAATATATTACATAATACTTAAAAAGAAAATTTAAAAGTGGGATGATGTTCCACAACGAGTTCTTCTTGAATTGCGTCGAGGTCTCTCCTCTTGTAACACTGGATTTGTTGGTTGTTGTTGACCTCTTTCTCCTCTTGTTCTAAGACCTCTTCCTCCTCTTGTTCTAGGACGATCACGTCTAATTGTTTGGTGTTGTTGACCAATATGATCCCCAGCCTAACCACCACCATCATCATCATCATCGTTGTTCGAATTGTTGTTATCATCTTCCTGCTCATCCTTATCACCCATGTCTTGCATTTGAGTAAGTAATGATGGACGATAGCAAGAGGTCGAAGGTGGTAGGTTATATGCAGATGGAGGAGTATTAAAAGTGGTTCCGAACCTTTGTGAGAATCCTTCAAAAACATTTGAGGTCGAAGGAACTTGGAATGAGTATTGAGGCATATATGATGCGAACCCAAATGGTTGTGAACTTTGTTCACCTTGTTGAGGCATGTATCCAGAAAAGCCCATGGATTGATAAGAAGAACCATGTGGTTTATGATGTTGGGGCATATATCCAGAAACATGCACTGGAGGTACATTGGGTTGAGCATGTGATTCATGGTGCTGATGGGCGGGATAGTACTGCAAATTAAGATTTTAAAAGTTAGAAATGTATTTATCAATAATAATAGTAATAATTGACAAAAATTATAAAATAACATTTAAACCTCAGAAGATACTCTCCCCTCACGCGATATATATCGTCTAGTTCGACGTATATATCATTGCATGTATTCAGAATTTTCATGCAAGATACTGTTATCCATTTTACCATGAACAATATAAGCATTCCAATGATTCCATTTATTTATCCAGTGGCGATGTTGATGAGGCCAATAAACATCTGTTCTCCCTCTCATATCTATTTCGTGGAGTTGGTCCAAGTTTGGTGGGTCATCTGGAATATGTTGTCGCATTTCGAATTGTCTCATGATGTAACACCCCGTGTGCACCCGGTGTATTAACATTATTATCATATCAGAGTAACGCAGCAAGCATAGTAATAAACAATAAAGGAAGCCTGAATCAAAGATAAATACTCATTATATACATATATGGTGAATCTCTGTCATTTACAAGGTACACTTTTCTCAAAACTATACAAATATCCCCTTAGGGTACCAAAATACAGGTAAATAACAAAATGTGAGCCAACAAGCTCAGTTGTCTATGCCTAGGGTTCTCCACCACACTATCCCAGCTCATGCCTTTTGCCTTGGGATCTCTCGGCAACTTCTGTATCATTTCCTGCAACATGAGCCCCAAACAGGGGTGAGATAATCATCTCAGTAAACTCAGGGTTCTTGGAGGTTTCCCTCCCCCTGGTTCACTTCCAAGCATATAGATATATATACAACATAACAGGAATAATATCAAATAATCATCACTCATACTGTTAGCCTTCACGGCTCACATGAACAAGCTGCATGAACATCGTAGCCTAGTAAACCATAAACAATCAATACACACACTGCCTGAGAGAGATCATCCACCCAAGGGCACATTCTCTCAGGACTTCTTCTTGAGTACCTGAGTAAGATAATCTACTGAAAGACACATTTACTCAGGACTCTCCCTATCAATGCCTGAGGAAGATCATCTAATTAAAGACACATTCCCTTAGGACTTTTCCCGCCCAATACCTGAGAAAGGTCATCCAATGAAGGGCACATTCTCCCAGGATTTACACGGACGCCTATGGATTGTCTCAAGGAAGATCATCCAACTAAGGACACATTTCCAAGGGGTCCATAGTTCCCTATTCTACTGGCCAGAGAATTCTCATGCAATCACATTACACATCATTTTCATTACATTCATCTCATAATCCATACAAAGCATAACACTATCACAGTGTTTAGCTAACTGTGGAAAATAAGGAACACTTACAAATAACCAAGAGGGGGGGTGAATTGGTTTATCTTGATAAATTAAAAATTTTCTTTGGATCAAAAACAGAGTTTCAAAATCAGAGTTCTAATTGCCTTTGAAAATGAATATCTTTAATCAGAAACAATCTAAGGTTGGTTAAACTTTGAGTTCCAGTTCTGAGTTCAAACACAATT
>PYAF01005638.1:92567-110162 GCA_007407185.1 Glycine tomentella
TACCTTAATTAAACATATATTACTTTGTAAATTTCTACATTATAAAATAACATAATTTTTATAATAAAAATAAAAAACAACAATTAAAATGAAAAAACAAAAATAAATAACAAAACAAAACAATATTTTCTTTTAATGTTTATATTGAATACAAAATAAAAAAATTTACAAAATATTAAACCAAACAAATATATTAAAATTAGTGTATTGTTAAATAATAAATAAAATAATTTTATTAAAATTTACTAAACAAAATAAATTACAAAAATTAAACAAAAGCATCCTAAAAAAATGGAAAAGCAAAAAAAAAAAAAAAAGGAGAAGCCATATGCCATTTTATGACTTTACCAAAATATATATATATATATATATATATATATATATATATATATATATATATGGGAGTCGTAAAATACAATACAACTTCCTAAAAAAACAAATACGACTTCAAAGTCATAGACGAGAAAAATAAAATTAAAAGAGGAGTCGTATATTTATGCACGATTTTACTTTACTACTTCAAAGTCGTCATTTAAAAAAAATACATTTACAAGTCGTAAATTTGTATTCGATTTCAGTTAAATAAAATAAAAAAATAAGTCGTAAAAATATTTACGCCTTCATTTTTAAAAGTCGTAAAATTTTTTACGACTTACCCCTTACGCGTAAATATTTTGAAAAGTACCACCAATCCGTAATTAAAAAAAAATTACCCCCTTTTGGTAAAATGATTGTTCCTTAACTATTCCTTTCGATTGTTTTTGTGTGGATTTTCAGAAATTTTTTTATTTTATTTATTTGTTGTTTTAGTAATTTATAATAATAATAATAATAACAATTATTTCTCTCTTAAAACAACAATTATTTTTGTCAACTGTATTTTTTTTATCTAATTTTAAATTCATTTACATATTATAATGAAAAATAATATATATTGGAGCGGAAAATGAAAAAAGGCACAATAAGATTTTAAAAATGAAAATTTTAAAATATTCATTTTCAATTTATAAATAGTTTATTTTTTAAATGATAAATTTATAAAAATTAAAAACATATTAAAATAAATCTTTAATAAATTTTCGGTAACTTTTTTTTATTACTATTAACCATTAAATATATAATATAAACCCGTTTTTATCATTTCCGGCCTGTTGTCAATTAAGAATATAGACGCCCCATGTGTTATAATTTTTCAGTAATTTTCATGATTTGGCTTTCATTTTATTTCAAGCCTCGCCTCTAACCATTGTTATAAATACCGATTCGGTTATAGATATGGTCTAGATCTTGATATGAAAACTCTCTCTCTCTATATATATATTAAAAATTTAAAAATATATAATATAACTAACAATATATGATCAATTCATAATTTATATTCTAATATTATAAAATTATTTATTATTATAAATTATTTTATTGGATCATCATTAAATTATTAAGGAAACTCTTGTTATTTTTCACAGTTAAGTACAAAAATTGTCAAATGGTTATCAACAAGTCAGATATATCAAATATATAAATATTAAATCATATCAAGATAATAATTATTAGTTAATATATATTGTTACGAAGATCAAAATAATATTATAAAACTATATTATATGCTAGTATTCAATAATTAGTTATTAACTAGATATGGATCCGCACAATGTGTAGTGAAAAAGTCAATTGTTTAGATTAAGAATGTTTGAAAAATATCTTAAAATATATTATTTTATTAGTTATGTATAAACAAATATTATTTTATTAATTGACTAGTGTATTGTGATTTCGTTCGACTTAAATTATTTATAATTGAACCAAGTCAAACCAATCTTTTGCGGTTTGATTTTTGAAGTTTGAAAGTTCTATTAGTAAGTAATAAAAAATGCTTTAAATTTTTGTTATTAATTGGACAAAACTTGAATAATAACTAGTTCAATAATCAATGATATAAATGGAAACAATTAAATTTAAAATAAAATAGTATTTATTTTCAAGTTGAATAATACTTGAATAATAATCATTCAAATTTAAAAATAATCATTTGACTTACAAGTAAAATCAAAAAATAATACTTGCTTCCAAGTTCCAACAAATGAATTTTTAAAAAAACATTAAAACAACATTCATAATACTTGATTCCAACTATTGAAACTTAGAAAGTAGATATCCAACAACAAAACACCAATTGTAACAATAGTTTCTAAGGGTGTTCCTAGTGCGGTTTGGTTTTATTCGATTTTCACGTGTCAAACCACGAATTGAACCAAACTGTGCAGATTGAAAAATACAAAGATCAAACCAAACAAATAACTATCGAGTTTTTCTTGCAATTTTTTGATTTTTGGCTCGATTTTCAATTTTACTCAATTTGGTTTGATTTTGAACACCCTTACTTTAAACTATGCAATGTAATTTAACTATGCATTTTTTTGGTCTTTACATTCAAACAATATTTTAGTAATAATCTAACATTTTTTCTATCTAGCATAATCGAACAATATATATATATATATATTCTTTATACAAATTTTATATAAAATTAAATATGATCTAGACCTTAGTTTAGGGCCTTTTCATTTTTATCTCTATAATTACTTATTTTTAAATTTTAGTCCTTAACCTTTTGCAACATTTTAATTTTGGTCTCAATCATCATAAAACGTTAAGGGTAACATTATAATAATGTCACATCAGTGAAAGATGACATCATCATGATGTCATCACATGCCACACCAACAATCATGCTACTCATTATGTCAAAAGAACTAAAAATGAACAAAAACAAAATTACAATCATTGAAAATGAAAAAAAAAAGAGGACAGAAATGAAAAAAATACATGCACAAATAGAAGGGAAAAAAAAAACTAAAACAAAGATAAATTATTTATAAAATAGGCTCTCACCCAGGACTAAACCAATGATAAAACAACCAAAACTTGAGCTTTAAGTCCATTAATAAAAAATTATTGCTAAAACAAAAAATATTATATATGTTTGCAAAAAGACTACATATATTAGTAAAAAAGGCTTAACATATCACTCTCATTCAAAGTAAAAAAATATCGTAGAATTTGCTACAGGTCGTACTAACTATTCGGTCAACTCTGGACTCATCGAGGTTGGCTCACCACAGACGAAAAAGGAAATCTGATTCAACATAATCTTAAGAAATGTTAATTTATGAATGTAGTCATATTGAATGCTTGAATTTGGCTATTATATTTTGAGCTTGTACAACCGGATGGAAGTACGCAAGTTGTTAAACAATTCGGCATTATTGTGGGTATTACTTGAGGACTTCATTCCCTTCATCAGCATTCTGGGTATTATTCATGAAATTCAAACATTAAAGTTTCTTTCATACCAAAATTTAAGATATTTTCAAATGTGCAAAGTTCAAAAGACATTAATTATTTGGAGTTGAGGCTTACTTGGGGATATCATCAATTACTTAAAATTCCATAGTGAATCACTCATCCACACATTGAATTGAGTAGATTGGAATACACACGTTGACTCCATCTATTTTGCTTATTTTATGCTGCAATTCTACGTTGGGCTCTGCCAATGGTCTTCCTCTGACACCAATGAGCGTTTTCTTGGTATTATGTGATGATCATCCTGTTGAGTTCCTTTCATTTTATGTGATGAGACCATCTACCCCACTTTCACATCAACATGTTGAGTTTCTTTCATTTTATGTGATGATCATCCTCTTCCTCTGCATACGCGCTTACTCTCGCTGAAGAAACTAATCTTCCTTAAATTTGTACTAGTAGTGGGAAAGGCTAAAAATTTAGCTGATCACAATGTTATTTATTTGGTTCTACTTGTTCTCCTACATGACCTCAACTTGCACTTCACTAGACAGTTTAGCAGTGAGTCAATCCATCCAAGACGGCGAGACTTTGGTTTCAGCAGGTGGAATTACTGAACTTGGTTTCTTCATCCCTGGAAATTCAGCAAGACGATACTTGGGTATATGGTTCAGAAATGTATCCCCTTTCACAGTGGTGTGGGTGGCTAACCGAAATACACCTCTTGAGAATAAATCAGGAATTCTCAAACTCAATGAAAATGGGATTCTTGTGCTTCTCAATGCTACAAACAGCACCATTTGGTCATCATCCAACATATCAAGCAAAGCAGGGAATGATACAATTGCTCGACTCTTGGATTCGGGAAATTTGGTAGTGAAAAGTGGGGAGCAAACTAACGAGAATGGTGTCTTGTGGCAGAGTTTTGATCATCCGTGTGATATATCCATGCCAGAAATGAAAATTGGATGGAACTTAGAGACTGGTGTAGAAAGATATGTATCATCTTGGACAAGGGAGGACGATCCTGCTGAGGGAGAATATGCTTTGAAAATGGATCTTAGAGGCTATCCTCAACTAATTGTGTTCAAGGGACCTGATATAAAATCTAGAGCAGGGCCATTTAATGGCTTCTCTCTAGTTGCAAATCCGGTTCCAAGTCATGATACATTACCAAAATTTGTGTTTAATGAAAAAGAGGTGTATTATGAGTTCGAGCTTCTCGATAAATCGGCTTTCTTTCTGTATAAACTGAGCCCTTCAGGCACAGGGCAGAGTTTGTTTTGGACAAGTCAACTGAGAACCCGGCAAGTGGCCTCAATTGGGGACCAAGATCAATGCGAGACTTATGCATTTTGTGGTGCAAATTCTATATGCAATTATGATGGTAACCATCCAACTTGTGAATGCCTGAGAGGTTATGTTCCTAAGTCTCCTGATCAGTGGAATATATCAATTTGGGGCAATGGCTGTGTTCCAAGGAATAAATCTAATTGTGAAAACAGTGATACAGATGGCTTCTTCAAGTACACACACATGAAATTGCCAGATACTTCTTTATCATGGTTTAATGCAACCATGAACCTTGATGAATGTCACAAGTCATGTCTTAAAAACTGTTCTTGTATAGCATATGCAAATTTAGATGTTCGTGATGGAGGAAGTGGATGTCTTCTTTGGCTTAATAATCTAGTTGACTTGAGGAGCTTCTCTGAATGGGGACAAGACTTCTATATCAGAATCCCTGCTTCAGAATTAGGTACTCGATCAATTTTTTTAGTTTGATTTTAATTTTTGCCTTTGGTTTATTTTCTCTCTTTTCCCGTTTGATTTCTTGTTCTATGTTGCATTATTCCAAGAGAAAAGGGTGGATTGGGGTAAGGCCATGAGAACATTCAAAGATGTGTTAAACTAACATTCTATTATTGATGATTGAAATGCATTCCCAAATGGAGACAATTATTGAATCGAAGATATATATGTGGTTTGCAAGATTTTTCTAACAACTGCATGGAAAGTTATT
Organism: Glycine tomentella; assembly: GCA_007407185.1. Classification (NCBI taxonomy): domain Eukaryota; kingdom Viridiplantae; phylum Streptophyta; class Magnoliopsida; order Fabales; family Fabaceae; genus Glycine; species Glycine tomentella. The sequence continues at coordinate 97,897 of PYAF01005638.1, forward strand.
ATTAATGCGGGTTATATATTTTTCTCTCTATCATCTTCAGTCAATAGAGCTGTTTATTTTAGAGTTGGTGACTGATCATACTGTGTTTCTTTTAGATCATGCTGGCCATGGAAATATCAAGAGAAAGATAGTAGGAATCACTGTTGGTGTGACTATTTTCGGATTAATCATCTCATGTGTATGCATATTTATAACTAAAAATCAAGGTAAGTATAAAGATACAATTTAGCGTCTAATCCAGGAAATTAGGCACACAAAAAAAGGTGCATATTACCTGTCCATGTTTGTATAATTTTATTTTCTACCCAATCAGGGGCTGCAAGAAAAATTTACAACAGATATTACCAAAATATACTACTGAGGAAGGAAGACATTGATTTGCCAACTTTCGATTTGTCAGTCCTAGCTAATGCAACTGAAAACTTTTCAACTAGAAACAAGCTTGGAGAAGGTGGATTTGGAACAGTATACAAGGTGATAAAGAAAAAATATATCTAGTACTTCTATTTTCCTTAAGAACATCTAAGTTCCTAACTATAGCAGAAGAGTATTTTTCAGGGCACACTAATAGACGGGAAAGAGTTAGCTGTGAAAAGGCTTTCAAAGAAGTCTGAACAAGGGTTGGATGAGTTCAAAAATGAAGTGGCGTTGATTTCCAAACTTCAGCACCGTAATCTTGTAAAGCTTCTTGGTTGCTGCATTGATGGAGATGAAAAAATGTTGATTTATGAGTTCATGCCCAACCACAGCTTGGACTACTTTGTTTTTGGTTTGAGCCCTTATTATTTATTCTAAACATCTTACAATCTTTTTATTTCTTATTTATAGTTTAGGAAATTAAGGAAACTGCAACTGCTATTCTTAATGTGTGTGTATTTGACTAGATGAAACCAAAAGGAAGTTCCTAGATTGGCCTAAGCGTTTCAACATTATTAATGGCATTGCTCGAGGACTTCTATATCTTCATCAAGATTCTAGGCTGAGGATTATTCACAGAGATCTAAAAACAAGCAATATTTTATTAGATGCAAATTTGCATCCCAAAATATCAGACTTTGGCTTGGCTCGATCATTTATAGGAGATCAAGTTGAGGCAAACACAAATAGGGTGGCTGGAACATAGTGAGTTAGTTTCTATATGATTATGATTCTTCGATATTGTGCTGTCAAGTTTTAATTTTTTCCTTTGAAAATTTTATTTTCAGTGGTTACATACCTCCTGAGTATGCTGCACGAGGGCATTTCTCACTGAAATCAGATGTCTTTAGTTATGGTGTGATAGTACTAGAGATTGTAAGTGGGAAGAAAAACAGAGAATTTTCAGACCCAGAACACTACAATAATCTTCTTGGACATGTAAGCACATTGATCTGATTATGTAGATAATTAGAAGAATTGAGTAATTTCACTTGTACTAATTTAATTCTCACTATATTAGGCATGGAGATTATGGACTGAAGAGAGGGTGCTGGAACTACTGGATGAATTGTTAGAAGAACAATGTGTGCCCTTTGAAGTAATACGATGCATACAGGTAGGGCTATTGTGTGTGCAACAAAGACCAGAAGATAGGCCAGACATGTCATCAGTGGTTGTAATGCTGAATTGTGATATATCATTGCCAAAGCCAAAGGTTCCAGGCTTTTATACTGAAATAGATGTTACATCTGATGCAAATTCTTCACCAGCAAACCAAATACTACACTCAGTTAATGAACTTTCCATCACAATGTTAGATGCAAGGTAGAAAATGCTAGCAAGAAAATGTTAAGGCTTCACCTCAAATGTGGGATATATCAGTTATTTGAACATACATTATTAGTGAAATTTCTATTTGAGCTCCTGCTTTATCCTTGTTTCATGTATCCATTCAAATGAGTGAGTTAAGCAAAGCGTTCTATAAAGACAATAATTGTTAATTGTGATTTACAATAGAATGCGGATGTTAAGCAGAAAAGCAAAAAAGTTAGAATCCTTGACATGAAACAATTTAGATCCCTTTCCACATCTACCATACATCACAGAAAAGACAAAAAAGTTAGAAGCTTTATGTCACATGCTATCGAGACTGTGATTTATGTGCATGACTGTCAAATCTGCTGGAAATTAATCACGAGAAGGATTGAGTTTCTGTGGGAGGATATATGAGTTGACCAGGTCTTAAGAAGGGGGCAGGAAACCCTTAGTCCTAAATAATTCTAAGTAGGCTAGCTGATTTTAATTTAAACAAATATTTTTGAAACGAGTATACGGAAACTAAATAAACACCAGCATGCCTATTCAACAAATTCTTATGATCAAAATCTTGAAAAGAATATTCTCTAATTAATTACCATCATTGGCCATCGTTTGAATTTTATATTTCAATGATTCCAGAAATGAAGACTGGAAAATATATGGAGAAATTTGTAAAAGCATATGCTATGCTTTTTTGTTTTTTGGTACTGTATTATAAAAGTGATTATTGTATTATAACACTATAGATCTCCATTAAACTAAACAAATTTAGCAACTATAGCAAAGAAAGAAAATTGATAGAACTCAGGTAGGTAATGGCTACGTACGTATGTATTGACAAATGACTCTATTATTTATTTTTGGACAATGAACATTAATCATAAGGCCAACAACTGATCTATTCAACTAGTCAAAACCTTCTGCATGTGCAGATGTTAATCTGCAGTACACAATTAACTGACTAGGCATTAGCCTTTCAAGAAAAAAAAAAAAACAAAAAAACTGACTAGGCATTAATTGGATAAACAATCAGTCATCAAGTAACCTATGAGATGAATATTAAATACCAGTTCATTCAATAGTAAAGTCTAGAACACAGTATAACCTAGCAGGAGGTAAAGCTTGCAATCAATTACAATCTGTTATGTCACAATTTAATATCAGAAGAAAGAGTCACTGTTTTATTGTTTTCTATGGACAAATCAACTCCCAGTGTATGAACTAAGGAGGAAAGTGACCTAACAATGGTGAAAATAACAGCAGAGAAGAAAACAGTAGAGAAAATAACAGAATTAGAGAGGATGAGAATTCAGAATCTAGAGAGGGGAAGATTTCATCACACATCCACACCTTCCCCATCCACTCATTCTCTCTCTTATACCAGCCTGTCACACATAGTCTCTCCACCTTGAATTGGTTATGGGCACCATCTCACTTCTCCTTCTTTCCTTCATTTGCGAATCCGTCACTAACTCCTTTGCCACCTGCCCAGTTGTCTCATTTTTCTCTGACTCATTATTGTGTGGACCTCACTTCGTTACATAATCATTGCTCCCATATGATTGTCAATGAAAATTGAAAACTTAGTGAACAACAGCAAATGGCACCACATAGATGAATAGGACAGAAGTGACACATGCTTGCAATGTCAAATATCCTAGATTAAGTAATGGATCCTTTGACCAACGAATTAATGCTGAGGTACTTCCTGTTCAAAATTCATATCCATCTATCCATAACTTCCACTACTCCAATTATTTGGAGTTTTTTTTTTTTTTTATTGTTTACCTTTTTTTTTTTTTTTTTTTTCAAGTATTATCATACTGGGATAATTCTGCTATTGCATCTCTCATAAGCATAATCATTACATAACTGATTTACTTGTAGCAAAAATGATCTAGTTATGCATCCCTTCAGCCCATATCAAGCACTTAATACCCCCAATACATACCTTGACAAACGGAGATAAAAAAGGAGCTGGTAACATCAAATACATACATTGAAGCTATTTCACTAATTCAACATGTTCGAATAATCCATTTATCCCACAATGGAAGGAAAATCTTGTCCTTTTTTTGACTTCATAATCTATCTTGCTTCTAACATTGTGATTGAAATTTGATTAGTTGAGAAGCGATTTGTGGGTGAAAATCTGATTCAGCTGTAACATCTCCTTCTGTGTAAGAACCCGGAACCTTTGGGTAGGGCAATAATTTCTCGCCATTGAGCATTAGAACAACTGATGAAGTATCCGGTCTATCCTCTGGTCTTTGTTGCACGCATAACAGGCCTACTTGTATGCATCATATGACTTCAGAAAGTGTGAATCTTTCCCTTAACACTCCATCCAGTAGTTCCATTGCCCTCTTTTCAGTCCACATCTCCATGCCTAAAAATGTGAGAATCAAACTGGTGGTGAGTCAGAAACTATTCAAATATGTTTATACCAGAATGTTGTTATATCATCATGCTTACAAGTCCAAGAAGATTAAGCTAGTGTTTTGGGTCTGAAAATTCCCTGTTCCTCTTGCCATTTACAATCTCTAACACTATCACACCATAACTAAAGACATCTCTGATTTCATTGAAAAATGCCCACGAGCAGCATACTCATGAAGCATGTAACCACTGAAATTATACATTTTAAAGTAAATTAAGGGACAATAATCATATAAACTATGTTGATCTAGAAACCAGCTTACTATGTTCCAGCCTCCCTATTTGTGTTTGTCTCAACTTGATCTCCCCAAAATGTTCCAGCTAAGCCAAGTCCGATATTTTAGGATCCAAATTTGCATCTAGTGAGATGTTGCTGGTTTTCAGATCTCTATGAACAATCTTCAATCTAGAGTCTTGATGAAGATAAAGAAGTCCTCTAGCAATGCCACAGATAATGTTGAAACGCTTAGTCCAATCTACCAATGTCCTTGTAGCTTCGTCTAGTTAATTAAATACATGTGATTATCATATAACTTGTGTGTCCATTATTCCACAAATTACAGTTAAAAAAGGGAAGATTCAGACAGATGATTTAGTATAATTTGTAAAGCCAAGAACCAAAAATAAATTAAACCAAGCTTTTGTTTGGCATGTACTCACAGATCAACATTCTTTCTTTTCCTTCAATGCAGCAACCTATGAGCTTGACAAGATTACGGTGTTAAAGTTTGGCAATCAACACTTAACTCTTCCAACCCTTGTCCTAACTTATTTGAAAGCCTTTTCATGGCAAACTCTTGCCCATCCGACAGTCTTCCCTGCAAAAACAACATCTACAATTGTTAGAAACATTTTGAGGAAAAAAACACCTTTTCCATATCACCTTATACACAAGTTCAAAGCCACCTTCTCCCACTTTGTTACCCTTTGCAAAGTTTCCATTGGCCCTCGCTATGGTTGCGAAATCAAACGTTGACAAATCAATGTCTTCCTTTCTCAGCTTATGTTTGAAATGCTTCCTATCAATTATTCTTGCTACCCCTGATAGGTTAGAAAGAAACAATACATAAGCACTATAGCACTCACAATGTCCACATACATGATAGATAAACCTACTATCATAAATTGAATGTTAAATCAATATTCCACTCAAAATTACCTTGCTTTTTGAGTATCAATATCATGCAAACACAAACAGTTAATCCAAGCATAATCGCACCAATTGTGATTCCTAGCAACTTTTCATGTTTTTCCCATGGCCATCAACTGCAACATGATATGATAGATGCAGATTGAGGTTAATGAAAAACAATAAGAATGACAACTCAGAAGCTGTACATAAGTGACTGATTTCTTAAGACTGCATGGATATCATGAGAAATTTTTAGCTTATTCGATTTCACTAGTACTATCTGAGATAAATGATAGTCATCTAAAGTGCAGATGCCCAGTAACCACTGACAAATACCATTGAAAATTTCCCTGACAGTAACCCTCATTTTTTCCAATTCCCATGAACTCCGTATGAGCATGGCCTGCTATATCAAATTGTTTTGAGTAACTCATCTTTGTAGTTCAAACTGCCTCAGTCTACTCTCTCTACTCCCCTTACAAAAATGCAATATATAATCAAACAAATAGCAAAAAGGAAAGGGAAGTGAAGCAACCAAAATAATGAGTACCTAGCTCTGATGCAGGGACTCTGAAATAAAGGTCTTGTTCCCCTTTAGATAATTGTCTCGTATCAATCAGACCGATTATCAAACCAAAGTAAACAGCCACTTCCTCCATTACGAATTTCCAAATTTGCATATGCTTTACAAGAACAGGTTTTCAGACAAGACTTCCGACATTCTTCAATGTTCATGGTCTTATTGAACCGTGATGAAGATGTATCTGGAATTTTCATGTCAGTATACCTCAAGAAGCCACCTGTGTTGTTGGTTTTACAGTCAGATTTATTCCTTGGAACACAGCCATCATACCAATATGATACATTCCATTGTTCGGGGAACTTTGGAACCTTTGATGCAATCACATGTTTTAGCATTACCATCCATATTGCATATAGAATTTGCATCACATATAGCATAATTTTCACACGGATCTGCCCCACCAGAGAGAACTTTTTTGCTGCTCGTTTGGTTTGTCCAAAGGAAACGTTTCCTGAACCCTGATGGGGTTAATGTAAATATATAGAAAATCGATCTATCAAGGATCTTGTATTCATAATACACTTCTTTTCATTACACACAGATTCATATATATGTTGTTGTGCTAGTTGATGAATTGGATAACCCACCAAAGCCTCTCCATTCCATGAGCCTCCTCTAAATTTTATTGCATCCCCCTCGTATCCGAAAAATTGTGATATCCTCTAAGATCATGTTTCAAGGAATAATTGTTGGAAAATTAATTCCTAATCCTTATTTTGAAAGCCATCATCAAATAAAACCCCCAAAGCATCATATTGAGTCATCAATAAATCTTAAAAAAATAACGAGTACATGTTTCCATTGCGGCAGTGATTTATCTTTAACCTTCTAGCCTTTAACATTTCCTTATGAGCTTTAGTCTTTCTCAGTCAAATCACTCCTTAGAGGACATTCTTTCTAGATGGGAAAGAAAGAAAAGAAGTTTGATTTGACATATTGAGGATCATAATCCTATATATAGTATTTATTGTTGGACCAGTAAGTTCCCATTAAATCTAATTGGCCCAACACTGGTATTCACTCATTTATCCCATATTTACTTAGGAATCTATTTGGAATTATTTAATTGATCACTTTAATTTATCCTATATATATATATATATATATATATTAAATAGTATAATATAATTATTAATATAATATGTAACACATAACAATGTCAGGAAATTTAATTTCCTAACAATCTCCCATTTGAGCTTCATATTGACCTGGGATAATTATTTTATATATCTTAGTACGCAACTGTATGCTATTTATCCTTAGATTCCTCCTTAGATACAATCCGATTCATCTCCTATATCAATATGAGATCATGACAGCTTTTGTCACTCTTAGGCGTAACTAAACCTTCCATGGTCATCACACCAATATATTCAACAACATAGATCAAGTATGGATGAGAGGCATGGAAATTACATGCAATTGGATCTCTACCATTCCTATTTCCAACTGGTCATTCTTTAGTTCTTATGAGACCAATCCTTAATTTTTCGCATACACAAAGCAAAAACTCAAGTACAAAATGCACATTCAGAGAGAAAATAACATCAAAATCTTTATTCTACAGAAAATAAGCATATAAATATTTTTACATAGAACCCCAACATAAAGAACTCCCACTAAATCATAGTGTCATCAAACAAAACAACACCGGTATGAGCAGTATGCTTGTGAAAAACCTTATGCACTAAGCCTTTAGTAAGTGGATCTGCAAGCATGAAGTTTATCCCTATGTGCTCTATGAAAATCTGACCACTCTGAACTCTTTCTTTAACAACCAAAAACATTATATTGATGTGCTTCGATTTTGAAGAGCTTCTATTATTGTTGGAGTACAATACTGCTAACTTATAGTCACAATAAATCTTTAGTGATCTTTCAGCACCACTTACTACATACAGCCCTATGACAAAATTTTGGAGCCATACCCCATGATTGGACGCCTCAAAACAAGCTACAAATTCAGTGGCCATAGTTGAGGAAGCTACAAGTGTCTACTTAACACTCTTCCAAGAAATACCTCCTCCAGCCAACATGTAGACATAATCTAATGTGGATCTTTTACTATCTTGGCATCCAGCAAAATCAGAGTCAGTATACCCGATGACCTCTAATTCATCTGACCTCCGATATGTGAGCATGTAATCCTTTGCTCTCTTTAAATAACGCATAACCATTTAGCTGGTTTCCAATGATCCATCCCTGGGTTACTTGAGTATCTACCCAATACTCCCACTATGAATGTTATGTCAAGACGAGTGCAAACTTGAGCATACATTAGACTTCCTACACATGATGCATATGGAATTTTTTCCATTTCCATAGTCTCAAGTTTATTCTTTGGGCATTGTTCGAGATTAAACTTATCTCCTTTAGATATGGGCGTATCTCCTAATGTACAGTCTTTCATGCCAAATCTTTCCAAAATCTTTTCAATATAGCTCTTTTGTGACAACCCAAGAATTCTTGAGAATGATCTCGAAGTATATGAATTCCTAATACAAATGAGGCGTTATCAAGATCTTTCATCTCAAAATTCTTAGTGAGAAATTTCTTGGTTTCGTGCAATAAATCTACATCACTATCGGCAAGTAATATATCATCGACATATAAAATCAGGAAGATAAATTTACTCCCACTAAATTTATGATATACATAATCTTCCACCATGTTCACCTCGAAACCATAAGAGATTATAACCTAATGAAACTTATGATACCATTGACGAGAAGCTTGTTTGAGATTGTAGATGGATTTCTTTAACTTACAAACCATAGACTTTGAATATCCAAAAACAATTTTCTGACTGGGTCATATAAATTGTCTCATCAATGTTGCCATTGAGAAACGTTGTTAACATCCATATGATGTAGGTTTAAGTCAAAATGAGCCACAAGTGTCATAATTGTCCTAAAAGAGTCTTTCAAAGAAACCAGAGAAAAAGTCTCTTTATTGTCCATGTCTTCCTTTTGAGTGAAATCCTTAGCGACAAGACGAGCCTTATTGTTCGAAGTTGATTGGGTCATCTTCCTTTAAGTCTAAATATTATCATGCTCTTGGAGAAAAACAATATAATCATCTAAAATTGCAGTTCTCCTATCTCTAGTGGATCTTCTTAATGACACTTCTTTAGGTTGTTGACTTTGTTCCATAGGTACTATTGGAAAAATTTCATTGTTGTTTTGTTCTGGAATGATGTCAAGAATAAGAGCTTGATCATTAATTGTTTGTACTGGAGTTGCATTTTGAATGGCGACAACGTCAGGAATGATGACAATGTCAGGAAAAAAGAAACAAAATTCTCTTCCTCAAAGACAACATTTCTTACTTTATCTCCCCCTTCAAAGTCAACATCCTCAAGGAATCTCACATTTCCTGTTTCAAAAATTGATCTCGTAGTGGGATCGTAAAACTTGAAGCTCTGAGAGCGTTCAACATATCCAACAAAATAGCAGATAATAGTTCTTGAGTCCAACTTTCTTTCATTAGGCTTATAAGGTCTTGCTTCAGCTGGACAACCACAAATATGTAAATGCCTTATGCTAGGTTTATTTCCTATCCATAGCTCATAGGGGGTTTTGGTCACTGCCTTAGTTGGACCTTATTAAGGATATAAACTACAATCTTTATTGCTTATCCCCAAAGTGACTCAGGTAAAGAAGAATGACTAATCATGCTTTTCACCATATCCTTAAAAGTCATATTTCTTCTCTCTATAACACCATTCATGCTAGGTTTGCCTGACATTGTATATTACGGGACAATTCCACATTCCTTTAGGAAGTTAGCAAAAGGTCCTGGACGTTGTTCTCCTGATCCATCAGATCTATCATAATATTCACCACCACGGTTAAATCTAAAAGCCTTAATTTTCTTGCCTAGTTGAAGCTCAACTTCGGCTTTATATTGTTTGAACATATCTAGAGATTGTGACTTCTCACGAATCAAGTATAGGTAACCATATCTTGAATAGTCATCTATGAATGTAATAAAATATTGTTGACCATTGCAAGAGGCAGTAGGGAATGACCCAAAAATATCTGTATGAACTAGTTCTAAGATGTTGGTGGCTTTAATGACACCTACTTTCTTGGTGTTTGTCTGTATCTCCTTAATACATTCAATACAAACTTGAAAATCATTCATATCAAGGGGTCCAAGAATTCCATCATCCATAAGCCTCTTAATTCTCATTTTAGAGATATGACCTAAGCGCTTGTGTTAAAGAGTAGCAGAATTCTCATTTAATTTTCGCTTTGTACCTCGCACACTAGAGTGCAAAATTTCGTTATCAAATGTAATAGTATCAAACATATAAAGATTATCAATTAAAGAATCAGTACCAATAACATTTGAATTTAGAGAAAGACTAACTTTATTATTTCCAAAGGAACAAAAATAACCATATTTGTCCAAACTAGAAATAGAAATCAAATTTCGTCTAAATGGTAGTGCAACAAAAGTCTCAATCAATTCCAAATAAACATCAGTCTTTAATAATAATATGAATTTTCCAATAGCTTGTACTAAAAATTTCTTGTCATCGCCCAGAAAGATGTGTCTTTCAACATCATTTGGCGGTCGGCTCCACAAGCAATCCTACATAGACTTACTTATGTGAGTAGTAGTACCAAAATCTACCTACCAAGTATCTTGAGGTACAGAAGCTAAATTAACTTCAAAACAAACAAAAGTCAGGGTCTTACCCTTTTTTTCACGCCATGCAACATACTTGGAACACTGTTTCTTCATGTGTCCACTCTTCTTGCAAAAATAGCAGGTAAGTTCTTTATCTTGCTTCTTTTGCTTCTTCAGCATAAGTGATTCATCTGCAGTGTCCTTAGCTCTCTTATTTTTCTTAATATGAGAGGTTGATGTTAGGTAAGCACTACCAGTCTTTTCTCGCTGAAGTCTTTCTTCTTCTTGAACACAGTTAGCAATGAACTCATTAAGAGTCCATTTATCCTTTTGTCTATTGTAACTCACTACGAATTGATCGTATTGTGCAGGAAGAGAAATGAGAACCAAGTGCACAAGAAAATCATCAGATAGCTCTAACTTTAGTGTCTTGAGTTTTCCAACAAGATGAGACATCTCAATAATGTACTCCTTTATGTTCCTCTTTCCTTTATACTTCATGGTTACGAGTTTTGATAATGTGTTACTCGTTTTCACTTTTTCATTTTTAGCAAAATATTGCTCAATTTCTTTGAGAAATTTCCTAGCATTAGTGCTCTCAGTAATAGAGCCTCGAAACACCTCCGGAATTTTTTGTTGGATATTTGTTAAACCCTTTACGCATAAAAAGATTTATAAAGTTTTGATGATAACAAATAATGAATGTCACATTATTAGATTAATTGCATTGATAATAATTATTTGATATTTTGAAGTTACTGATATTTTGGATTTATATTTTGAAGTTATTGATATTTTGGATTTATGAAGATCAGCATAATTGATGAGATTATTTGAAGAATCCTGAAGATTGATATCATTCAAGATGACATGGAATTAAGAAGATTTGTTTCTATTTATTTTTTAGATTTTATGTAAGGAGATTAGAAGATTGATCTTACCAAGATATTTATCTTTAAGATTGCATTCAAGGATAGGATAAAATAGTTTTAATATTGCATTCAAAAATAGGATATAATATTTTTAAGATTGCATTGCATATAAGATAAAATATCTTTAAGATAAGATAGAATATCTTTTAGGATTTCATTGGATAAAATCATATCTTTAAATTAGTATAAATAGAAACATAGTTCTGTGTTTAGAGTATGCATTCCATTCCAAATAATATTAGACCTGTAGAGAGTTTATGTTTGCATCAATGAAAGAGTTGTTGTGAGATCATATAGAAGTACTTGACAAGTCTAATTCTTCAACTCTCCATCAGGATTTAAAGGTACATATTTGCTTAAAGAATAGAAGCGTAAAGGTAACTATTTTATTTGTATTTTTCTTCTTGACTTTGGAAGAGGTCGCAATTGGGAAACTAGGATACCAATTTTGTCTCTGTGATTGGTGAATTGAGATGTGCGACTTTTGGCTGGGAAACTAGGATACCAGTCTGACTGGGAAACAAGGATACCAGTCTGTCTTTATTCTTGGTGAATTGAGACGAGAGCTTTTTGTGGAAAATAAGGAACACTTACAATTAACCAAGAGGGGGGGGGTGAATTGGTTAATCTTGGAGAATTAAAAGTTTCTTTGTACAAAAACAGAGTTTCAAAATCAGAGTTATAACTTTGCCTTTAAAAAAAAAATGAATGTCTTTTAAACAATAACAATCCAAGAATGATTATGCTAGTAGGTTCAGTTCAGAGTTCAAGCACAATTAAAATGTCTGCAGAATATAAATCAACA
>PYAF01005638.1:120922-147478 GCA_007407185.1 Glycine tomentella
CCCTAAGAACTTAAATAGAATGGCCAGTTCTAAGAAAGAATATAACAATGAAGAACAGAGTAAAACAAAGCAATCATAATAATCTCATATTAATACCAATCAAATTACAGAGGAGTTCACATTGGGTTTTGGCCCTAACCACAATAAAAGAAAATTAGCCAGACATGTTCATGTCTAACCTCAAAGAATACAAAGAGAGTAGAAGCATTAATCCTCTTCAATCTCTAATCTTGATCTTCTCTCCACTGTGTTTCTGTCTGTATTTCTGTGTGTTCTTCTTTTGGCCTCCAAAGTCCCTATTTATAATTTCATGTCCATATAGTTAATTAGGGTAACTAAACCCTTCTGGTGCTTTATTTTTGTGACAAATCTTTCTTTGTTTTGCTTTTTTCCTTCTTTTTGACTCTGAAATAAAATAGTAATAAAATGAGATAAAAACAAATAAATAAATAAACTTATCTAATTCTAACATATATTGTTAATTATTGATTGAATTATAACTAAATTAACCCTAAAAACTAAGATGTGCTAGCAGCTTATCAGGAACTTCTCTCTATGGGGACAAGACTTTTATATCCGAGTCCCTGCTTCAGAATTAGGTACCCAATCAATTATTTTGTTTTGATTTTAATGTTGGCCTTTGGTTTGTTTGCTCTCTTATGCCGTTTGATTTCTTGTTGATTATTGCATTATTCTAAGAGAAAAGAGTGGAGTGAGGTATGGCTGTGAGAATATTCAAAGGGAGTTAAATAAACATTTTTATGTTGCACTTTGAAATTCATGATCAACTGGAGGCAATAATATTTCAAACAATAATCTGTGAGTTGCAAGATTTTGTTAACAATTGTGCAGAAAGTTACTATTACCGCAAGGTATTTATCAAATGGAATTTATTTTTTAAAATTAAATACTATTCATGTCTCCCCTCTCAGTCTAAAGAAGCTAGACTCTCTCTCAGCTTCAGTCTATAGAGCTGTTTATTTTAAAGTTGTTGGTGACCGATCAAACTATATGTTTCTTTTAGATGGCACTGGCAACAGAAATATCAAGAAAAAGATAGTAGGAATCGCTGTCGGTGTGACCATTTTTGGATTAATCATCACATGTTTATGCATATTTATGGTTAAAAATCCAGGTAAGTATATCGGTATGATTTAGCATCTAATGCAGTCAAATATGCACCAAAGTGCATATTATGTGTCCTTGTTTATATACTGTTCTTTTCCAACGAATCAGGGGCTGCAAGAAAATTTTACAACAAGCATTACAACAATATCAAGAGAATGGAAGAGTTGGATTTGCCAACTTTCAATTTGTCAGTCTTAACTAAGGCCACTGGAAACTTTTCTTTTGAAAACAAGCTCGGAGAAGGTGGCTTTGGACCAGTATACAAGGTGATAAAAAAAATGATATCTAGAACTTCTGTTATTCTTAAGAACTGGCTAACTATTGCAGAATATCTTTCAGGGCACACTGATTGATGGGAAAGAGATAGCTGTGAAAAGGCTTTCAAAGAAATCTGTACAAGGGTTGGATGAGTTCAAAAATGAAGTGGCATTGATTGCAAAACTTCAGCATCGTAATCTTGTAAAGCTTCTTGGTTGCTGCATTGAAGGAGAAGAAAAAATGTTGATTTATGAGTACATGCCAAATCACAGTTTGGACTATGTTTTTGGTAGGAGCCCTAATGATATATTCTAAATATCTATTACAGTCTTTTTCTTTCTTATTTATAGTTTTGGAAATTATGGAGACTGCAACTGCAATGCTAAATATGTCTGTATGTTTGACTAGATGAAATCAAAAGGAGGTCCCTAGATTGGGGTAAACGTTTCAATATTATTATTGGCATTGCTCGTGGACTTCTATATCTTCATCAAGACTCTAGGCTAAGGATTATTCACAGAGATCTAAAAACTAGCAATATTTTATTAGATGAAAATTTGGATCCCAAAATATCAGACTTTGGCTTGGCTCGATCATTTTTGGGAGATCAAGATGAGGCAAACACAAATATGGTGGCTGGAACATAGTGAGTTAGTTTCTCTATGATGATGATTCTTTGATATTGTCTTGTCAAGTTTTAATTATTTTACTTTGAAAATTTTATTTTCAGTGGTTACATGCCTCCTGAGTATTATGCTGCGCGTGGGCATTTCTCAGTGAAATCAGATGTTTTCAGTTATGGTGTGATAGTATTAGAGATTGTAAGTGGGAAGAAAAACAGAGAATTTTCAGATCCAAAACACTACAATAATCTTCTTGGACATGTAAGCATTGATCTGATTATGTTGCTAATTAGTATAAATTGAATTATTTAACTTGTACTAACTTAATGCTCACCATCTTAGGCATGGAGATTGTGGACTGAAGAGAGGTCACGGGATCTACTGGATGAAGTGTTGGGAGAACCATGCACGCCCTTTGAAGTCATACGATGCATACAGGTAGGCTTATTATGCGTGCAACAAAGACCAGAAGATAGGCCAGACATGTCATCAGTGATTTTAATGTTGAATTGTGATAAAGTATTAACAAAGCCAAATGTACCTGGTTTTTACACTGAAACTGATGTTACACCAGATGCAAATTCTTCATTTGCAAATCACAAACCGTACTCAGTTAATGAACTTTCCATCACAATGTTAGATGCAAGATAGAAAATAGAAGCAAGAAAATGTTAAGGCTTCATCTTCCAATGTGGGATATGTCGATTATTTGATCATACATAATTAGTAAAATTTCTATTTGAGCTCCTGCTTTATATTTGTTTCACGTATTCAAACAAATGAGTGAGATAAGTAAAGTGTTCTATAAAGACAAGAATTATTAATTGTTATTTGCAATAGAATGAGGAAGTGAAGAACAAGAGGTAGAAGCTTCGACATGGAACAGTTTAGATCCCTCTTGTTATGTCACACGCAAGCAAAAAAGCTAGCTTATTGTCGCACGTTATTGAGACTGAATTTTTTACATGACTATCAAATCTTCTGGAAATCATATTAATTTTCCAGTTATGAGTGATTGATATTTTCAATCTTCTGGAAATCATTTTCAAACATGTTATTTACTTAGTTTTGATACCCTTTTGCCGAGACCATTAAAACACTAGACTTGACATAAGCTCCTAGCTTAAGTCACATTGTTGTAACCTCTGTTTGCTACTCTGAGTTACCTTCACAAATATTAAAATTTATATGGCTAAATGATCATTTTGGTCCTGAATGATGTACTGGTTGGCAATTTAGTCCATAAATGTATAAATGTTATGACAAATTGATCTAACCATTAACCCAACGTCATTTCCGTTAATGCATGTACGAGTTATAAGTTATATAATATTACTATTTTTGTTATTGTTACATCTATTGAAAGGAAGTTTATCGAAATTGAAATTATTGCAATCCTCTCACAAGGTCGCTTACTTAGACCTCAAGCATAACAGCGCGGAGTGTAATCACTGAGACGCAACCCTTGATAGCACATATGCTATATATATATATTAATAGCAAAAATTTATTTTTTGGTGAGTTTAAAGCAAGGGCTTGGGCCACCTTACCCTTGGACCGGCCCTGATTATCAAACAAATTATTAATAATTTTGCAAGACAAAGAAGTAAAAAGAACAATTTAGTAGCTTAGATTGTGGTATCAGAGGTCCTCACACACACTGATGCACTCACACAAATACACAACAATTTCTCTGGTAGAATACTTCTGATGTATTTAGATAATAGTATGTCAAGCCACACTTTAGCCTTTTACATGAGATGTTATTTATAAGTAATACATGACTCTTCACTTGAGTAACTTCTTCGTCTAGGGATATGACTCTTCACATGAGTAACTTCTTCATCAAGGGACATGACTCTTCACATGAGTAACTTCTTCACCAAGGGACATAACTCTTCATATGAGTAACTTCTTCACCTAGGGACATGACTCTTCACATATCTAATTTATTATTATTAAAGTTTAATCCAACAAAATCTCCCAATAAACTTTAAATATTTCTTCCGTCTTTCATCCCCAACATCTTCTTACAATTTTCTAGCAGTAATGTCGGTAATGGCTTCGTGAAAACATCTCCGACTTGATCTCGGCTTGCCACATGAAATAATTCCACCTTCTTTCCTTTTACTTGATCTCGGATGAAGTGGAATCTGACGTTGATATGCTTGCTCCTTTCATGACTGACCGGGTTCTTAGCTAACTCGATTGCTGACTTATTATCTACACGGATCTCGATTGAACTGTCTTACTTTGATGGGATTAAACACACAATCCCCTTCTCTGTTGGGAGCAACACCTCAACCAACCACAAACACTGGGGAGTCACCAGACTCAACCAACAATAGCTTTACGTGGGAGAAAACCTTCAAAAGGAAAAACCCACGGGACCTAGTCCAAAACAATCCACTATTCTCAATAATAATGGTTACAATCACTCTCAACGGCCTTCAGCCAGAGACACTCAACCTCACCAACAACAATGGTGGAAACGCTCTCAACAAGGGTTGCTCTCAACCTCTCGGAGACGCTCTCTCAACAGCCTAATGCTGGAGACACAAACGAGAATCCTCTCCTTCCTTTTCTGGAATTTTGTTCCATACTAAGAATATTATTTTTTAGATCGGACACGTAATAGACATCTCAGATGCGCCCAATTCGTCCATCTTTCTGCAAGAAACAAATCGTACCTCGGCCTTTGACATCAACCTTTGAAGCATCTCCAAACGAAACATATTCAACTTTTATTTGTCTAGATACCATTCCATCTTGGATCCCTGGTTGACTTCACTTCTAGTCATCATCAGAATTCCTCCATCTCTTACTTCTCCTTTTGTAACAAGGTTTGAAGTTTCATTTCTTCTTTCATCTCGACAATCCTTCGCAAAATGTCCGACTCGACCACAGTTGTAACATCTGTCCGAGTTGCAATCTCTCGAGTAATGTCCATACTTTTTACATTTAAAACATTCTACATTCGATTGATTTGAATGTCGGCCTCTTCCACGACCTCGGCCTCGCCAATTCTGTCGACTTGATTCAGCCTGCTCCTTATTCCTTTCTTCTTGACCTCGGCTTCTACCACCTCGGTCATGTCCACGTCCACCTCGGCTACGACATCTATCTCGGAAATTGTGAGAATAGAGCGCTTTCTCGTCTTTGATTGAAGCTTTTGTCTGGAGTGCTTGCTCCAGTGACTCTTCTTTCTTCTTTTTCTTTCTTTGTTCATGTGCCTCCAAGGAACCAACAAGTTCGTCCACGGTGAGCGTTGCTAGGTCCTTTGACTCCTCAATCGCACATACAACATTCTCGAAGTCGTCAGTGAGAGACCTCAGAATTTTCTCCACCACTCTGGCATCGGACAACACCTCTCCATTTTTGTTTAGTTGATTTACCACGGTCTGCACCCGGGTGATGAAATCGGATGCCCCTTCTCCTTCCTTCATTTTCATTCCTTCCAACTCTCCACGGATAGTTTGAAGTCGAACATGTCTAACTCGATCAGCTCCCTTGTAGACATTTGCAAGAATGTCACATGCCTCCTTTGAAATTGTTGCACCAGCAATCTTTTCAAACCCGGAATCATCAACAGTCCGGAATAACATGTACAACGCCCCTTTGTCTTTCAACCTCGTCTCCTTCAATGTCTTGTTTTGCGCCGCCGTATATCCTGCTGTGGATGTTGGTTCCTCGAAACCACCATGGACAACTTCTCAACTATCATGGGTTCCCAAAAGAGCTTTCATCTGGATACTCCAGTTTTCGAAATTAGCCTTTGTAAAGCGGGGTGGTGACAGACTACTACTTGGCTCATTCTCCATTTTCTCAAGCTCTGATACCAATTTGTGGTATCACAGGTCCTCACACACACTGATGCACTCACACAAACGCACAACAATTTCTCTGGTAGAATACTTCTGATGTATTTAGATAATGGTCTGTCAAGCCAAACTTTGGCCTTTTACATGAGATGCTATTTATAAGTAATACATGACTCTTCACTTGAGTAACTTCTTCGTCTAGGGACATGACTCTTCACATGAGTAACTTCTTCACCAAGGGACATGACTCTTCATATGAGTAACTTCTTCATCAAGGGACATGACTCTTCATTTGAGTAACTTCTTCACCTAGGGACATGACTCTTCACATGTCTAATTTATTATTATTAAAGTTTAATCCAACATATATAAGGATTGACAGTGATGATTTGGAAAAGAAAGGTAGATAACTAGCCATTATACATGATGATATATATGTTGAATCTTGAGACTGCAAAAGAAGCGTGACATAAGTTGAAGGAGAGAGTTCAGGATGGAGGTTGTGTCTTTTGCTTGCATAGGGAAGAAGACGAGGCGCATCTGTTTGTGCAATGTGCATTTGCGTATCAGTGGTTGGGAATCACTTTGGTACAACATAACCAAGTACTTCAGCAGTTTCTCCAACATGGGTTTTTTATTCTAGAGGAAATTAAGGCATGTACGTGGATTACGCCATGTAATTTGGCACGCAACATGTTGGTGTTTGTGGTTTCAAAGAAATCAGATAGTGATTAATGAGAAAGTTTCTGATGGTGCTTTAGTTTTGTTGTCTGTCCAAAGGCTATATTAGTCACGGATGGTTCCCCATATTAAGATAGTGATTAATGAGAAATTTTCTGATGGTGCTTTAGTTGTTGTTAATTGGTGCAATGACCCTCTTGTTTGTTTGAGGTCATTGACTACTTCTTTGATGTAATCATAGTCATTTTTTTAGTCTCTTTTTTAAAATATTTTCAGAATTTTTTTTTCAATTTTAAACTAACATATTTTTACTCGTATTTTTTATTTTCTACAAAAACGAAGAAAAAAAACACACAAACCAAACATCACCCTGAGTTTTCCAACACGGTAATTGATGGGACAAACTATTAATTTCAAGCTGGTGAAGTAGACGGAAGTTGTTGAAAACATTGTTGATAGTGTTTCTTTATTGTGGACTTCTTTGCGTTCGTTAACACTAAGGATAATTCATAGATATTAAAATGGTACAAAAATCCTAAAAGGATTATTCATCTTTGTCACACTCACTCTGAATTTTCTCTATGAATATATGCCAATTTTTTCAGAAATAATATATAGGACACTCACTTGAATTACAACATACCAATGATTTCAGGGTAAGACATCTGCTGCGTGGTTATATATCATTACCATCTTGCCAAAACTCAGTCTTTGCTACAGGGACTGTCAAATCGGGTCAAAAATAATTTTACATAAAAATCTAAATTTTTCATGCATTTATGTACTTTTGTTTTTTATTATTGTCTCCTTCCTCAAAGCTAGCCAACACTAGCCGTTAATTGCCTTTTATTAGTCACTTTTAAAAATACTTGATAAAAACTAATAACAATTAAATTTATTAAGGATCTAAATTTATTAAGATCTAAAATAAAATTCACTAATTTATTAAAGACTTGAAGAAAATATCAAAGGAATAAAATCAATTTGTTTTGTTTTATCAGTAACTCAAAAAAAAAAAAACAATTATTAGTCTATAATTAATGGATAAAAAGTTTTTGAGCTTTTTGAGCTTATGAACGATATATACTTAATTGATAATTTATATGGTAAAAATATATAAGTGAATTGAAATAAATGTTTGTATTTCCCATATGTTTTTCTAATCCTATTATATATGAACTGAAACATAGGTATTAGACTTGGATCAACCCATTAGTCCGAGATTTGGGAGTCCCACCAGCCCCAAGCATGCGCATGATCTAGTGTGACCTGATGAATTTGGCTTCAAATCAATGATCCAATTAATGAAGGATTCCTAAGAATATGTGAAAGCGTATTGGACCTAATACGTTTAAATTTTATAAGATTATCCTTGTCTTTTTAATAAAAAAGAGATAATTATCTCTTCAAGCGTGAATGCAATCTCCTCCTTTTTCTTTGGTGAGTCCTCTCTTGACCTCGTCAATCAATTACGAATGACAAATCTTTCGTACTATTCTTGAATAAGGGAGAGGGAAAATATGTGGACACTTTTCTATTTCATAGAGATGATGACAACAATTGTTGTATTTGTGTAGAGCAAATAAGATTATTATATAAGAGACTAAGAAACATAAACCTAGGTCTCTTGGACCCTTGCCATACACTTAAGCCCAATAGCTTTTGTATAAAGAGCATTCCCAACAATCTCCTACTTGCTCTTGAGTACAAACTTAATCTTAAAGCCCAAAATCATGTAACTCATTTTTCATCATCAACTGAAAATGCCTCACCCTTTGTTTCAAGCTAGCACAGGGATCTATCATCTATTATTAATCAAGACTCCTTATAATCAATAAATGATTATATAATTCGGTACTATTCCACTAAAAGTCTGAAGTTGAACTCCAAGATCAATAATAATAAAATATATATAACCCGAATATGCATCACCCCTTTGTAATATATCGATAACTAATTGATGAGTTTTCTGTTACTCAATCAATTATTTATTCCCTTGACTTTGATAGTTTCTCGAATGGATTACATGCACTGACCAGTGTCTTTAATGTCTAAGTACTGAAACATATCAAGGGGACATATCCTACAAATTCCATGTTGTTTATTTCATAAATACTAATAATCAAATAATTTTTCTCCCAAAATACGGAGTTATTGGCCATCAATTCATTTTGCCTCTCCCGTTGGTAAATCAAAGAATCAAATTTATTCAATTACCTATTTATAATAAAATTCAGGATTAAGAACAATCACATTACTATGGTTAGCTAGAGATTTGATACTTATGACATAACAACAACCTTAATCAAATCTCTCCTTGACCCTTTCAATGCGAACATTAATTCACACCAGTATTTTACAATGGTTCGGACAAGACCATTTCATAAAATATTGCAGTCTAAATAAAGCGCCCAACTTTATTTAACAGCTGTGAACCAATTCATCAATTGTAAGAACCTATGATCATGTCCTCCATGAACGTATCCATATGATCATATACTCTAAAATTGATCCGGATCTTGGTGTTTGTAAATTCTGTATGCATACCATAAATGAATAATACCTCATTTACACCTTTAAAAAAAATACAATGTCATGATGTCTTGCTCAAAGAGCACAAAATAAATAAAGTGGAAATTCAATCTCCTAAAGCTATAGCAAGTCCGGAATCTTCTTAAGACTCATAGATGTAACATGCCTCTCGAACACATGTTGAGGAAAACTCTTTGTAAAAGGGTCACGAAGGTTTTCTTCCGATACTATCTTGATTACCATTGTGTCTCCTTGGAAATCTAAGTCTATGCAACCAATGATTTCAAGACTTCCAATAGAATAGACCAACATATAATCTCTCGTTCTCTGAAGATACTTGAGTATATGCTTAATTGCTATCCAGTGTTCCACTCTAGGATTAGATTGGTACCGACTAAAAACTCCCACTGCATGACAGATGTATGGCCTGGTGCATAACATAGCATATATTAGACTACCTACAGCCGAAGCATAAGGTATCCTACTCATGCGTTCTCTCTGCTCAGGAGTCTTAGGAGAATGCTCCTTAGAGAGATGAATCCCATGCCTAAAGGGTAAAATTCCCTTATTAAAATTCTCCATGCTGAACTTGGCAAGGACCTTGTCAATGTAGGAGGCCTGGGACAATGCCAATAACCTATTCTTCTGGTCTCGTAAGAGTTTAATATCAAGAATATAAGTTGTCTCTCCCAGGTCCTTCATATTGAAATGCTTTTTCAACCTGGTATTTATGTCTAACAATACCTCAGTGTGATTTCCAATAAGGAGTATATCATTTACATAAAGCACCAGAAAAGATATTGCTTCCCCTTGGATTGTTTTATATTCACATGGCTCATCAGGAATTTTCTCAAAACCATAAGATTTAATAGCTTAATCAAACCTAATGTTTCATGACCTGGATGCTTGCTTAAGTCCATAGATAGACCTTTGCAACTTGCATACCATGTGTTCCTGCCTTTCGACTATAAACCCTTTTGGTTGCTACATATAGATGTCCTCTTCTAAAATTCCATTTAGAAAAGCAATCTTGACATCCATTTGCCAAATCTCATAATTGACACTTGCCGCAATAACTAAGAGAATCCTGATAGAGTTAAGCATGGCTACTGGCGAAAAGGTTTCTTTATAGTTTACACATTTTATTTGGGTGTACCCTTTTGCCACCAATCAAGCTTTGAAGGTTTCAACTTTTCCATCTGATCCTTTCTTTCTCTTGTAGATCCATTTCAACCAATGAGTTTTATCCATTTAGGTGCTTCTACAAGAGACCAAACTGAGTTAGAATGCATAGATTTCATCTCACAATTCATAGCCCTAAGCCATTCCTGAGTATCAATATCTTCAAGTGCATCGTCGTAACTAGTGGGATCGTCATTTCTTTCAATTGTGACAGCCTGGTATGATTCTCTCAACAAGAGATATCTTGCAGGTTTACGAATCATTCTCCCACTACGACTTTGCCTAACTTGTTGTTGTGCATCTACAGGAGGATCCAAGTTAGGTGGATCATCAGTGAATGTGATGAAGTACCCATACCCTCCTCTGGCCTGGACATTTATTGGTCCACATACATCAGTATGTACCAATTCCAGTTGAAGTGTGGCACACTTTCCTTTGGTCTTGAAAGGCCGCTTTGTCATTTTACTCTCTAAGCATGATTCGCATAATGATATCAGTTCAAAAACCATGGATTTTAAAATCCCACTCTTGACCAAACCTTGTATCATGTTAGAGTTAATGTGACCTAATTGCAAATGCCAAAGATAAGTTTCATTGGAAACCTTTCTTTTCTTAGATAGATGAACATGCTCTTCGTCTCCTAATTCAACATTATTAACTTCATGGGGTATAGGACTAAGGAAATAAAGACCATTAAACAAAGTACCAGAACATATAAAAGAAGATGAACTCCTTATAGAAACTGAGGAATTAAACTGAACTGTTAAACCAAGTTTAATCAAACAACTAACAGAAATTAAATTCCTCTTAAAATCTGGAACATATAAATAGTCATCCAAAACCAAAGTTCTACAATTAACAAATGACAAAATCACTTGTCCTCCTGCAAGTGCAGAGACAAACTCCCTATTTACAAGTCTTAAAACTCTTTGGTCTTAACCGATAGACAAGCTATGTTTGAACCACTCCAAAGAGAAACAAACATGGTTAGTGCCTCCTGAATCAATGATCCATTTATCACTTTAAATCTCCACTACGCAAGCCTCAATCACAAGTAGCACATTTTGCCTTGTTGAACTGCTAGGAGTAGCAAACATGCCATCAAGAGTACTCCAAAGCATTTCTACTCCACACTCAAGCATGTTCACTTGCTCTTGCAAGTGATTAATGAGACTGGTCATAATATAACAGCGAACTGCAACATTTGCCTTCTCCCAATCAGAAAATTTCTTCTTTGTTTTCTCAGAAGCATTTTCTACAACTATGTTGGCTTAGGAGTAGTCTTGAGTTTCTCATATTGCAGAACAATATCCAAATGAGTTTTTCATTGTTTGTAGTTTGTACCATCCATAGGTTTTTGACTCAAGATAATAACTAACGGATTGAAAATCAACATTTTTTGAAAAATAAATCACACAATTTACAATCATACAATAAACATACTAGTTGCAAGTAGATTCCTTGACTACTTTTGTTCATTGTTATCCTTACAAAGCTTACGTTGGGCAAGTCAATTGTAAAGAACTAGAATTGTTATTTGTGCCTTCAGTGCCATTACCAGAACCTCGTTGGGATGATTAATAATTTTACCAAATTTGAATGTAATTAACTTTCGTTCAATTTAAAAAATTATCCTTAGTAATCCAAGCATTGCCGACGTTGGATCGTACAATACTTTACTAAATTTTTTGAATTTTGTTGAGATCCAATCAAGTAAAATATGTTCATCCTTATCCGTTGGGGCTACACATGACCATTTTATTAATGAACCCACAATGGAACCCGTAGGTTTAAAAAATTAATATTTTAATTTTAAAACCTTCACCCATTCAATATTTTGTTACAAGGAATTTTAAAACAATTGTCACAATCATTAATCTAGAATTTGAAATTCATAATGATTATTAATTTGAATTCAAAATCAATTTTGAATGTTATTAACCATCGTTCAATTTCAAAAATTATCCTTAGTATTCAAGCATTATCGACGTTGGACTGTACAATACTTTACTAAAATTTTTGAATTTGTTGATCCTTATTCCGTTGGAGCTTCACATGATCAATTTATTAATGGACCCACAAGTTTAAAATTAATATTTTAATTTAAAACCTTTACCCATTCAATATTTTGTTACAAGGAATTTTCAAAAAAATCAAATCATTAATGTAGAATTTGAAATTCATAATGATCATTAATTTAAATTCAAAATCAATTTAAAAAAATAAAATCCAATCATTAATATAGAATTTTAAATTCATAATGATTATTAATTTGAATTCAAAATATTTAAAAATCTAATCATTAATCTAGAATTTGAAATTCATAATGATTATTAATTTGAATTCTAAACATACTTTCTCGAATTCTCTTATTATTTCCATAATAATCATTAATCTAGTCGTTGGAACATAATAACCATTAATAAAATAATTAATATTGACCATTAATTAAGCAACAGTCATAAACCTTAATTTTCTAAATTATCTCATTATTGTCATAATGATCATCAATCAAATAATTTTAATTCTAAATCAATCAAAATTATCATTGATATAACAAAATATATTCATGATCAATTAATCGTTAATACTGTGATATGACACAAATATGTTATATATGGCATGTTATCACACAAATCATGTTATCACATATAATCTATCTATTCATGACAATGGTAATTATAAAACTTTAATCCATGGTTTCCTAAAAAAAAAATAAAAAATATCTTCTTCTGCCTTTGTTGTTGTTTTTCGAGTCAATCCGTCATGGACCTCGGATCACCTAGCCTACCATATAGATAGAACCGCTATTGAGAGAGGAGCACGTGGCCGTTTGAACCACCGAAAAAAGACGTAGTCTTTTAGGAGGCTCTGATTCTTGTTCCCATTGTTTTTCTATCCTCTTTCACGCTATGACCTTGGATTT
The DNA here is from genome assembly GCA_007407185.1 of Glycine tomentella. Lineage (NCBI taxonomy): Eukaryota > Viridiplantae > Streptophyta > Magnoliopsida > Fabales > Fabaceae > Glycine > Glycine tomentella. Next base: position 134,074 of record PYAF01005638.1, read on the forward strand.
TCCATAAAAGCTTCAGATAGTCATGAACAGACTCAAACAGTGACGAATATACATCTTTTGGATACAAAAATTGAACCTTTCTCTCTTACAACAATAAAATTGCTAAACATAAAGAAAAAATCATGGAGAAAACCTAATCATAAGGGACCAACCTTTTTGTTACATATCCAAAAAAAATACGTTCAAATATTCTACCATAGATTAAAGCATATATTTTATAAAATCATACATCTTATGAAAAAATTATAAAAAAACATATGTGTAATCCAACATAAATATAGAATCCTATGTGCCATATCACATAAAAGACTAGATCAATATCAAACGTACAGCCTAGGCTCTGATATCAATTGAAGGATTCCTAAGAATCTACATAAGCATATTGGACGTAGTACATTTAAATGTTATAAAATCATCCTTGTCTTTCTAATATAAAAGAGGTAATTATCTCTTCAAGCATGAATGCAATCCCCTCCATTTTCTTTGGTAAGTCCTCTCTTGGCCTCCTCAATCAATTACGAATGACAAATCTTCCATACTATTCTTGAATAAGGGAGAAGAAAAATGTGTGAACACTTTTCTATTTCATAAAGATGACGACAACAATTGTTGTATTTGTCTAGAACAAATAAAATTATTATATAGGAGACTAAGAAACCTAAATCTAGGTCTCTTGGACCCTTGCCATACACTTAAGCCTAATAACTTTTGTATAAAGAGCATTCCAACCAATTAATTTTGTGATCATATATTTTTGAGATTTTTTATTTTTATAGATGAATAACATCATTCATATGAGAAAATTCAATTTATATCTTACATTCATATTATTTATAAATTTGCTTACTTTTTTATAACATCATAACCTCAACTTAAATTTTGAGATGATAAATCTATTGTCACTTTTAATTTTTTTTTGACTAATTTGTATATATATATATATATAGAGAGAGAGAGAGAATGTTTCAAATAAGAAAAATTTTATAATAAGAAATGAGAACTATCAATAATAATTAAGCATTAGATTAGAATTAAATATAATTAACAGTTCAGATTAAAAGATGAATTTAAATACGTCACCTGCCAAATTAATTTAAGAAGTAACTCCGCAAACATCATATATGTAAAAATGGGCTCAACAAATTACTAAAGCACAACACCAAAGGATGGAAATCACCTAGCCCCATTATATGTCTCAGTTTCATGTCCCACCAATCAGAAGGTGCCATCTCAATTAATGATACCACATAGACTTTTTATTATTCTCAGATTTCTTTAACACCGTCAAGTGAGTTGGGGAAGAAAATGAGTCCATCGTCATCACCCTTGCTTTTTCGATTTGGCTCCGATAAGGGTACGCATGCCTGCCCATTGATCCTGGCTTGAGCTCCTACTAAATTTTTCCAAATTAATTATTGCTACTTAAAATATCGAGAAGTGCAACGATTGTTGGCCTTTATCTGAATTAATTCTTTCAACATAATGCATTGTATTTTTTATTTTTCCTAACATGTTTTCACGATCTTAAAAAATGAAGCTAGATGCATTTTTAATTTAATTAATTAAAAATGAAAAAAATATATAGATCCTAATGTGACGGCATTGTTGTGTGAATTTGGTTTTGGTGGATAGAGACACATAGCGGAAGCATGAAATCTGATATCTATAGCAGCGTGAGCCAGTACAGGTAGTTGCAGGCCGAGGAGTGGTTTGGGGGAAGAGAAGATAATCTGGCAAATACATGTAATCAACACGTGACTTACTAAAACTCATCTTTAATCTAAACGGTTAATTCTTTTTGATTCTAATATAATTAATTACTATTATTGATAGTTCTCATTTTTTATTATAAAAATTTAGTTTAGTAAATTATATCACCAAATTTTCATTATTTTATTAATTTTACCAATTAAGTTTTAATTTTACATATTTTAGCATCCAATTTTTATAATTTTATAAATTTTATCATTTAAGTTTTATTTACGAAATTTATCATTCAACTTTCAATATTTGACAAATTTTTTCATCCAAATTTTCATTTTTTATGCATTTGACCATTAAGTTGGATAGATATAAAAAATTACGTGACATCAGTTATAGTTATAATCAATATAAAAAAATAATTTTTTACATTTGAAATAATTTCAACTTATATCAAAAGTCATTTTTAATTTGTATTAATTATAATTGTAAATGATGTTAAAAGTCAAAATCATCTATATACAAAAATATACAAAAATCATTTTTAAGATATATCTTTTGCTAATGATTGTAAAATATACAAAAATTAAACACTTAAAAGATAAAATTTGCAAAAATAAATCTTAAATAGTAAAGTTTATAAATAATAAAAATTAAGTAGTAAAATTTATAATTAAATCTAAAAGTTTTCTCGTTTGAAACATCCTTCTCCAATATTACGTATACCGACAATCTTTCACTGGATATAAAGTAAATGCCATTAGTTCTTGTAAAATATAGTTTTTTAGTGGCAATAAGAATTTTTCCGTTAAAAAGTAATCAATTAATTTCTCTAATGCCTGGGTTTGAATTTATATCCTCTGTAAGTTTTAACCTTTACCCTTCTTCTTTTTTTTGAGAGAATCCTTTTCCATCTTATTACCAAAACCCTGATTGAATCCCTAATTTAACAATACAATATTTTATCTTTCCAACCTAAAATTAACCCTATGAACCCTAGATTTATTTTGCTAATCTTCTTTCCACTTCGATTCAGTTTACTATTCTTAATCACTTCCTCTTTCGAACTTGCTTCATTATCAATCGCTTCCTGTTCTCAATCTTCATTCCACTTTCGAACTTGACTATCATAGTTTTATTAACTTTTTAGATTTTAAAATTGTTCAGAGTTATTTATTACTTTAAATAGTTATATTTAAAAGTTGTGTCATAAGCAGTAATATATTAATACCTATCTGCTATAATCTGATTGTGTGATTTTGCTCTTTAGAGAGGGAGAATGTAGCACTAGTTTAGCTAATGAGATTCTATTTTCCTTAAAAGGAATGAAAGTGTGGTTGAAAGTTTTATGAGCATTCATGCTTATGTTCTTTGTGGTAGTTCTTTAAGAGTTAATAGTCTTATTAGAATCCTGCCCAAAGAATATTCTCCTTTGCTCTTATAACCCTTGGAAGAATCCCTAATTTTCATCAATTTGCACATTAATAAAATTTTCACCAAAATTATTGCTAGACAACAATACTTATAGTTTGTTTCACTCATCCTTAAATGCATATGTGAATTTATTAAAGATTAGGAGATAAGTTTATAATTGATAAAAGAATAATTAATGTGAACTTGAATTTTACAAATAATAGATAAATACTGCTAATATATTTGTTTTTCCAAAAACTGACAATATAAAAAAAAACGAAGGTAATATTATATAACTTTCTAATATATTATTTATCTGCTTAATTAATTATAGATTTTTCTAATTTACCACACAGTAACAACTACACCTCTAAGGGTACATGGTACTTCATGGGAAAAAAAATTAATGCTTCATTAGTGTTGTAAAATGATAACTAATTATAAATATCACTTTTTGGGTAAAATATCTAAGTCGAATAGAAGGAGTAATAAGATGCAATATGAATGATGTGATGAATAACCATATGTAGTTGTCTATTATTATCATTTTTTAACAGGAGAAAACTTATGGCATTTCAATTAAAAGTAAATCAGCAATACAAAAGGGAACATTATTAAAATATTGAAGGCAAGAATGAGATTGTGCCACTCTAGCCAAGCTATTAGTAACAACGTTTGCTTATCTTCTAACAACACCTAAGTGGAAGGTTTGATAATGAAAAAACATTCTACTACACTCTTTTATTAGCACTCCAGCTTCTGAGGATTCATCACTACTGCCTCTAAGTTGGTCAACTAGGATTTATATATATGTTTTTATTATAACTCTTATATTATCATTATATTGTTTGTTTTATGTATTTCATTGCGCACGTATTTTTTATATTTTTATTTTAAGTAACCTTATCATTCTAGATAAAGTAAAATATAATAAAGTGATTTAAATATTGATTTTTAATTAGATCAGGTCATATATACTTACTCAATGTAACCTTAGGAGGGGGATTACGTACGCCTTTACTTTTATCTTCCGGGAGACTTAATTAATAAATTAGATAAATTTGTTCCCAAGTCTAAGTCTAAGTCAATCTGTCAAAGTCTGAGCCAATTCACAAACAGTAGCCTTTTAATACAGGCATATAATAACAAAAGGTTAATTGACTTAGAATATTTATTTTTGTCTTTGTAGAATATTTCAACACTTTTACATGGACGAAATAGACGGCACTGTGTTGAACAGTACTTCAACATTATTGTGAGTTTATTGGTTTATTTGGATTAAGCTTCTCTAAAAGTATTTTTTAAAAAAAAAAGTAAGAAAAAAAGATAAAATGAACTTTTTCATAAACTAAAATGAGTTTTTCGTTAGTTAATTTGTAGATCTCATATTATTTTTTAGAGAAACTGTATTGGTGAAATTCTAAAAATTAGTTAATGAAGAGTTTATTTTTGTTTATACAAAAATTCATATAATTTTTTTCTTCTTATTTTTTTCTTTTAGAAATATTTCTAAAAAAACTTATCAAAACATACCTTTAATTCTTTAATTGAGGACTTCTTTGCCTTTGTCTACAATAAATACCAAGGACTATTCATAGTCCTAGATATCAAAATATAAAAAAAAAAAAAAAATTGGTACGAAAATTGAATATATTTTCAAAGCAAGGCCTAAGTCCAAAAACATTAAATTCACAGTCTTCTAAAACAACTGGCGTTGTCATGTCACATTGTTATGGTCATCCTCTTCCTCTGCCTAATCAAAAGCACTTCCATTCACAAAAAAAAAAAAAAAAAAAAAAAAGTTATGAGACCTTCATGCTTGCTTATTATGCAATTTAGAAATCATTGCTTCCATAACGTAACAATGTTATGTATTTGGTTTTTCTTATTCTCCTATATGTTGGGAACTTGCACTTCACTAGACAGTTTGGAATTGAGTCAATCCATCCGAGATGACGGTGAGACTTTGGTTTCAGCTGGTGGAATAACTGAAATGGGTTTCTTCAGTCCCGGAAATTCGACAAGACGTATATGGTACAAAAATGTATCCCCTTTCACAGTGGTATGGGTGGCTAACCGAAATACACCTCTTGAGAATAAATTAGGAGTTCTCAAACTCAATGAAAATGGGATACTTGTGCTTCTCAATCCTACAAACAGCACCATTTGGTCATCTTCCAACAACATATCAAGCAAAGCCGGGACTAATCCAATCGCGTGTCTCTTGGATTCCGGAAACCTCGTACTGAAAAATGGACAGGGAACAAACGACGACTGCTTTTTGTGGCAGAGTTTTGATCATCCCTGTGACACATACATGCCAGGAATGAAAGTTGGGTGGAACTTAGACACTGGCCTTGAATGGTTTTTGTCGTCTTGGATAAGTGTTGATGATCCTGCTGAGGGAGAATATGCTTTGAAAATTGATCTTAGAGGATATCCTCAAATAATTAAATTCAAGGGAACCGTTATAATAACGAGAGCAGGGTCATGGAATGGCTTGTCCACAGTTGGATATCCAGGACCAACACCTGGAATATCACCAATATTTGTGTTCAATAACAAGGAGGTGTCCTACAGGTACAATAGTCTTGATAAATGGATGTTCAGTGTGTATACACTGTTCCCTTCTGGCATCGCGGAGAGTTTTTATTGGACAACTCAAGCAAGAAATCGACAAGTCGTCTCAATTGGGGAGGTGGATAAATGCGAGAATTATGCATTTTGTGGTGCAAATTCTATATGCAATTACAATGGTAACCATCCAAATTGTGAATGCCTTAGAGGGTATGATCCCAAGTCTCCTGGTCAATGGAATGTAGGAATTTGGTTCGATGGTTGTGTTCCAAAGAATAAATCTAGTTGCGAAAACAGTTACGCAGATGGCTTCTTGAAGTACAGGAACATGAAATTGCCAGACACGTCTTCACCGTGGTTTAATACCAGCATGAACCTTGATGAATGTCAAAAGTCATGTCTTAACAACTGTTCTTGTACAGCATATGCAAATTTAGATATTCGTGATGGAGGAAGCGGCTGTCTACTTTGGTTTAATGCTCTAGTTGACTTGAGGAATTTCTCTCAATTGGGACAAGACCTTTATATCAGAGTCCCTTCTTCAGAATTAGGTACTGGATCAACTTTTTGATTTTGATTATGATTTTGACTTTTGTTATTGTTTTCATTGCCTTCTTTTCCAAATAAAATATATTGTTCTCTCTCCCATTCAGTTTAAAGAAACTGGTCTCACCTACTCAGCATCAATTGATATATCTATTTATTTTAAAATTGGTGACTGATCATGCTCTGTTTCTTATAGATCACGACGACCACAGAAACACGAAGAGAAAAATAGTAGAAATCACGGTTGGTGTGACTATTTTTGGATTAATCATCACTTGTGTATGTACATTGATAATGAAGAATCCAGGTAAACATATAGATTTAATTTAGCATCTAATACAGGAAATTATGAACAAAAAATGTGCATATTATATGTCAATTCTTTTATACTTTTATTTTCCAATAAATCAGGGGCTGCAAGAAAATTTTACATTAAGCATTACAGAAATAAACAGAGAACAGAGGACGTTGACTTGCCGACTTTTGATTTCTCAGTCTTAGCTAATGCTACTGAAAACTTCTCAACCAAAAATAATATAGGAGAAGGTGGATTTGGACCAGTATACAAGGTGATAAAGAAAACTGACATCCCAAACTTCTATTTTCCTTAAAATGTTTCTAACTATAGGGGAAGATTACTTTTCAGGCTACACTGATAGATGGAAAAGAGTTAGCCGTGAAAAGACTTTCAAAGAAGTCTGGACAAGGGTTGGATGAGTTCAAAAATGAGGTGGCGCTGATTGTCAAACTTCAGCACCGTAATCTTGTAAAGCTTCTAGGTTGCTGCATAGAAGGAGAAGAAAAAATCTTGATCTATGAATACATGCCCAACCAAAGCTTGGACTACTTTATATTTGGTTGGACCCGTTAGAATTCATTCTATATGTCAAGCGCACTCTTCTTATTGCTTATTTGTAGTTTATAGAATTATGGAGACAGAAACTGCTATTCCTAATATGTGTTTGTATTTGACTAGATGAAACCAAAAGGAAGTTGTTAGATTAGCGCTTTCAACATTATTTGTGGCATTGCTAGGGGACTTCTTTATCTTCATCAAGACTCGAGGATAATGATTATTCACGGAGATCTAAAAACTAGTAACATTTTACTAGACACTAATTTGGATCCCAAAATATCAGACTTTGGCATGGCTCGATTGTTTTTGGGAGATCAAGTTGAGGCAAACACAAATACAGTAGCTGGAACTTAGTTAGTTTCTATCCAATTTTGATTTTTTAATATTACTCTGTCAACTTTTGATTATCTTACTGTAAAAAATTTCTTCAGTGGTTATATGCCTCCCGAGTATGCTGTGCGTGGGCAATTCTCAGTGAAATCAGATGTCTTTAGTTACGGAGTGATTTTACTTGAGATTGTAAGTGCCAAGAAAAACAAGGAATTTTCAGACCCCGAAAACTACATTAATCTTATTGGACATGTAAGCCTGATGATCTAAATGAGTTGGTAATTAGTTTAAATTTAATTATTTCCTACCTACTAATTTACTTACCATCTTAGGCATGGAGATTATGGACTGAAGAGAGGGCACTGGAACTACTTGATGATGTGTTGGGAGAACAATGCACACTCCGTGAAGTCATCTGATGCATACAGGTAGGCCTATTATGCGTGCAACAAAGGCCCGGAGATAGGCCAGAGATGTCATCTGGGGTTTTAATGTTGAATGGTGATAAATTATTGCCAATTAAAACACAAGGTTCCAGGGTTTTGCACTGAAAAAGATGTTAAATTTGAAGCAAATCCCAACTTGTGCTCAGTCAATGAAGTTTCCATCACAATCTTAGATGGAAGATGAAAAGGGAAGGTAAGAAAATGTTAAAGATTCGTCTTCGTATATGGGATATATTTTTTATTTAATCATACATAATTAGTTAGGAACACGTTATTTCGAGCTCTTGTTGTATCTTTTATCATTGCTTCATGCATCCAAACACTAGCATGAAATAAGTAAAGGGTCCTTTGAAGACAAGAACTGCAAATGGAAATTTAACTTTGTTAAAGAATATGGTTGTGATGTGGTGCTTCTTCAGTTCTTGACATGAAAAAAATTATGCCTCACAACTTGCTCCACACATCACAAGGAATAAAAAATGTGAGAAGCTTTATGCTACATGTTGACAGTGGTGATACCTGTGATTTCTGTACATGAGTACCAAATCTCTGGAACTAACCAATTTTCAAGGTATGATTGATAATACTGTCAAAAGAATCAAAAACTAATACTCATTTACAAAAATGTAATTTGCTTTTGATACCCTACTTTAGTTAAGACCATTAAATACTGGACTTGACATGAGCTCATTGCTTTAGTCACATTGTTGTAATCTCTGTTTTCATTTTATAAACCACAAGTATCTTCACCGGGCAGTAATCCTGTTCGAGCCGCGAAAGAGCTACTGTAGATGATAAAACTCTCCTTTTGAGTATTTTACACAGTTGCATACTCACTATTCGAACTCGATATCAATAGTTGTGCTGAAACAACCTTACACCAGATGATGCATGCGCTTAGTGGTTGGTGTAATCCTTGTTTGCTTCAAACTGTCAATTACCATGATAAATATAATAATTTATATTGAAAACTGAGATCTCATGCTCAACTGAAAAAATAAAACATTGAAAACTGAGGACTCTATAAGTGAACGTAATTGTGTTGAAACTTCGTTTATGAAACTCAGATATGAAGGTTCCTTAGGCAGGGAGACATCTGATTTGATGAAATATGCAAAAGCTGTAAAAGTTTCTGGCACAAGCTTTAGACATGGAAGATGTATCATATTAACCTAAAAAAGGCCAAAAAATTCAAATATTGTTTTTTTTTCTAAAAAATTACGAATTTGTAGCTATTTCCGCATCTAAAGCAACCAGTCGTGCCCCAGTCAGGTGCAACAAGTTGCGCCCCCCAGTCGTGTCGTGACTGGAGCTAAGTCACGCCCTAGTTAGGCGTGTTTCACCTGGTTGTGACACGTGTCATTTTGGGACACGTGTCATTTTGAGGCATAATGTATATAAATTTCGAACGGTCATAACTTTTGATAAGAATGTCCGATTAAAGCGTAATTTGTGCCAAAACGCTTGAAATTGAGAGAGGAAGACCTGCGAAAATTTCCAAAGGGGATTTGGTCAACTTTTTTTCTTCCAAAAAATGCCTCTAAATGCCTCAAATTTAGAATTTAGGATTCAATCATCTAAAAATTTCTTTTTTGTCTACTTTTTTAATTATTTAATTAGTTAATTTAATGCTTTTTCTATTTTTTAATTGATTTTCTTAGTTTCGAGCGTTTTGACATAAAGTACGCCTCCATAGGACATTCCTATAAAAAATTATAATCATTCGAAGTTTGTATATACAAAAATAGTTAGACCATTTGAAGTACGATATTTAAAAATAACATTTGTACGGTTTTTTTTTCCCAATGGGGGCATTTTTTTCTTTATTTACAGAATGGGGGCAGGGTAGTCAAAAAAATATTACCATGTGACATGAATCCTTTTTTTTTGTTTTTGAAAAAGAATTGGTTTCGCTAAAATTTAATCGCTAATTTCGGTCTTTATCTCAGTTGCTAAAAGTGTTAGTGACGGAATGAGTCACGCCAGGTGGGGGCACGACTTGACCCTGTTGCGATTGGTCGCGTCCTGCTGGGGCGCGACTCGCTGCAATAGATACGTAATTAATTTTAAAATTGCTATAAATGCGTAATTTAAAAAAAAATATATATTTAAATTTTTTTGCCAACTAAAAATATAGGTTGAATAGTAGACTACATTAGCCAATTTGGTCCAATTCACTTACTTATCTTGAATCAAATAAGAATGGATTAATTTCAGTCATTATGAGGTATTCATCAATAACATTTAAGTTCATATTATCACAGCATTTTGAACTTTGGAAAATGATTGTCGCGATTTTGTTTTGCTTAGAAAGAAAGAAAATAAAAAGAGAATAACAATGTTCTGGAGGCTACATAATTTTTTTTCCAAATACTGAAAAGGCCGGTCAGTTTGTAGATGGCCAGAATTCAAATACATGGAAGGCCAATAGACTTAGAACTATCAAACTGTTTAAGTCATGATGTTCAAGATACCAAATTTTCAAGGAAAGATATTCCAAAATTTGAAAACTACGAGAGAGGAGATGAGAAGCTTCAAATGCGACTAAATTCCAAACTAAAGATTAATCTCATAATCAGTACAAAATTACTATGTCTAGCTACCTGGAGTCTTACCAAAGGCAAGAAATTATACTCAATATTTGTAATAGAAAAAAAAAATCAAAGCATGAACTGCTAGAAAAAAAAAATAGTGGATATGCATGCATATATAAGTGAAGGAAATATCAGAGACCTTATTAAATAAACATGATATTGAGAGATTTAAATAATTAAGAAGTTTAAGATAATTTTAGTATATATTATATTATTCTTTTTAGAACTATTTTAATATTTTTAATGTTCTAAGTAACTGTAATTAATAAGAATATTTTGCCTCTCCATGATCGTGTTTATATGACATTATGTTATTTTTCCCAAAAGGAAAGAAAGTAATATTTACTTTTCAATACACACTTTTAGTTATCAAGTACAGTGTAGATTTTATGTACTTTTTATGGCAATTGGTAATTGTTAGTTTTTTAGGAAAATGTTAATTGTCAAGTCCAGCAAGGATTTTATATATAATGGAGAACTTGGTATTGGAAGTATATCTTTAGATCCACTTATTTGCAATCCCATCAAACCTACCGGCTAGTCTTTTTCTAACTGACAACAATGATATATGAGTTACTGGTCTTTTCTTCCACCACACATGCCGGTCTTCTCATTCTATGTAATGGCAAATCTCTGTCTAATCAGAAGTGTTTCCTCTCTATTGACCTAAAAAAAAAAAAAACGCTTACACTCACAGACTCATCTTCCTCAACGTTCTCTACTGGAAGAGAGGCCAAAAAGTTAACTGACCAACATGCATGCTAATTTAATTTAGAAATCATTTCTTTCTTAACATCAAAATGTTATTTATTTTGTTCTTCCTATTCTCCTACATGTTTACAGCTTCAACTTCACGAGACATGTTAGCAGTGAATCAATCAATCCGAGATCGTGAGACTTTGGTTTCAGCAGGTGGAATTATTGAAGCGGGTTTCTTAAGTCCTGAAAATTCAACAAGACGATACTTTGGTATATGGTACAGAAATGTGACCCTTCTAACAGTGGTGTGGGTGGCAAACAGAAATACATCCCTTGAGAATAAGTTAGGAGTTCTGAAACTCAGTGAGAAGGGATTCTTGAGCTTCTCATTGCTACAAACAGCACCACTTGGTCATCCAATACATCAAGCAAATCAGTAAATAATCCAATTGCTCAGCGCTTGGATTTGGGAAAGTTTGTACTGAAAAATGGACAGAAAACTAACGACAACAGTGTGTTGTGGCAGAGTTTTGATAATGAGGGTGATACAATGTGTAATGATCCTGTAACGGATTTGAGTTCGCACTCTGAAGTAGTGCTGACGTGGAATCCGGATTTGTGTGTTCGAGTTGACACTCTGGAAAAGTATGCTTAGGATGTTGTTATTATGAAGGTTTAATCTTGAAATATAATTTTTTTGGATTTTGGAATTTGGGTTACGAGGAATGTATGTGTAGGAAGAATGTTAGATTGATGATATTATGGTGTAGATTTGTAAGATGTCGAGATCGAATCTCAGACAAGTCGGATCTTAGATTTGTAAGGTGTCGAGATCGAATTCCGGACAAGTCAGACCTTAGATTTGTAAGGTGCCGAGATCGAACCTCGGATAAGTTGGACCTTAGATTTGTAAGGTCCGAAATTGAACCCCAGATAAGTTGGACCTTAGATTTGTAAGGTGCCGAGATCGAATCCCAGATAAGTCGGACCTGGGATTTATGCCAACATAAGCTCTTGGGCTTTATATTATAGCATGAAGCTAGACGGGTTGTCCAGGTTACGCATATCGAGCTGGATGAGTTGCCCAGGTTGCACATACCGAGCTGGACGAGTTGTCTAGGTTACACATACCGAGTTGGGCAAGGTAGACTTTTAGTAGATAAAACTGAACCCAACAGCGAGTGTGTGTAGAATAACCAATATCGCCAGTAGTGCATGATACACACGCAGGGTCATTTAAATAACCCAATTCTCAACGTTTCTATGCAAAAACATCATCATCTGCTTCGTCTCTCCGTTTTCTCCATTTCCAAGTGAGAAAGGTTTCATAACCACTCACCCTTGACCAAAACTCTTTGCATGCAACTGGAAAGTTGAAAGGAATCACCCAATAGCTGGATTCCAATCTTAGTTCTTTTTGAAAGCCATCAGACGAAGAGATCATTTTCTTCAAGAACCTCACATAGTTTCGATTTCGAGGGGAAGAAAGCATTTTAAGGACGTTCAAGCTTGAAGAAGTCGTCCTTTAGCCTTCCTAGACGTTGTAGAGGTAAGACACACAAGCTTTACCGATTCTTTAAGAAATTGTTTCTGAGATGAATAGTGACCCATTTGAGTTAGAGCTAAACTTAGGCTTGAGTCTTTGGAAAAGAATAGCGTTTCTTTTCATGTAACGGTTGATAACCATTATTGATTGCTTGCATGCAATTTATGTAGAAGCGTGATATAGAGGATATTTGTGATTGCGACCACGAGAGCGGGAGAGCCAGTGTAACATTTTGAGCAAGTAGGCTCTTTGTTCTTGGGAGTTTTTACCTTGATTGTGTTCCACCATACTCCAAGGGAGTGATGGTTATTGCATGTCATGATGCATGTGATATTGAAATTGTGTGTTACTGCTTTTTATTGAAAACATGTATATGATGTACACTGTGATGATATATTGTATGGTTGATGAGATTCTCTGGTCAGTAGAATAGACTAAGTATGGACTTCCCTTGGAGCCAGAGTAACGTGGAACAACTCCAAGTGGTTAATTGATATATAAAATGTAACGCCCCCTCATTATTCAGGGTCATTACCAAGCATAAACACAATCAAACACATAATCAATCAGAGTTTAAGCAGTTTGGAAGCATATACTAACAGCAACATCATCAAATGTCATCTGTATAACACTGTACATCATAATATATGGTGAATATATCTCACAACTGTATAGATACAAAACTGTACAAATATAC
>PYAF01005638.1:147578-174971 GCA_007407185.1 Glycine tomentella
ACAGTAACTGCTACAGTAACAGTAATTACTAATTGCACCCAGCAATTACTAACTTCACCTGCTACAGTTACTGCTACAGTAACAGTAATTACTAACTGCACTCCGCCTCTCAACAAAGACCAAACCGTCCTTTCGTAAATCCATTTATTTTACACAAATATCACCCAAAATACCTTACTTAAAATTTTGTGATATTACATAAAACCTGAGAGAATGTACCCTTAAGTGGATGATCTTCTCTTGGAAGAGCCATATACGTCTGAGTAAAGTCCTGAGGGAATGTGCCCTTAAGTGAATGATTTTCCTCAGACAATATTATAAAGAGAATGTGCCTTTAAGTGGATGATCTTCTCTTGCTATAACCGTGTTGCATTCCCGAAGTTGGTAGCACCCAACAGAATGACACTTGTGCTGTGATATACATGTGATGCATTTTATGCGAGCCATGGTGGCTAGATTATGTGATGCCTATTTTGATGCTATGTGTCATGGAAGTGAAACAGGGGGGAGGAGAGACCTCCAAGAATCCTGAGTTTACTGAGACTGTATCTCATCCCGTTTGGGGATTTAATTTTTGTAAGTGATGCTCAGCGAGAAGATGGTGGATCCCGGGACAAGAGGCCCGAGTAGTTATATGGTTCTGTGTGAACCTTAGACATTTTATTTTAAGAGCATGTTGACTCATTGTTTTGATATGACTGTATACATTTTGTGCCCCTGAGGGGAAAGATACACAGTTGATGTATATTTGTTATCTTATTTCACGTGAGTATTTACTATACATAATGCCGAGTTGGTATAGTTGTTGACGTATGATGATGTCATTTTATTAGTTGCTTCCTAATTAATTAACTTAATTAATCATTGCGCTTAACAACCATAATTGAATGTTAATTAATCGGATGTATATGGGGCGTTACACAATGCTCCCAGGAATGAAGCTTGGATAGAATTTAGAGATTGGTCTAGAAAGATATGGATCATCTTGGAAAAGTGCTGATGATCCTGCCATAGGAGAATATACTGTAAAAATTGAACGTATAGGATATCCTCAAATAGTTATATTCAAGGGATTTGATATAAAAGCAAGAGTAGGGTCTTGGAATGTATTGTCTCTAGTTGGATCAAGGTACTAGTCCAAGTCATGAAACGTAGCCAAACTTTGTGATCTATGAAAAAGAGGTGTATTATGAGTATGAGCTTCTTGATAGATCGATTTTTACCGCACTAACACTGATCCCTTTAGGCACTGCTTAGCATTTGTTTTGGACAAGTTAAACACGAACCCGGAGTTCAAATTGTGAAAACTTTCACAGTAAACCGTACAACGCCCATTTTTTTATTATTCAAAGAAAAAGTTGGAAATAAAAATAGAAAATATTTTAAAAAACATATTATAAGTTAGAACCAAATCTTAAACCCTAAGAGCATCTCCAGTGATGAATGTCCAAACATAACATGGACAAACACGAGGAATAACATTTGTCCGTTGAACATTTGTAGAGACCAAGCGTGTTTGACACTTTGAAAATTAAAGGAGAGTTCAGTCATTTCAACTTAAGAAATGGTGAGAAAATGAAGGTTGAAGACATTCGTTGGGATTGTGAGAATGAAATTCCAGAACAGCATCATCCAAACTGTTCAAAATGTGAGATTTGTATCTTCTACTACTACTAATGCCATTTTATTGGGAGAGATAACATCACAAGGGTATAGGTATGCTTGTTTAATTTGGGGATGCAAGTTGTACATGGGGATACACTTGGTGTTGCGAGAATAGAAAATTGGAGATTGATCTTTGCTACTTGGAAAGGCAAGCTTAGAGAAGATAAAATTTTCTAACTAGGTGGTTATTTAGAAATTTTAATTGAGGGAGTAATTGTGGAGAACAATTTAAATTTTGAAATAAATTGAGCTGGTGAAAATTCAAGGAGATTTATTTTTAAGAATTTGTTATGTGTAACACCCCGTGTGCACCCGGTGTATTATCATATGATTATATCAGATTAGCGCTTAATCACTTTAATTAAAGCCTTTAGCGGAAGCATAATCAAAACCATATTTCTTGATTACATTATGTACGGAATATAAACATCTCATCTCAAAGCAACACAACATAAGCCCCTGTTGATCCAGAACACAACACATAACCATAGGCAGATAACATAAATGTCTACACAGATATAAACAGGAGGAACATCATTTACATAACAGAAACTGGTTATGTACAATACATCGTCTAACACTCAAAGTGTCTATACAAAAGAATAAGCATCCCAGTGCTTTCTGATCTCTAAGATCCTTCCTCACACGAGGGCATATGCATATAATATATACATCTCAAAAGAAAACATGTGTGCACCACACATCTTCCCTCTACAGGGGTACAAAACAACAAAAGCCGAGCCGAGCTTCAAGCTCTCCACTGCTGCCTTACAGCCAAGCAGGTACCGTCTCTACTGGGGCCTTCCGCCCTGAGACCGCTCTTCTCTACCAGAAGTATCACCTGAAATACATAAGCCACACACGGGATGAGATAAACATCTCAATAAGCTCAGGGTCCTTGGAGGCATCTCCTCCACCCTGGCTCACTCACCATGACACAAGTCATCAAGGTTTCACAACACACTGGCCTCCCGGCCCTCATAATAATACAAGCAAGTCATCTAGCTCTAATGTAAGGTGGATCCAATCAACACCTAAACTCAGTGTGAAACCGGAATTCACACCCGTGCCATTCCATCGGGAGCTATCCCTTACGCATGGACGCACGTATATGGTACCTCCGAGAATAGGCAATCAACCGCAACGGGACACACCTATCTCTTGGTCTTAGGGGATCATCATCACCCCAGGATCCAATCAACCATGAGCAAACCAAACTAGGAGGAAACCATCTCCTAGGGAGGTCCATATCTATCTAACTGGCCAGAAGATCTAACAACAGGTATCATACATATCTCAAGCACAGATACAAGCATATATCATCATGAGTATGCAACAACCAATAATGCATGCATCATGAATGTAACCACTACTCCCTCGGAGTATGGTGGAGCATAAACAAGTGGGAAACATCCCCAAGGGACCAAGAACTTACCTGGCAAAGCCGAGCTCTGCGGTTCTTTCCCTGCTCGGTGGCCCACGCTGTAACACCCCGTAGGCCTCCGGTGCGTTATCATTAATAATATCAGTTTAGCACTTTATAAACGTAAAATAGTACTCAGCGGAAGCAGAGAATCGTTTTTCTTGATTCATTATGTATGGAATCCTATATATCAGATAACATATAGATAGGGCACATAATATAAACCCTTGCTGATCCAGTTTCTCACATAGAACCATAAACATATAAATAGACATCCACAGAATACTCAGGAGGAAAAATATACATCATATCATTAACAGTCCTGTATATACATATACATCAGTGTTTTCACCACATAATGGTGATACAAAAGAATAGTTACCCTCACAGAGGGTTTACAAAACTATACAGTCCTTCCTCAGGGTACAAAACATAATCAAAATACAGCTGAGCCTTCAAGCTCCTCCTTCTGCTTTCAGTCAAGCAGAGAAATCTCTACTTGGGCCTCTTGCCCTGAGCCTGCTCTCTTCTATCAGAAGAGTCACCTGAAATCATAAATCCCTACATGGGGTGAGATATATATCTCAGCAAGTCCAGGGTCCAAGGAGGAATTCCCTCTACCCTGGCCCACTTTTCACATCACATGCATCATGCAATCACAACAATGGCCCACTGGCCTTCATAACAATACAATCAACATCCAAACTGGGCGGAGCTACCTCAACGCCTATCTCAGTGTGAGACCGAAAACTCACACCTGTGCCATCCCATCGGGTGCTAACCCTTCGCATGGATGCACATATCTGGTACCTCCGAGAGTAGAAGGAGCTACCTCAACTTCTCTCCCCATGGTCTGTGGAAACCAATTCCCTGGGAGCTACCTCAACCATGAGCCAACCATACTAGGAGGAAACCACCGTCTCCTAGGGAGGTCCATATCTATCTATTGGCCAATAGATCTATCACAATCAAAGCATCACATCACAAGCACGAATGCACACATATATCATTATGAAGATGTAACTACCAATGCATGCAACATGAAATAACCACCACTCCCCCGGAGTGTGGTGTGGCACACAAGATGGGAAATCATCCCCAGGGACACTGAACTTACCTGGCAAGAGATCACTCTGCAATCCAGTCCCTGCCTGTGGCTTCCGCCACTGACACCTTCAGTGTCAAGCCCTATTCAAGGCATATTTTCATATCAGAACCCATTCCACAAACATTCAATCACAGAATATATCATATCAGAAATCCCCTATCCTAGGGTTTAAATCAAATTCTTCCCACACAAGGCTTTTTCTCAGATCATACAGGTTTATCAAAACTGCCATCAGAGCCATTGAGTCACCACAGACTCATAGTACAGCACATTCCTGATCCATGGCTCATAACAGTTCCTAATACAAAATAGCACTAGAACGGTCTTGCCCTCAACCCAGACACCGTTCAATTAGCCTCTCAGGCTCAACATGGACTCAGTCATGGCTCATGCATGTCAGGAAACCATAAACAAGTGACTCTACACCGGTCACTCATGCATTCACAGAGCCAATATTCAAAGTCCACTAATTCAAAAACTGAAAGCTATTCCTTCATCATTGGTCAGTTCTAAAAAAGCTTCCCAACAGAACTCTGGGCTAATTCTAGCCCCAGATCAACATAACTCACAAAATCCAGGAATTTCCCAAATTCAAAATCAACCTAAGAAACTCATGTTTCTTGCCTCAGTGGCGACCTATAAGGCTGGAGGACAGCTTTCCTAAGCTCTGCAGTCCATTCTGCGCCTCCGGTCCTTGCCAACACTCAGGTTTCTGAGGTTTCTCTGAGGGAATGGATTTTGCTCAAAACTATGGAATTGATGAAGGATTTTAGCTTTCAATCGGTTAAAACTAGTTTCTAGGTCACAGGAAGGTGTTTAGGCCAAGAAAATAGGTCCTAGGAAGCTTTGTGGCATCAAAAATGGAGGCTGGGGCTGAGGGGAAGGAGAAGAAGAAGTTCTTCTTCTCAAAAATGCGATTGCCCTCTTATACTCTGTCTGCCCGAGCTCTAGCGCGGATCGCGCCGGCTCCGGCGCTGACCGCGCTAACATGGCGGTTTAGGTGGCGCCACCAGCGCCACTCCCACGCCTCCAGCGTCAGCTTCCAGAACCTGTGGCGCCACCCGCGCCACCCTAGCGCCAACCGCGTGGGATTCCAGTAAAACTTGGTTTTCCAGACCACTTCCCACACGACCCACGCTGCACTTGGCGCTACCCGCGCCAACCTTTCGACCAGTCGACGCTACTCACGCCATACTCACGCTACTAGCGTGAACCTGCCAAACGTCTGGCGCTACTGGCACCGTCCTGGCGCCATCAGCGCCACAGCCAATGGGTCTGGCGCTATCAGCGCCAACCCTGGCGCGATCGGCGCCACACCTAAAACCAGGTTTTCTGATGTGAATCCCCGCGTTATCGCACGGGGGTATGGCGCCAACCATGCCATAACTTAGGGTTCTCACACACGCCATTGACACCCGCGGTGTCACGCCCTATACAAGGCACACATCCATACATCAACATCCATACAATCACAACACAAAGTATAATACGGTTCACAACCGTTCAACGAAGGACTCATAATCCTTTCCAACCACAATGTCATCTAGCCTATGGTTCATCAGAGTCTAACAACATATACCACTCAGAGACCCTCAATGGTCTAGCTTGGCCTAGCCAAAGCACTAGTGTCTTTGCAAGACACCGGCACAAGCCAACGTCGGGAGCTCAAAGCTCTAAACCGACCAAAGGCTCACACATGGCTTAAATGGTACTTCCACACACAAAGCATCGTTCCAACAGTCTTCTAAGGCCATCAAAGCCATCAACCAAGGCTCTTGCATGTCAACACAAGGCTAAGCAACTCAGCACACCACAAAACATGCATTATATAGAGCCAATAAACCAAGATTCACCAAATTCACATATGAGAGCTAATCCTTCATCTACATCACATTCTAAGCACATAATTCTAAAGGACCCAAGGCTAATTCTAGCTCTATCACAAGTGGATCACTATTCACCCAAAACCCCAACTCACAAATTAAATGGTGAAACTTGAGTTTCTTACCTCAAAGATGACAAGGAAGGCCCAAGCACGACTCCCCCCTAGCTTGGGTGCCCACGAATCGCCGCCGTTCCACGCCGAACTCAAGTTCCAAGAACTTCCCTTGAGAAAGGGATTCTCTAATTTAGGGGTTTTTAGGGAGGATTGATGAAGGATTCAAACTCACCAAGTGTTTCTAGCAAGATTGGTGTTTAAAGGGACTTAATTTGGTGAACTAAGGCGAAGAAATGAAGCTTGGAAGCTCAAACAATGGAGGTGGGTTGCTGGAGGAAGAAGGAGAAGCTTTTTGGGCCAAAAACTCAAAAATGACCCCTTTTATAGTGGTCCTGTCAGAGGTCCCGCGCGACTCGCGCCACCTCTGACGCTAACCACGTCAACCTCCAGACCTGTGGCGCTACTGGCGCCACTATGGCGCGATCCGCGCCAACCTCCATTGCATATGGCGCGACTGGCGCCACTCTGGCATAATCCGCGCCAACCTCCAGACCTGCAACCTCCAGTGCAGCTAGCGCGACTGGCGCCACTATGGCGCTAACCGCGTCAACCTCCAGTACCTCTGGCGCGACTGGCGCCACTCTGGCGCGATCCGCGCCAACTTCCAGAGTAGATGGCGCAACTGGCGCCACTATGGCGCGACCCGCGCCAACTTCCAGAGTGAATTGGCCATCTAAGCAACACTGGCGCTAACATCGCCAGCATGGCGCTACCCGTGCCAACTGCTAGACATGTGGCGCTACTCGCGCCACAATGGCACGACTCGCACCATCTCCCAGGTTCATTATATTCAAACCCCCTTTTAGGAATTTTGTCCGCAAAAATCGAGAATCATACCTGTCAAGCAACTCGGGATACAGCTGCAACAGCTGCTGCTCCCGCTCCTAGGTTGCCTCCTCACGTGTTCTCCCTTCCCATTGTACCTTGACTGTGGGAATGGACTTGCTTTGGATGCGCTTTTGCATCCTATCCAGAATCTTCATGGGTCGTGTAGGACTAGTCTGATTCTCTCTAATCTGAACGGTGTCGGGCTCTACCACGTGTGAAGGGTCCGCCACATACTTCCTCAACTGGGACACGTGGAAAACATCATGCAGCCCTACAAGTTGGGGAGGTAAGGCTAGCCTATAAGCCACTGGTCCCACTTTCTGAAGGATCTGGAAGGGACCAATGAACCTAGGACTCAGCTTCCTTACACCCAAAGCCCGTCCTACACCTGTGACCGGAGACAGCCTCAGAAATACATGATCACCCTCATCAAACTGCAGGGGTCTGTGTCTATGATCATAGTAGCTCTTTTGACGACTCTGAGCTTTCACCAACTTGTCTCTAATCATCTTGATCTGCTCAGAAGTCTCCTGAACCATCTCAGGTCCAAGAAGCTGCCTCTCACCTACCTTTGTCCAACAAACTGGAGTCCTACACTGCCGGCCATACAAAGCCTCATAGGGTGCCATACCCAGACTAGCATGAAAACTGTTATTGTAGGAAAACTCCACCAGAGGTAAGTATCTATCCCAGCTAGTACCCTGCTCCAAGGCACAAGCTCTCAGCATATCCTCTAGAGTTTGGATGGTCCTCTCAGTCTGACCATCTGTCTGAGGATGGTAGGCTATGCTAAGCCTCGGCTGGGTCCCAAAAGCCTCCTGAAGTGCACCCCAAAATCTCGAGGTGAACTTCGGATCTCTGTCACTGACAATGCTCTCAGGGACACCATGCAACCTCACAATCTCCCTGACATAAAGCTGGGCCAACTTCTCTGCCGTGTAGTCAGTCCTCACAGGCAAGAAATGAGTAGACTTGGTCAGCCTATCAACAATTACCCAGATGGAATCACATCCAGCATGAGTTCTAGGTAACCCCACAACAAAGTCCATGGAAATGCTATCCCATTTCCACTCAGGGACCTGTAACGGCTGTAGCAGACCAGACGGTCTCTGATGCTCAATCTTTACCTTCTGACACACCAGACACTTAGCCACATACTCGGCTATGTCTCTCTTCATCCCTGGCAACCAGAAACTCTTCTTCAGATCTTGGTACATCTTAGTGGCACCTGGATGGATACTGAACTGGCCCTTGTGAGCCTCAGATAGGACGACATCCACCAACTCGCCCTTAGGCACCACAATACGATCTTGGTACAACACCAAGTCGTGGTCCTCCCAGGAAATATCCTGTTGGCCAATCATGGCCCTCACAGCCTCATCCTGCTTCTGTGCTTCTCGAATCCTCCGGATCAACTCATTATGAATCCTGGTCCTTCTTAATTCAAGACCGCGAGCACCCTCTGTCACAGTCAGGTGCATATATCTCTGAACTGCTCAACCAATCTGCACTCAGAGATCATCATGCAGGCAGCACTCATATGCTTCCTGCTCAAGGCATCGCAACAACATTTGCCTTGCCGGGATGGTATCTCAACTCAAAATCATAGTCTTTGAGGAACTCCATCCACCGCCTCTGTCTCATATTCAGCTCTTTCTGATCAAAGAGGTATTTGAGACTCTTGTGGTCACTGAACACCACCAGCTTTGAACCATACAGATAGTGCCTCCAAATCTTTAGAGCAAACACCATAGCTGCGAGCTCTAAATCATGGGTAGGATAAGACTCCTCATGAGGCTTCAATTGCCTGGAAGCATAGGCAACAACCTTCTTATCCTGCATCAACACACATCCAAGCCCCCGCTTGGAAGCATCACAGTATACCTCAAAGCTTCCCTCAGGGTCAGGAAGGGTCAACACTGGAGCTGTAGTCAACCGTTCCTTCAACTCCTGGAAGCACTGCTCGTACTTATGGGTCCAAACAAACGGAACCCCCTTCCGAGTGAGCCGAGTCAGAGGTATCACTAACTGGGAAAACCCTTGAATGAACCTCCGGTAGTATCCGGCCAAGCCAAGGAAACTCCGAACCTCAGATACATCTTTGGGTCTCTCTCAAGACATCACTGCCACTATCTTGCTGGGATCAACTGATACCCCAGCTGCTGAGATCACATGGCCAAGAAACTTCACCTCTGATAGCCAAAACTCACATTTGGCCAACTTGACATACAACTGATCATTCCTCAAGGTCTGAAGAACAATCCTGAAATGCTCAGCATGCTCCGTCTCCGTCCGGGAGTAGATCAGTATATCATCAATAAACACTATCACAAACTGATCCAAGAAATGTCTAAATACCCTGTTCATATAGTCCATGAACACTGCCGGGGCATTGTCAGACCAAAGGGGATGACCTGATACTCAAAGTGACCATACCTAGACCGGAAGGCTGTCTTTGGTATGTCTGCAGGCTTGATCCAAATTTGATGATATCCGGATCTCAGGTCGATCTTAGAGAACACTCTGGCTCCCCTCAACTGATCTAACAGATCATCAATACGAGGCAGAAGATACTTATTCTTAATAGTAACCTTGTTCAACTGCCTGTAATCCACACATAACCTCATACTGCCGTCCTTCTTCTTCAAGAAGATCACCGGTGCTCCCCAAGGTGAGACACTCAGTCTGATAAACTGTTTGGACAGCAGGTCCTCCAACTGCACCTTCAGCTCCCTCAACTCCAGAGGAGCCATACGGTAAGGTGCCACTGATATCGGTCCTACACCAGGAACCAGATCAATAGAGAACTCAATCTCTCTCTCAGGTGGTAGCTCAGGAAACACATCCACAAACTCACTGACCACTGGGATCTGCGACAGATCAACACTGGGCTTATCTTCTGTCACACAAGAGAAAATATAGCCCTGAGCTCCTTCCCTGATTGCCTTGCGAGCTTGCAAGATCGAAAGGAAAGAAGTGGAACTCGTACCAGCTCCATCAGAAGGCATAACAACCCTCTTCAAACAACAATCCAACATCACGCCATACTTGGCCAACCAATCCATACCCAAAATGATCTCAAGGCTAGGCATAGCTAAGCAGTACAGATCAATCGTGTACTCTCTGCCATCAAACTGAAACCGCACGTCTTTGCAGCACGTGCTCACCCGGCACCTCTCACTAGATGCGGTGATAACCTCCATCGGAGGAGAAAAACTCAACATAGGCAACTTAAGCCTATCAGCAATCACATCCTAAATGAAAGAATGCGTAGCTCCGGAGTCAAACAAGACTCTCACATCACATGCATTGATCAGAACAGTACCTTTGATCAAATCTGGAGCTCTGGCTGCTTCTCTGGCATCCACAGTATACACCGGGCCTGCCGCGGGTGCTGTCATCTCAATTGTAGCAGCCTGTGCACGGCCTCCTGCCTGCATGCACTCCTGAGAAATATGACCTGGCTGGCCACATCTGAAACAGATAATCTAGCCTGAGGGGCACGATCCCCAGTGCTCCCTCCCACAAGCTGGACACTTCGGAGGTTGCCTCCTCCGACCTGAGCCACTCTGGCTAGAGCCTCTCTTGAATCTATCAGAAGAGGTAGAGACTCTCAAACCCTTGCCCTTACCCTTACCAGGTGGGCCATAACTGTTGGTCTTCCTCCCCTCTTGTCTAACTGAGGGGGAAGACTGACTGCCTCGGTGTCTGTGAAGCATGTCCTCAACTTGGCGGCACTGCCTCACCAAGCTATCCATGTCACGGGATCCGCTACCGGCAACCCGCTCCTCTATGCTCTCCCTAAGTCCCCTCTGGAACTTAGCAGCAAGGATATCAGCATCAAGTAAAGACCTCCTGAAATTAGCATATTTGGCCAGCTCATTAAACTTGGCCAAATACTCATCCACAGTCAAGTTCCCCTGAACAAGACCATCAAACTCTGCCTGCTTCTGCTCTCTAGCATCCCTGGGAAAAGTATCTATCCAGGAAGCAAGCCTCAAACATCTGCCAGGTAACAACCTCTCCCCGGCCTTTCAGCAACTGATGTGTGGTGGTCCACCACTCATGGGCATCGCCCTGAAGCATATAGGTCGCATACAGCAACCTCTGGTGATCAGGACACTCCATCATCGTGAATATCTTCTCCAAAGCCTGCAGCCATCTTGCTGCAGCAACTGGATCATATCCACCAAGAAAGACTGGAGGGTCATGCTTTCTGAAAGCAACAAGCATCTTCCCTCTGGCTGCAACATCATCAACAGCCTCAGTGTGGGACACCTGCTCCCCTCTGACCTAGCTACCACTAGCCTGATGACGGCTACCGTCACCCTCATGTGTAGAAGGAGCAGAGGATGCTTTGTCACCTCCTCTCAGGATCCTCATCTCATCCATCATCTCCTGATTAGCCTTCACCAAGGCTTCATTCACCGCACGGTTAGCAGCCATCTCATGTTGCATAGCCTCCTGCATCTGCCTATTAGCAGCCAACTCATGCTGCATGGCCGCCAATGCAGCCGCCACTGGATCGGGCTGAGCATTTGTTGCCCCACTATTGTTTCTGGACCTCGTCATGACACTACACATGCACACCAAACAGTGAGTTGATCAGGCCCACAACTAGTGTCCACACATGCAATAGTCATGTTAATCTCAAACAACAGCCAAAAGCAACACACAACTTCCATACATAATGCTTTTATCAAGAAACCGCTCTGATACCATAAAATGTAACACCCCGTGTGCACCCGGTGTATTATCATTATGATTATATCAGATTAGTGCTTAATCACTTTAATTAAAGCCATTAGTGGAAGCATAATCAAAACCATATTTCTTGATTACATTATGTACGGAATATAAACGTCTCATCTCAAAGCAACACAACACAAGCCCCTGTTGATCCAGAACACAACACATAACCATAGGCAGATAACATAAATGTCTATACAGATATAAACAGGAGGAACATCATTTACATAACAGAAACTGGTTATGTACAATACATCGTCTAACACTCAAAGTGTCTATACAAAAGAATAAGCATCCCAATGCTTTTTGATCTCTAAGATCCTTCCTCACACGAGGGCATATACATATAATATATACATCTCAAAAGAAACCATGTGTGCACCACACATCTTCCCTCTACAGGGGTACAAAACAACAAAAGTCGAGCCGAGCTCCAAGCTCTCCACTGCTGCCTTACAGCCAAGCAGGTACCGTCTCTACTGGGGCCTCCTGCCCTGAGACCGCTCTTCTCTACCAGAAGTATCACCTGAAATACATAAGCCCCACACGGGGTGAGATAAACATCTCAGTAAGCTCAGGGTCCTTGGAGGCATCTCCTCCACCCTGGCTCACTCACCATGACACAAGTCATCAAGGTTTCACAACACACTGGCCTCCCGGCCCTCATAATAATACAAGCAAGTCATCTAGCTCTAATGAAAGGTGGATCCAATTAACACCTAACCTCAGTGTGAAATCAGAATTCACACTCGTGCCATCCCATCGGGAGCTATCCCTTACGCATGGACGCACGTATATGGTACCTCCAAGAATAGGCAATCAACCGCAACGGGACACACCTATCTCTTGGTCTTAGGGGATCATCATCACCCCGGGATCCAATCAACCATGAGCAAACCAAACTAGGAGGAAACCGTCTCCTAGGGAGGTCCATATCTATCTAACTGGCCAGAAGATCTAACAACAGGTATCATACATATCTCAAGCACAGATACAAGCATATATCATCATGAGTATGCAACAACCAATAATGCATGCATCATGAATGTTACCACTACTCCCTCGGAGTATGGTGGAGCACAAACAAGTGGGAAACATCCCCAAGGGACCAAGAACTTACCTAGCAAAGCCGAGCTCTGCGGTTCTTTCCCTGCTCGGTGGCCCACGCCACTGACACCCGCGGTATCACGCCCTATACAAGGCACACATCCATACATCAACATCCATACAATCACAACACAAAGCATAATACGGTTCACAACCATTCAACGAAGGACTCATAATCCTTTCCAACCACAATGTCATCTAGCCTATGGTTCATCAGAGTCTAACAACATATACCACTCAGAGACCCTCAATGGTCTAGCTTGACCTAGCCAAAGCACTAGTGTCTTTGCAAGACACCGGCACAAGCCAACGTCGGGAGCTCAAAGCTCTAAACCGACCAAAGGCTCACACATGGCTTAAACGGTTCTTCCACACACAAAGCACCGTTACAACAGTCTTCTAAGGCCATCAAAGCCATCAACCAAGGCTCTTGCATGTCAACACAAGGCTAAGCAACTCAGCACACCACAAAACATGCATTATATAGAGCCAATAAACCAAGGTTCACCAAATTCACATATGAGAGCTAATCCTTCATCTACATCACATTCTAAGCACATAATTCTAAAGGACCCAAGGCTAATTCTAGCTCTATCACAAGTGGGTCACTATTCACCCAAAACCCCAACTCACAAATTAAACGTTGAAACTTGAGTTTCTTACCTTAAAGATGACAAGGAAGGCCCAAGGACGACTCCCCCCTAGCTTGGGTGCCCACGAATCGCCATCGTTCCTCGCCGAACTCAAGTTCCAAGAACTTCCCTTGAGAAAGGGATTCACTAATTTAGGGGTTTTTAGGGAGGATTGATGAAGGATTCAAACTCACCAGGTGTTTCTAGCAAGATTGGTGTTTAAAAGGACTTAATTTGGTGAACTAAGGCGAAGAAATGAAGCTTGGAAGCTCCAACAATGGAGGTGGGTCGCTGGAGGAAGAAGAAGAAGCTTTTTGGGCCAAAAACTCGAAAATGACCCCTTTTATAGCGGTCCTGTCAGAGGTCCCGCGCGACTCGCGCCACCTCTGACGCTAACCGCGTCAACCTCCAGACCTGTGGCGCGACTGGCGCCACTATGGCGCGATCCGCGCCAACCTCCAGTGCATATGGCGCGACTGGCGCCACTCTGGCGCGATCCGCGCCAACCTCCAGACCTGCAACCTCCAGTGCAGCTGGCGCGACTGGCGCCACTATGGCGCTAACCGCGTCAACCTCCAGTACCTCTGGCGCGACTGGCGCCACTCTGGCGTGATCCGCGCCAACTTCTAGAGTAGATGGCGCGACCCGCGCCAACTTCCAGAGAGAATTGGCCATCTAAGCAACACTGGCGCTAACCGAGCCAGCATGGCGCTACCCGCGCCAACTGCCAGACCTGTGGCGCTACTCGCGCCACAATGGCGCGACTCACGCCATCTCCCAGGGTCATTATATTATGTTTCAAATCTTTAGGATTTTACCTACTTTATTGTTTTAATTTATTTTAGGGATTTGTTTCTTTTTATAAAGATTAGGATATGATAATATTTGAATTTTGTATTGTTATTTACCTCTATATTAAATATAAAGCCAAAAACTAAAAATTCTATGGTGTGTTCCATCTAAGATCCCTTGGATGCATGTTGCTCCATCATTTTGTTGTCTATACCCTAATGTATACAAATGTCACGTATCTAGTTTAGGGTTCAATTATGTCAAAATGTTGACATCATAAATTTATACTACATTGATAAAATATCACAAAATTATATTAATAAATTTGCGATTTATTTTATGTATTGTGAAAAACACCTTTAACACCACGATGAAACTCCTATATGTGTTTTTCAGTTGATTTTACCGTAAAGATATTCTGGTCAGTAGTAATTGTCAGTTTCAATTAAGAGTCAGCGAGTTTGGTGTATATTTTCTCAATTAAAGGAGAGTTTTAGAAGATTGGATATATATAAATAATTATAAATATTCATGCACTTGATATTCTGTTCCATGATTAAATAATATATTTGGATGTGAACCAAATGACGCATTAAACTATGATTACATGTGTTGAGATAAATTGGAAGTTTACGAGATTCATAAATTGTATGAGTAATATCTTTCTCCTGGCATTGATAAAAGGCCAGTGAGAAAGCATTAATTTTTTTTATTTGTTGCTTAACTAATTTCATACCTGAGTGCAATTTCTACAAATAAAAAAAAATAAAAAGAGTAAACCCGGTTGTTGACCAGTTCAGCGTTATTAATTTGTGAAAGTTATTTGTGGATTTATTTGAAATCGTCAACAATCTAAAGATTATTGATAGATATGAACCAAAAACAAAATTGGTACAAAAAATTGGAGATATTTTTGAATCAAGTACAAAAGTCCAAAAGCATTAAATATTTGTATTTGAATAAAAATTTGGGATATCACCAAGCACTTAAAAGTCCATATGGTGGGTCGGACATGTACCTACACTCAGTTTTACTCATCGACAGACCAAAAACAATAAATTTGAATACATACGCTGACAACAGGAAGGCACACTCCGTAACATCCATAAAAAAATGTTTGGCTATAACTGAATACAGTTGTAAAAATAATTTAAAAATAATTAAGTTTTTAATTCCTAAATTTTTCAAAGTTCAATTTTTAGTACCTTAATTGTTGTTTAACTTGACAAAGATTCTTGAATATTTTTCATTAAAGAGTTTACTCCCTAAATTATTGTTTGACTGATGAGGTTGCTAAACTTTTAGGATTTTCAGTTTTTACTTCATAAACAAAAATTTAAATCTATTATTTAAACTTTTGTTGGGGAACTAAAAAAAACAGAAGTAATATAATTATTTTCAATACACACTTCATTAACAAGTCCAGCTGAATTAGAGTGTAGGTAATTGAGGCATTGGTATTGGAAGGATATCTTTCGTGGCAACTGGCAATCCTATGAAACTTCTATTATGCTTTTCCTTATGCCCAAGGACTCCGGTCATTGACTGACTGGTCTTCGGACAACTAACAATGACATGTGACTTATCAATCTTTCCTTTTGCTCGGTTTCCGCAGTTTATTGAGTTCCTTTTCATTTTATATTATGGTAATCCTCTGCATAATCACAAGAACTTACTCTCACAGGCACTCAACCTCAACTTCAACTTCCTCAACGTTCCAAATGTAACCACAATTACAGGACTTCAAACAAATGTAACCACAATATTTTATGTTACTTAAAGAATTAAAACTTTTTACTATATTATTTTAGGCTTAAATATGTTTTTGATACCTGATATATACCTGAATTTTACGTTTGATATCTATTAAATTTTTTCTTCGCATCTACTCCCTGATATTTGAAAAGTTTTGTTTTAGATTCCTACTGTCAGTTAAGTGATGATGTATCCATTAAATATTTGATAACGTGATTTGTGGTGGCTAAAAAATGGTCAGTATTTATATCAAAATGCAATTTAATTATTCTGACGATTAATAACCACCAAAATCAATTAAAGTAAAAAAATAAATAAATCAAATATCGAGAGAAACCCTAACACACCATGGGAACAACTGAGACATCGCGCGAACTTTACCACGATCGCATCCTCAACGACATAGGCGGTGCCTTCGATATGGGTGTGGTGGGTGGCTCCGTCTTCCATTTTCTCAAGGAACTCTATAATTCCCCCAAGGGCCACATCTTCGTCAATGCCACCAAGGCCATGCACCTCAACGTGCCCCACGTCAACGACAACTTCATCGTTTGCGATAGCCTCTTCGCCGCCTTTAATTGCACCATGGTCTACACACTTGATCTTTCACGTGCACACACATCTTCCTTTGTTGGTCTCTTCCTAACGCCTTCCTTCACACGCACAAGGTTGGGTAGAAAAAAAATCCAGATCCAAAAACAAACATTAGATAACCTTTGATCCAAATCCAAACACGAAAACAATGTCAGATTATGGATGCCACAAATGTATATGGGCTAAAAGGGACGACATATGCAATTGCGAGAGGTGAGTTATGGAGAGAGAGGGTAGAGTCATGGATCTGGGTTGAGTGTTCATTGATGTCACAATTTTGTTCATGTTTTGCCAAGTCCCACTGAGCTCAATGACCTCGGAGAAAAAGGCCCTCTTCCGTTGTCACAATTCTTCGTAAACCTCTATGACAAGTTGAGGACAATGGGTATGGTCTAGAACTCCAGTTGGAGGAGTCGACACCGTCGTCGCAGATGCATTGTGGAATGGATGAGGTAGTGATTGTTGGGGATGCAAGAAAACTGCTAAAGGTAGCTTAGGTGGAGATGGTGAAGTCGAAGCTTAGATAGACCTAAAACAACTGCATAACATTGGGAGATGTGACATTTCTCATTTTTGAACAAGTTAATTTTCTATTAGGGATATAGGTTAGAGGAGATGACCATGTTTTTTTAATTATTCCATAATTTGATTTTGAAACAAATACTGACGATTTTTGAGCCTCCATAAGTTGTGTTATCAAATATATCATCACTTAACTAACGATATGGATCTAAAACAAAATTTTCAAATATCAGGGAGCAGATGTGAAAAAAAATTTATCAGAGATCAAACACAAAATTTGGGTATATATCAAAAACATATTTAAGCCTTATTTGAATTTATGTATTTATTTTATGTTTTAAAATGTTTAATTCTTAAGTACAAGTCTTTGATGATATATGTACCAGGATATGGGGAGGCCGGGTTGCGGAGCCTAAGGCACTTCTTCCTCAGTCCTAGACTTCTGGTTTAGCTATCTAATGCACACACGAGTGTAATATGAGAAATTGGTCAAAGGCTAAATGGATGGGACATTTCAAGTGTGCATTGGTTTTCAGTAAGAAAAGGCCAGGGAATAAATATTTGAAGTCCCTAAGATGGCCCTATGATGAAAATCTAGCCTCCATGAAAGAAATGGATAAATTATGAAAAGCACGAATTGTTTTAGGGATTCATTTAGGGATAAACACAAGAAGTAACAAGGACAATTTGAAGAAACTTAATTTTAGGCTTAAATATGTTAGTGCTTCCTGATATATATCTGAATTTCTTATTTGATTCCTGATAAATGTTTTCTTTGTTTTTGATCTTTGCCGTTAGAATTTTCTATTAATGGGTGATGTGGTCGTTAGCTTTTTAAAAATTATGAGTTGCAATGGTTTTAAAACTATCGGTATTCATTTTGAAAATAAATTTTTTCCTTCATCGTGTCGTTTCAATTCAGATCAAACATAAAATCAAGAAGAATGTATGTACACACACAATCGAAACAAAAAAGAACATAGAAACATAGGAGATGGAAGAAAAAGAGAAAGAACACACACAAGGTGGTGCAGGCGGTTTGGCTACGTCAGCTAGGTTGGGTGTAGATGGCATGCGGCGATGCTGGTAGGGGTCATGTCGACGCTGTTAAAGGCGCAAGGGTGCATGTGTTTGGAGGAAAAAGGGTCATGCACAACCAGATCTGTAGGTGGAGATGGTGCGCGACATCAAAGGAGGGTGGCAGGGTTGGTGCACAATGTCGAAGGAGGGAGGCGGGGTTGGTGCATAGTGGTTTTTCTTTTAGATCTCTCTCTCTCTCTCTCTCTCTCTTCTAGATTTGGCTTGAAATCCATTTTCTCCTCCTTTAAATGATTCTGATAGTTGTTAACCGAAAAAAAATTATAATTTTAAATTTTAAATCAATATTGGCAGTTTTAAAATAGTCACAAATCGTATCTTTAAAAATTTAAGGACAATGTCATTAATTAACAAAGAAATTCAAACAGCAGGAATAAAAAACAAAACTTTTTTAATATCAGAGAACAAAAATGAAGAATTTTTTTTATCAGTAATCAACGATGAAATTCAGATATATATTAGGAAACACTACCATATTTAAGCCTTTATTTTAATGTAATCTTATTATTACTTTTGTATGATTAATATTAGCCTTGGCAAAACGGGTCTGGTCCGGCGGGCCGGTCCTTTTAACCCACAAAAAAAATGTGGGTTGGGTTGACACTTCCAGTCCACATTAGAAAAACGGGCCGGGCCAACCCGGCCTACTAAAACACGGGCCAAAATATGGGTCGGGCTGGGCCAGTCCACCGGGCCACGCCCACAAAAAAAATAAAATAAAAAATATATTATTTTTGCATTTTAAATTTAATGTATGAAATTATGGATGTTGCTTTGTAAACTTTAATTTCATTTATTAATCTAGTGTTAGACTCTAATAACATATAATTTTCCATGGATTTTAGATTAGTTTTTACATATATATTTCACATTCTAATTTTGTTTAATTGTTCTTAGAAGTTCAATAAATGTTGCAGGACTTGTTTGATTATGTTGTTTTTGGTTTCTTAAGTTCTTATCATCTCATGTGAGGTAAGGTATTAAAATGATTGCAGACATGAATTTAACATTAATTTTTAGTATAACTTAAATATTTTTTTTATTTTTTTAATATATTATTAAACAATTTTTTAAAAAAAAATTCACATTCTAATTTTGTTTAATTGTTCTTGGAAGTTCAATGAATGTTGCAAGACTTATTTGATTATGTTGTTTTTGATTTCTCAAGTTCTCATCATCTCATGTGAGGAAAGGTTTTAAAATGATTGTAGACATAAATTTAACATTAATTTTTAGTATAGCTTAAATAATTTTTATTTTTTTAAAAAAAAATATTTTTTATTTTTTATTAAATATTTTTTTAAAATATTTAACCTACCTTAAAGTGGGGCGGATTGACATTTTTAGCTCACTTTACAAAAGTGGGCTAGCCCAACCCAACCCGACCCGACCCATATTTTTAGTGGGGTGGACCAGCCCGGCCCATTTTTGGTGGGCTGGCCCACTTTGCTAACCCTAATTAATATGTAAAATAATGTATTTTTTATGTCAATCTATAATACCCATTTGAGATCTAAATTTCTATCCATTTCTGGATGATAACTTTTTTAAAAAAAATATGGTATTAACGAGGTCAGTAAAACCCATAAGTGTCAAAGTTAATATGTGTAGGGCCTTACTATAATATAACGGTGGTTACAAACTCCTGCATGGTAATTACCAGGGGTTTCAACATCGCGGGTAGCTCACATTTCTGAGGGTTGATGAGAACCAGTGGTAATACATTTGCCTCTTACCCTTTACCAATAGATGAAGCAACCACAGGTAATGTATTTAACGGGGGTTTAAGTCCCTTGTAAAGCAAAAAAACCCTGTAAAATCCATATTTTGTTGTAGTGACAATGCCAAAAAAGAATTTTACGATAAAATAAATTTTAGAAGTACCAAAACAAAAAAGAACGATATTTTACAAGGATAAAAACATATATATTTAAACATTTTTTCTTATAGTTAGATAAATTGAACCCAAACATCATTATACTCTTGAAGGGATTAAAATAATACACATAGAGACTAAAAATAAATAGTTTGAATTGTAAGGAATAAAAATATTATTATTTTTTGTAATTTTAGATATCAAACAATTAATTAAACTTATTTTATATTAATATTTAGAAGTTTTTAAGCAACTGTGATTAATTCAAGAGTATTTTTCCTGTCTTTGATCATCTTTTATTTTTTGTTTTTTATTCATCGTTGATCGTCTTCATGATATCATTTCTCAGAATGAAAAAAGAAAACTAATATTTTTTTTGCAATACACACTTCATTAACAACTATGTCGTAGAGTGTAGGTAATTCAAGAATTGGTATTGGAAGGATATCTTTCGTGGCAACTGGCAATCCTATATATGAAACGTCTATTATGATTTTCTCTATGCAAAAGGACTCCGTCATTGACTGACTGGTCTTCTGATAACAATGGGCGTTGTCATGACATGTGACTTACCAATCTTTCCTTTTCCTCAGTTTTTCTGCAGTTTATTGAGTTCCTTTCCATTCTATATTATGGTAATCCTCTGCATAATCACAAGAACTTACTCTCACAGACATTCAACTTCAACTTCAACTTCCTCAATGTTCCAAATATTGTTGAGGCCGACTTCATCATGTTTGCTTGTGTAGTTTAGAAATCATTGGTTCCATAACATCACAATGTTATTTATTTGGTTCTTTATATTCTTCTACATGACTCCAACTTCCACTTCAGTAGATCGTTTAGCAGTTACTCAATCCATCCGAGATGGTGAGACTTTGGCTTCTGCAGGTGGAATTATTGAAGCAGGTTTCTTCAGTCCAGGAAATTCCGCAAGACGATATTTGGGTATATGGTACAGAAATGTAACTCCTTTCATAGTGGTGTGGGTGGCTAACCGAAATACACCTCTTGAGAATAAATCAGGAGTCCTTAAACTCAATGAAAAAGGGGTTCTTGAGCTTTTCAATGCTACTAACAGCACTATTTGGTCATCCAATATTGTATCAAGCAATGCAGTGAATAATCCAATTGCTTGCCTTTTCGATTCGGGAAATTTTGTGGTGAAAAACAGCGAGGACAGCGTCTTGTGGCAGAGTTTTGATTATCCGGGTGATACCTTGATGCCAGGAGTAAAACTTGGATGGAACTTAGAGACTGGACTAGAAAGATCTATTTCTTCTTGGAAAAGTGATGATGATCCTGCTGAGGGAGAATATGCTATAAAAATTGATCTTCGAGGGTTACCTCAAATGATTGAATTCAAGGGATCTGATATAAGAATGAGAACGGGGTCGTGGAATGGCTTGACTACAGTTGGATATCCATCTCCAACTCCTCTGTTGATACGCAGATTTGTGGTCAATGAAAAAGAGGTGTATTATGAGTACGAGGTTTTTGAAAGATCGATGTTCATTGTATACAAGCTTAGCCCATCAGGCTTAACGCAGAGTTTCTCTTGGAAAAAAGAAACAAGCACTGCGCAAGTTGTGCAAAATGGGGAGAAAGATCAATGCGAGATCTATGCCTTTTGTGGTGCAAATTCAATATGCATTTATGATGATAACTATCAAACTTGTGAATGTCTGAGAGGTTATGTTCCCAAGTCTCCTGATGACTGGAACATACGAATTTGGTTTGATGGTTGTATTCTGAGGAATAAATCTGACTGCAAAATCAGTTATACAGATGGCTTCTTGAAGTACTCACACTTGAAATTGCCTGACACATCTTTGTCATGGTTTAGTAAGACTATGAACCTTGATGAATGTCACAAGTCATGTCTTGAAAACTGTTCTTGTAAAGCATATGCGAATTTAGATATACGCAATGGAGGAAGTGGCTGTCTACTATGGTTTAACACTCTACTTGACTTGAGGAAATTCTCTGAATGGGGGCAAGATTTATATGTCAGGGTCCCTGTTTCAGAATTAGGTACTCCATCAATTCATATTTTAATTTTGATTTTTTCCATTAATATCTCTGCTTTCTTTTCCTATTCAATTTTTGTTGATTATTTCATTGTTATAAGAGAAAAGGGATGGAATTGGGTAAGGAGGTGAGAACATTCACAGGTTAGTTAAACAATCATTCAATTATTGTCCCGTGAAATGCCACACTCAAGTGAAGACAATGATTTCCATAAAGATATGCCGGTTGCAAGGTGGACAAAAATTAGATACAGTACTTTAGGTGGTTCTTTTGCAATTCTCCAACTAGAATTGGAGTTTTACCTTGGTAATCCAAACAATTTTTTAATGCCAACCTTTATTACACAGATTACCAAGGTAGAACTTCAATTTTAGCTGACAAAAAAGAAAAACAGTTATTAAGTTGTTGTATCTAAGTTATTACACAGATTCACTTTTTTAACTTCAATCAATTGAACTGTTGTGCTTAAACAGATTCACTTTGTTAACTTCAATCAATTGAACTGTTGTGCTTAAAGTTGGTGACTGATCATGCTCTGTTTCTTTTAGATCATGCTGCAGGCCATGGAAACATCAAGAAAAAGACAGTAGAAATCACACTTGGTGTGATTACTTTTGGATTAGTCACATGTGCATGCATATTTATAATAAAATATCCAGGTAAGTACATAGATATAATTTACCATCAAATATAGCCTATTAGGAACAAAAAAAGAAAAACAAAATCCATGCTTATTACGTGTTAGTGTTTAAATACTGATATCTTCGAACCAATCAGGAACAGCAAGAAAACTTTGCATCAAGCATTTCAAAATTAAACAGAAAAAGGGAGATGTGGATTTGCCAACTTTTGATTTGTCAGTCATAGCTAATGCTACCCAAAACTTTTCAACTAAAAACAAGCTCGGAGAAGGTGGCTTTGGACAAGTATACAAGGTGATAAAGAAAACTGATATTCATAAATTCTAATTTCCTTAAAAATTTCAAAGTTTAGCAGATGATTTTTTTTTTTTCAGGGCACGTTGATAGATGGACAAGAGTTAGCTGTGAAAAGGCTTTCAAAGAAATCTGGACAAGGGGTAGAAGAGTTCAAAAATGAAGTAGCATTGATTGCAAAACTTCAGCACCGTAATCTTGTAAAGCTTCTGGGTTGTTGTATCAAAGGAGAAGAAAAAATGTTAATTTATGAATACATGCCCAACCAAAGCTTGGACTACATTGTTTTTGGTTGGAACCCTTACAATTATTTCTAAACATCAATGGCAATCTCCTTATTTCTAATTTGTGTGGTATACAAAATTTGAAGACTGGAACTGCAATGCTAAATGTGTCTGTGTGTGTTTTACTAGATGAAACCAAAAGAAAGATGCTTGATTGGCATAAGCGTTTCAACATTATTAGTGGCATAGCTCGAGGACTTTTGTATCTTCATCAAGACTCTAGGCTGAGGATTATTCACAGAGATCTCAAACCTAGCAATATTTTACTGGACGCAAATTTGGATCCCAAAATATCAGACTTTGGCTTGGCAAGATTATTTTTGGGAGATCAAGTTGAGGCAAACACAAATAGAGTGGCTGGCACATAGTGAGCTAGTTTAAAGTTCCATCTGATTATGATTCTTTGATAATTTGATGTCAAGTTTTAATTATTTTGTTTTCAAAATTTTATTTTCAGTGGTTACATACCTCCTGAGTATGCTGCACGTGGACATTTCTCAGTGAAGTCAGATGTCTATAGTTATGGTGTGATAATACTAGAGATTGTAAGTGGGAAGAAAAACAGAGAATTTTCAGACCCAGAACACTACAATAATCTTCTTGGACATGTAAGTAGACTAATATGACTATATTTCTCATCAGTATAAATTGAATTGTTTCACTCACTAATTCAATTCTCTCCGCCATCTCAGGCATGGAGATTATGGAGTGAAGAGAGGGTGATGGAACTATTGGATGAAGTGTTAGGAGAAAATTGCGAGCCCGCTGAAGTCATAAGATGCATACAGGTAGGCCTACTATGTGTGCAACAAAGACCAGAAGATAGACCAGACATGTCATCCGTGGTTTTATTGTTGAATGGTGATAAATTATTGTCAAAGCCAAAGGTTCCTGGTTTTTACACTGAAAAGGATGTTTCATCTGAAGCCAGTTCTTCATCGGCAAATCACAAATTGTGCTCAGTTAATGAACTTTCAATCACAATGTTAAATGCAAGATAGGAAATGGAGAAAATTAAAGAAATTATTAAGGCTCCAGCAGCTTCCAATGTTGGTCATATCAGTTATTTGAGCATACATAATTAGTGAAATTGCTATTATGAGCTCCCTCTTTACCTTTGTTCAATGTATCCAAACCAATGTATAAGATAAGCATACTATTAGTAAGACAATAATTCTTAGTTTCTATCTGCAATAGAATATAGTTGTGAAACTGCTCAAGATCTTGATATGAAACAATTTAGCTCCTTCTCAAACTGTTCCGTTCATCACAAGAAAGCAAAAAAGTATGAAGCTTTTTGTAACACGTTGAGAGTGTTGGTACCTGTGACTTTGGACATGAGTATTAAATATGCTGGGACTCATTTATTTTCAAGGTTGGTCTGATCGATGGATAATAGTGTAAAAAAAAAAAAAAAAAAAAAAAACAAACTAATACTCATTCTTAAAAGTGATTTTTTTTTTATTTGATTCCATTTAATTGAGAAAGGTTGACCTCCTTACTTCTCTCATGTTACAATCCTCTTGTCGCCGAGCTTCTTTTCTCCTCGATCCACAGAGACAAAATGTAAGACAGGCCATTACTAGATTTGACATAGTGTCGTTGCTTAAGTCACATTCTAGTAATATCCGTTTGCTTCAAAATGCTAGAAAAATACAAAAACGAATCATCCTTTCACTATATATTTAGCACTCTGAAAGGAAAGAATGCCCAAAAAAGGTACGAAACCCCTCTATTTTTGGAAAGCTAGAAAAATATAAAAATGAATCATCCTTTCACTATATATTTATATTGTTGTATATACAAGTTTTTTTTCTTTAACTTTCTACAAAATGAAACAATAGAATAACTTTTTTTTTTTTTTAGTGAGCGGTACGTTTCCATGAACAATTGGGATGCCGAGCACGCATTATCAACACAATGTTTAGTTGCTTTTTCATTCAATTAAACATGAATAACTGGAAAACACGGACTGGGGATGTAAAATTAAGGATGCTTTTTTTTTTTTCAAGCAAATTTTAGTTGTCAATTTTTAGTGAATAAAAATTTTCTTTTTATTTATTTTATTAGTTATGTTCTTTTTTAATTTTCATCTCAAGGACCTTACACGGTGAAGAAGCGGAGTCCAGTGAGGGAGAGTCCGTAATTGTGGTAGCAGGTAGGTGGTGTCATCAAGAGGTAGTTGAAGGTGAAGAGAGACAAGGATGGCTTTTTCAATAAAATAAATTGTGAAAAGTTACATCAATTAAAATGGCCACACGGCAACCCCTAATTTGTCACCTCAACAGACAGCTCGCAAGTTAACGGAGTCACAAACGGCAGGAATGAAAATCGATACCCAAAAATTGTTTAAGAATTAAGACCAGTTAACATTTAGTTGAGGGATTAAAAATAAAAATGTTAAATAGTTGAGGGATAAAAATATATTTTACATTTTTTTAAAATGTTTAGGCTTAAAGAAGAAAAATGAGATCAAATTAAATCCATTTTATAAATTAAAAGACCTAAAAAGTAATGCAACTGAAGTTCATTTATGAATACAGGCATAATAAATGCATGACTTCATCTACTTACAGATCAATACTGGATAAAGTAGACGCAAGTTGTCGTAATAGTTCAACATTATTAATTGTGAGAGCTACCAGAGGATTTCTTTGACTTCGTCAAGTTTATTCATAGATATGAAAAAAAAATGGAGTTAGGCTTACTTTGGGATATATATCACCAAGTTGATGGTGAATCTTGTAACGACCTAAATTTTTACTTATTTTTATTAATTTTATTATTAGTTAAAGATAAGTTTTTAAGAAGCGTATATTAGTAAAACTTCTAAAACGTAAAACTTATAAAAGTTTTGAAACTAATACATTATATATAGTCATAGTTCTTGTTACAAAAGTTCATATAATACAAGTATAGTAATTTTCATTCTTCAGTCTAATACATAACTTCCTCACTACTCCAGCGCTTCAATGAACCTGACTAGGGCTGTCATCTAAAAAAAACATGAAACAAATCTTGTGAGAAATAAATTTCTCAATATGCAAGGCTAAATCCAGAACTTATTAGTAGATTAGTAAAATCATTCAAATAATCAAACACATCCACAAGAAATATGCAACTATATGAATGCATGAGATGAACTATCCCAGGAAAAATGGCCTCCACATATCGTACTATATGTGGCCACATTGAGTGTGAACGCTGCTATAGTCTTACGCAAACATGCATGAATTTTACCATATATCCTTGCACCTGGGTACTACATATCGTACTGTATGTAATATCAGATTCTGTTTCCCCAAAGCCTCTTACTAGACTTGGAACATGGAAATATGAATCCACCTATCTTATTCACATCAAAATCCATCCATAATAAAAATCAAATCCATAAGCAAAATACATATTACCTTATGGAAAAATATTTTCATCATATCATCATAAGTATAGTTACATCACCATAATATGTATCATAAGTATGGTTACACCACCATACCTTAATCAAGTAAGATTGTTACCAAATTTTATGCATAATCGGAGAATAGTTTTTAATTATGGAAAAATTATGTTAGTAACCTAACTAATAATCCTCAATATAAATAATATCTAATTCCTTTAAAATTTCACAAGAAAAGATTCAAACCTAGTATGGATCTTGATTCTCCTTTCACTTACTATCTTTACTAATTAATCCTCGAAATGAATTATTTAAGTATTTAAATCATTCATCTACATACCATTCATCCTCTACTTCTAAAATTTAAATCAAAACATTTCCATAAAAATATCAACAGATAGCCCAAAATATTATCAAAATCACCTTCAAAAGATCATCAATTGGGCTTCCATACATCACTAATCTTTATGCGTATAAATCAACACCTATCTTATGGCTTAAATCAACATATTCTCATCAAAGAACAACCTTCAATATCATGAAATTTCAAGCCTAAATATTAACCATAAATCATCCTACTAAAGCATGTAAATTAATC